>OX457004.1:2571688-3171688 GCA_949752705.1 Callimorpha dominula | reverse complement strand
TATATTTTATTTTATTTTATACCCAACATTATGAAATACACGGGTGTCACATTATACATTCTCCACGCGACAGGTACAGCCGTGCAAAACAATACGCTCGGCAATAGATCAAAAAATCCCGGAAGCAAGGTCAAAGTTGCAAAGCTTTGTCCGGGCTAAGTTCGCCGTGCAACCTGATTCAATTTCCATGTTAATCCGTAACACGACACAAAGTCTCCTTTGTGTTGTACAAGCCAAGTTTTATCGTGTAAATAGTTTTTTTGATGATTATACTCTCTTGTGTTGTTTTAGTGTTTGTAAAATTTATTTATTTGACCACAACAGTCAAGCTTACATTTACAACACGTGAATGTTATTTACAAGATCTTAGGAGCAATAAACGGATTTGTTATTGAAATATTTAGAAATCAATAAGGGACGCAATTTATGATATCATAGAATGAAATATCAAATTAATATCATAATATAATAATCATATGTATTTTATTTTTGATGGTGTAAAGTAATAGAAGCATTAGATAAAAACAACGGGTAATCAAATTGTGTTGAATGATAAAAGTGAAACAGTTACAAAGTTATATAATATTTTGGAATGTGACATACGAATATCCGTAACTAAAATATTATACACATAAATCGTATCACTTGCCCATCCCTACGGCTCACATAACGTCAAGTACGGTGGGCAACAAATTCAATGAACGTGTCTAGTTTTTTTTTTTACTGGCAATTTTTGTACGAGAGTATGTTGTTGCATTCTGAAAATTTTGCTGTTCCGTTCCATTAAACTGATTAAGTGAAAACAAAGGAGAAATATTGGTGTGTTATGAATTTATGGCAGTTTTATGGATGAATCAACCACTGTGATCAGTTTAATGAAAGTTTGTGGAGTTGACATCCAATCTACTCTGCTTTTATAAAGGAAAATTCTCGGGCAGATGAAGATCTGTGTTGAATAAAACATTAAGTATTTTTTTTCATTAAGTTTCTTTGGGGATAAAGAAAAATTATTAATCTTTTTAAGGTAGAATACAATGGTTGTATTGTTAATTTCTTATCAAATTGATTGCCGAAAGAGAGAAAGTATCATCAGTACATATGTGTATGTACGATACTATGGAATTAGATTTTATGGCAGCGCAATGATGGTGAAAAGTAGTTTAAACATTTATTGTAGTATATCAGTGCAGGTGGCAATACAACTGACCTCTCTTGGGACTTGGCAGTAAACTTGGGAGGGTCGTACTCTGTTGATATGTAAATAAGTAAGTAAGTTGGTATTTCGACAAAGGATTTTCAGCACTTTAAGCTACTTAAACGACTTTCTCTTACTCTATAGAAAAAAAAACACGTGTAAGAAAGGTTGATTGATTCAATCTTTTCTGGTATTATAGGCACCGAGAACCAGCTTATATTTAGGTAGTACCAATACCATGATTTTACATGCATTACATTCCATGCCGATCCAAGGGATCGAGATTTTTTCGGTTGGTTGTAAGTTGTATAAGTTGGGGTCGGCTTTCAGTCGAACTACGAAACGGCCAAACTTCGTTATTTTACGTGCAGCGACTGCCATCAGACCTCCACAATCCAAGTACTAAGCGACATCGAAGTTCTGTACTAAGTAGTCAGACTTTTTTTTGGGCTCCAGCCACCTGGGACTGACGGCTTAACGTGCTCTCCGAGGCACGGAAGGGGAGGGGAGGCTTGGTATTTATTTATTCAAATTATATTGTAGTAGACCTTCCTTCGCTATCCTTCTCGGAACCCACCACCGAAATGAGAAGTCATACTATTATTCTAAACCAATTGTATAACAGTTCAGTATTCAACTTTAATGACTTAATTTCATCTATGTCACTAAATTCACCTTCACTGCTATGAGTAAGGAAAGCAAAATTCAAATTAGTTGTAATTGGTTTTAAAAGTTGAACTGCAAACTGAAATTTGGAATTAGGTACTATCGCGCTCCCGCTCAGGAAACCTCGATTCCAAAGTACTTAAGGCCTTCGGGGAAATTTATTTTGTCCCCCAGTACGGAGCAGCGCACTAAGCCTTATCATCCACCTAATAGGTTTCCACAAAGACGCCGTTGGAGCCAATACGGGCACCTAAAATTTATTGTTTAGATAGGAATTCTCAATTTCTCACTCTAGTTGCCTTATAACTAACGATAATCAAAAATTTTATTTTATATGCTGGTTATGTTGTTATGTGTGATCTGTGTTTTTTTGGATACTGTTTATGTTACCAAGAAATATACTACAGTTGTATATATAGATTTTTTTTCGTTGTGCACGAAAAAGAAATTGTATTTTGTAGCAGAGTTTGCAAAATTTCGATTGACTTTAAGGACAAAATTCAAAAATTTTAATTTATGGTTCAGGCTATTTAAAAAAAAAAAGGAATTTTAGCATAAATGTGGCCGTCTGCCCAAAAAATATAAATATTTGTTTTTTAATATTAAAAATAAATTAATGAAATTTCTTTCAAAATAAGGTTTTTTTTTTTTTTTATTTTTTTTTTTTTTATTTATTTATTAGGGTTAACAACAGTCCTTAAGAATAAATGTAACAAACAAAATTTCTACAAATAAGGAGAAACCAATTAATGTTAACCACGTAAATGCAATTTAGATAACATTATAAACTAGTCCAGATCTTGTTACAGCAGAAATGTGAATAAAAATGTGTGTGTGTGTGTGTGTGAGCGTGTGTATTTGTGTGTGTGTGTGTGTGAGCATGTGTATGTGTGTGTGTGTGTGTGTGTGTGTGTATGTGTGTAATAATATACTACATAACATTGGATCTCACATAATAAATAAAAAATAAATGTGCACACGGTACACCCACTCTTCGCCACCTGTTTAAGTTTAAAAAAAATTTGTTGTTTGTTTAAGTTTAACCTAATCACAATTTAGCTTGAGTGCTCATTAGCGTGTTCGTTATATGTGTCTTTAACCCAAGTTTAGTAGTCGAGAATAAATCTATGTCTTTGAATTCGGTATTATAGGTTGATATTATTCTGGAGAGGACAGAGTTCTTGGCATAATTTGTAGAATGTAAGGGCGTGACTAAGAGCTTAGTATGTCTTGTTCGTCTTCGAGGTACATTGAAGTAGATACTTTTAAGTAATTCAGGACAATCAAGTCGATTTCGTACAATATCGTACAGAAAACATACATCTAGCATTCGCCGGCGCTCTTCTAATGTCAGAAGCCCATGCTCACGACAACTGTCCAGGTAAAAGGAGGGGCTTTGTTGAGTTTTAAAATTAAGGTGCATAGTGAATTTTTTTTGTATTGATTCTATACGATTAATGTATATATTATAACAAGGATTCCATATGGGACACGCATATTCTAGTATGCTACGTACATATGCAAAGTAAACAACTTTTAAGCTTAGTGAGCATTTAAACGGTTTGCATGTCCTTAAGACGAAGCCTAAATTACGGTAAGCCCTTTGTACTACCTTTTCAACATGATCAGATAAAAGCATCTGGGAATCGAAGAATACCCCAAGATCACGCACTAGATTGACCCTCTCTATTACAATGTTATTAAAATTGTATTCAAAATGAATGGGTTGCCTTTTACGAGTGAAACTGATAATTTGACATTTACTGATGCTGATAGAGATTCTGTTACGTGTATAATATTCTTGCAGAGCATTTAAATCCTGCTGAAGTCTTACGCAGTCATCAACTTTGTGTATAGGTGCATAAATTTTTTTATCATCCGCGTACATTATGTATTTTGCGAATTTAAAACAGTTAGAGATATCATATATATATACATTATAAAAGAGGGGGCCAAGATGCGAGCCCTGGGGCACACCGGAAGGGATGGAGATATAATCTGATCTATAACCACTAATTACGACAGCCTGCGAGCGATTCAATAAGTATGATCGTACCCACCGTAATAAGTCCCCATGTATACCTAGTTCCTGCAATTTGCGGAGCAATATGTCATGATCCACGCGATCAAAAGCCTTTTCAAAATCAGTGTAAATGACGTCCACCTGACCACCCCCCTCCATCTGAGTTAAAATGTAGTTGGAAAACAATGCTAAGTTCGTGACAGTGGAGCGTCCTCTAAGAAATCCGTGCTGGTATGAGGGTATACCTTGTGATAATACTGGATAAATTTGATTATAAACAAGTTTTTCAAAAATTTTACTAATCGTATTTAATATGGAGATTGGTCGGTAATTTTCGATACAGGACCGTGACCCCTTTTTATGGATGGGGATAATTTGAGCATTTTTCCATATTGATGGAAAAATACATTCTTTTAAGGATCTGCGAAACAGGTAAGATAGTGGTAAAGCTAAGGATTTTGCGCATGAGGCTAAGAAAATTGGTGGAACACTATCAGATCCTGCCCCTTTGTTTTTATCTAATGAGGATAACAATTTATATACTAAATCTTCATTTACTTCTATATGTGATAAAATATCTTGATTTTGATATTTAATAGTAGGTAAATCTGAGGTATTATTAGTATCGTGTATTGGACTTATGAAAACACTCTCAAAAAATGTATTAAATGCGGAACTAATTGAGTGCCCCTCACTGTATTCTATATTGTTTAGTTTAAACTTCTTAGGGTAGCTTAAGCAACCTTTTTTAGATTTTACATACGTCCAAAAGTATTTTGGGTTACGCCGGATTATGTTTTGACTATTTATTATAAATTGGTTAAAGCAAGTGGTTTGAACAAGTTGTGCCCTAGAACGCAGGAGAGAGAATTCGTCATAATCGCGCGGGTTGCCCCTTCTTATCCATTTTTTATGCATTTTGTGTTTTTCCTTAATTATTCTTATTAATGCTGGGCTGTACCATATAGGATAATAACATTTGGGCTTTGGATTATAAATTGGGACATACAACATAAAACAATCATTTAATGTAGAATAAAAAATATCGACCGCTTCTTCAATTGTGCCTACATTAAGTTTTTTTGACCAGTCAATGTTTGTAAGATATTCATTTATTTTTATGTAGTCACATTTATAAAAGTTGAACCGTGGATCATGACGTTCCTTGAGAGGTACAATTTGAAGATCTAACAAATTAATATAAAAAGGTGGGTGGGCGTCATCTACCCTGACAATAGGCCGTGAGCATTCGCTAATTGACAAAGGCAAGTTGCAAAAACTTAAATCTAACGTGTTCCCCCATCTATTAGTTAAATAATTGTATTGTACTAATCCATAAAAGCTAAACTCATCCATTAATGAGGTCGCTGCATCAAGTGTTTGAGAAGTGCTACTGCGATCATAATAATAATTGTTATTATACCACTTAATGCAAGGTAGGTTAAAATCACCTATTACTATATAATTGTCACATGGATATTTAGCCATTAATTGCGATACATTACTTTGAAAACATAACACGCGATTAGGTAAGTCTAAATCTGGCGGAATGTAGGTCAAGATTATGTGCAAGTCGACCAACGAACCTAGCGAGCGCGCAGGTATAGTTATACAAATAGATTCGACGTTAGAGGATGGCCATTCATTACATAAATGTGCATCTACTTCACGCTTGATAAGAATTAGCAGGCCGCCGCCAGATTTTTTATTAGTTGTAGTCAAATCTCGATCCGATCGGTAAACCGCGTACCTACTATCACAAAACTCGCTGTCCAAAATATCATCTTGTAGCCAAGTTTCCGTTAATATTATTATATCATAGTCATTACTCAAAATGTTATTACAAATATCTAGGCACTTGGTCCGTAAACCACGTACGTTCTGATAATATATTGTATTATTTCTATTTGTAACCATTTTTTTTTTTTTAAATTAAGTGTTAAATATTCTGTTGCATTCGGTTATAAGTATAAAAAAAAAATTATATTAAAATTATATATATACATTTATGCACACAATGTCAAATATCAACATTTAACAATATAAGTAATATTGAGTACTGTCTAACACTATGCAGTGAAGTGAGTTACAACTACAACACAATATCGCAGGTAAGTATTTACGACCGAGCGGCTTGTGAATGTGTTTGCGGTTAAGAGAATTAATATCAGGTAAAAAGTAGGCACGCGTACACATAGATATCGAGTAAGTGTGGTGTATGAATCATTAAGAATAACTTGGCGATATGCAGTTATATTGTATTCGAAAAAATGCATGATTACGGATTGAAATATAAGCTTATGTAGTATATTGCAATAGTGAATAATGTAAATATTTTTGTTGTGGGAGCGTATGCAGTATGTGATTGTGTTAGCTGTGTGATGAGAAAAAGAGTAGAAAACAGAAAATGATGTCGATATGCAATTTGAATTATAAAAGTGAGAAACTAGAAACCAAATTAATAATAGTAGTCACTTGATAATCGCTAGGTCATCCTGGTGGTTGATAGTGAGTGACGGAGACGTATTGTTTTTTCGTACATGTATTTTGCAATTACGTATCCATACATATTCGTAATTAGCGGCGCGCTTGGCTTCCTTTGTTTTTCTGAGAAGGTCCTTATAAAATGATGTTAAATGTTCATTTATATAAATAGCCGATTCTTCGCAGTCAAGACAAATGTCACTAGTTGTTAAAGATTTCTTTTTACGCATTGCCGCAATTAGGCTATCCTTTGTGATAAGAGATTTGAATTTCACAATAATACTTTTGACTCGGCCTGTGACACGCGTTGGAACTCGGTGAATGTGAACGATTTCATCGTCAGGTATCTGTGTCTTGAGCAACGATGCAATAGTTTGTAAATATTGAGTCAAGTTTTCGTTATTTTTTTCTGGGATTCCAGTAATTTCCAAATTGTTTAGGCGCTCGCGCTGTTCCCGAATATTCTGTACCGTTTGGAGGGTAGTTAATTGTCGTTTAATAATTATGAGCTCAGATTCTAAACTAGTAATTTTGTCCGTTTTGTTCGCAATTATATTTACACGGGACTTCAAATCATCTTGTTCTTTACTGTGGAAGTCCAAGGAATCGGTCAGAGATGACAAGTCCTTCCGAAACTGATTATGTTCGCTAGTGATATCATTATTTGCAATCTTTATGTATTCCAACTGGTTCTTGATATCCGTTACATCTGATCTCACCTGCTGAAATTCTGCTTTTTGTGAACTTTTGAATTCATGCAGGAAACTCATCATGTCCTTACGTAGTTCGGCTATAGCTTCCTTGACTTCAACGTCGGCATCAGGTTGTTTACGTTTTCGAGTTGATACAAAGTTATCCTTTACAGGTAGCTCATACTTTGATAAGTCTGGTTGAGAACTTGTAAGACTTGGTGCTCCGGCTGCTTTTGTAGGTGACCTTGTTACGCTCATCGTGTAGAAATCGCTGTGCGAAACTGACGGTTAGCAAGCTGGTTTAAATATATTATACGAGTAAACACTGGACGCTATGCTCACTGCACTTAAGTTTATTATTGACTGACAACTGTTTTTAATAGATAACAGAAAAGTTACGACAGTAATATGCACACGTCTGCTGCGGACAAACGATCGGGGCGTATGTATATTTTGTATGTTATGGGCGTATGTTATTTATACTTTTATGTTTTTTACGTACTGTTTTTTCAAATTCAAGAGCTAAGCTCTCGTGGGTGAAGCAGTCGCCACCCCTTTCTATCCTCTGGGATCATTTTGACCTCTCGATATGTCTCTCTTTTTACATGTTGTAAAAAACTTCTACGCCTTCCTAGTCTTCCCTTGTGCTCTATTTTCTCTTCCAATAGTGTTTTGAGAAAGTTCTTGTGGCCTATCAAGTAGCAAGATTAAATTACAGGATGTATTTTTTATCCTTATTGTTCAGTAGTAAAATATTTCTAATATGTACATAAATGTGCTCCGTAATCTGCTCATTACATACATATTATTCGACTGGCCTGTTGGTCTAGTGGTTAGTGACCCTGACTGCTAAGCCAGAGGTCGTGGGTTCGATTCCCACCCAGGACAAAAAATTGTGTGATGAGCACGATCACTTGTTCTGTGTCTGGCTGTAATTTATCTATAATATGTACGTATTTAGAAATATATAAGTATGTTTATCAGCAGTCTGGTTACCATGGTACGGGCTCTGCCTAGTTCGGGATGAGACGGCCGTGTGAGATGTGTGGAGTTATTATTATTATTATATTATTAACTAGCTGTGCCCGCGACTTCGTTCGCGTTTTTTCGGAAAATAGCAATTTGTCGCTTATTGCATAGTACCTCTTTCTCCAGGCAGGATTTTTATACTGTATTGGTGGTGAAACAACCTGAAGTGTACAAAAAAGGTTGTTTTGGTTGCTTTCACGTGAAATAACGACATAATTTGGCCGTGGTAACATTATTCATTTGTTTTTCGTGTGGAAGCTCACCTCACTGGGCTATTGGTGAGGCCGTATATCATGCTTAAACCAACTAAAACCACACGGTGTGCCTCAAAGCACCGTTTATAAGTTGACCGTCGGTACGGCGACGTTTTGCCTCTAATGATCCACCCATCGCTAGCTAGCGGACGGCAACTGGGCGATGTCCAGACACTCTCTTCACGGGAGACTCTGCTTCGGGTGAAGAACATAAAACTTGTCTCATAAATCTACGGCCTCTCTTAGCATACGCATGAGAGCGCGAGTGAAAAGGTTCCACCTGGAAGTTTTTCTACCGAATCCACACCGTCACCTCCTCCTTGCGCGAGATGTTCTCATCGCAGAATATCATCATAAAACAACTGTGACGACCTAACATCTCGATTCGTCTGACCAATTGGGAGACTTGCTGTAGTCAGTCAGTCGGTGTCGCTTCCTATAAACTATGGGTCCCCTCGGTATACCTAACAGATAATGTTTGCTTCTGAGGTTTGTTTAGTCACGGTTTAACATAAGATTTCACACTACTGTAACCGAACGGAAAATAAATGGTCTGAAAGTGTAAAAAAAAACTTCACCGGTTACATGTCAATATTTCAGCTTAGATGTAATTTTTTTGGCGATAGTGTCTGCCATGCATTTAGTATATCTAGTAAATAAAATACTGTAATACGTGTTAGTATTAAGTGTTAAGTTAACCTAACAACTAAGTCATAGATGCTTTAAAAAAAAATTGTATTCTATTATAATATAACCATGTTGACGGGAATCAACGCGATCACGTACTTAAAAGGTATGACATACCTTTGCTTTGCCGTGGTCGTGGCCGTGATCACAGGCCTGTAGGTACTGTAATACTTTTTACTTACTATACTTTTTTACTCTATTTATAAAAATATGTATATTTACTGGTCTGGCCTGATGATCTAGTGGTTATTGACCCTGACTGGTGAGCCAGAGGTCGTGGGTTCGATTTCCACCCAGGACGAATTATTCTCTGTCTGGGTGTAATTTATTTATAATATGTATGTATTTAGAAATATATAAGTATGTGTATCAGCATAAGCAATATCAGCATAGTCTGGTTACCATAGTACAGGCTCTGCCTAGTTTAGGATCAGACGGCCGTGTATGAGGTGTTGAAAGTTGTTATTATTATTAATGCCCTGAAACATATTTATGAATTTAATGGCTGCGACAGGCAAAATAGCTCGTTTGCATAGTCAAGAACCAGCTATCGATTACTCTGGGATCACCAAACAAAGAAAAAAAAAACTCCTGCTACTTCAGCAATCACCACAGAAAAGCACATTCCCCTATGATATCCTACGATTGAAAATATACATTCACTCGAAATCCTTCAAACAGACATGACTATTTGCAGGTAAAATGTAATGTAACTAATAATTTTCTTTAAATCACAGGTAAAAATCGATTCTTTGTACTTTTAATATTTGTAAGTTAATTAAATTGGGTGGTTTTATAAAAAACTAAATTAAACCGACGAAAAGAACCAAAACGCAAAAAATAAATAAACCTTCTAGGTCTTAAGTATTAAGCTTATTTAGTTTTTTTTCTTCGGTTTAATTTTTTGTTAAAAAGATTATTATTTATGATTTTTTTCATCATCAGCTCGGCTACATACATTTCTAAACGCAAATTCCTGATGAAAGTAATGAAAAATAAACAGAAACACTATTCGTTTCTACAATTTTCGAGGGATTCTCTCAATTTTATTAGAATTTCATCATCAGATCCTGACTTCCTTGACATGGGACCACCCTTGAGGTATACCCATTTATAATCTGGCTTTAAATTTTGTTGCTAAATATACTGTTATTATAATGTATAAGGTTATATATATATACTGTTATTATAACGTATACTTTGTTAGACACTGAGCTACTGCATATAAATACATACAACTTAATACTTACTTGATAGCATATTGTAACTTGGTATTTGTTAACTTACTTTAAAAATCTTACTATTATGAATAGATATACGGTTAATTTTGTGATCTTCATTTGTAACTGACTTAAAAAATAGTTAGGAAATATTATAATAAGTGTAATACTAGCCACATTACAATTAAGATGCAATGATGTACCTACCTATCATGTAAAACTGTCCGAGTGCAATGTACTTCCACAGACAAACCGATTATTCGGTTTTGTGGAGCAATATGTAAGCTTATGAAATGGTTCATGAATAAAAACTTTTATCTATCTGTCTATCTATCTACCCTATCTAACAAAAAATAATAATGAAAATCGGTTCATACATAACGGAGAGGGCTGAACATACATAAAAAAAAAAGAAATATGTATATAAACGTTCGAATTGAGAACCTCCTTTTTTCGTCGGTTAAAAATGATACCTAATTTAAAAAAGTAAATTAGTTTATATATTTAAAAAAGTGCAAAAAAAGAAAAGAGTGTCAAAGAGGGATTCGATCCGGCACCCATCCTAGCAGAAACCGTACTCGATACCAGATAAGCTAAATACTCGCTGTAATGTAATTCGAAATAAGTATATACATTCTACTAACGTTACAATGTTATTACAACTTTCTTTGATTTTCCTGTGGGAACCAAAGTTTAGCCCGGGATAAAAAGTACCCTATAACCTGCGCAGGCACTCTAACTATTATCATACATATCCCTTCAGTAACTTCTGAGTTTATCGTGAACATACAAACAGACAGACAGACAAAAATTGTTTGAATCGCATATTCGGCATCAGTATCGATATCTTAATACCCCTCTGTCGATTTTTTTAAATATATTCAATGTACAGAATTCATCCCGCTACAGGTTTATTATAAGTATATTTACAATATCTATTTCTCTAGTCTATTTGTGAACATTTGAAGTTACGTACAATACAGATTATATTATTCATTATAATTATACAATACAAATGAATGATATACCCGCTTAACTTGATACGTAGCAAAAAATTGTGGATTTATTATTTTACTGAATGTATGTAAAAGATTATGTTACAAAAACAAAATAATACTGACTTTAAATAATATCGTCAAACACGATATCATCTTCAAACAGAAATACTCGTTCAATGGCTATCTTTCATCTCTGTTATATCATCCACGTACAGTCGTACACCCTTTCGCTAAAGTCCCATATCCTATGAAAAGGGTTGGAGATTTATTACCATTTGTAACTCGGTATCTATATGTTCCATTATATCGGATGACACCTGCTATTATATGTTAAATTCTGTGACATTTTTATCATTTACCTCCTGATATGTAAATTTAGGGCAATTGGCATTTACAATAGATTGTACACGTTGGTTGTTGATTTTTAATGGTTTTATGGGGTAATTTGTCTGTGTAAATGATAGCAATTTTACTTTGGGATGTGAAAAAACAATGTTTTTTTTATATATTTTGTGATATATTACACTATTAGATCTAGATAGCAGCACAGCTTGTGTAATGTAGTTATTTTATATTTTAAATATAATACGTGTCGTACGACAATTTAGCGATAATAAGACAGTTAATTAATTTTATTGAACGGAGGTACGCCGTAGAGTAACGTGAGCAGAATCGTTTGATGGGGCGACGGTTACCTTTTGAGTTCGAATGGATGTTAAGGCAAACTCGTTTAAAGGACATCGAGTAATTTGGATCCTTCAAATGGGACCGTAAGTCAAATCGTTCAGATAAAGTGAAAAATAAAATTTTCTGTATAAACTCTCTACCAAAACACATATTATATACTTATGTATATAAGTATGGTCAGAAACACCTATGTGTTTCTGACCATACTGCATATGCATGCATTGGTCTATACCGATAAACTGACGTTGCATGTAACAGCTCGAATAATGAGCCACATTGGCCTTCATCGTTAAAGGAATTCATACTGTAATAATAATTGCAAACAACGCACTTGTGACTCTTGAGTTAGTGATCATGGGCCGTCTGTTCGTTAAAAAAAAAATAATCCTTAATAATCTACCACAAGCTTATTGACCTAAGGATAAAGGGTTACCACCAGTGCTTATAGACTCTGGTATCGACATCGCACGTTCTAACGCCTTTGTATACTGTGCTAGTAGTAATAATGTGTTTATAAACTATTTATAATAACTATTTATTTTATTATCAGTGGTAAAGTTTCATCGCGGTTTTCTGTTACCTAGCGTGTGGCGCCAAAATATGATTAAATGTTGTGTAAGTAATAAAGATTATTTGGTAGTGATCGCCTAAGATAAGATTGTCTACAAACATTTATGTATTTGCCTATGGCCTGTCTCTCTGTAAAATTTCATAATCCTTTTACTGTCTGGCCCTTTTCCTAATAGGAGAGTGAAAGGGCTTATACTCTTTATGGTGAAGCCCTTTCACATTCCTATTATATATATACGTGAACAAAAGATATCATAATACGGGAGAGTAATTGACTGTGAAATAAGCGGCTTGTATTCAGATCTCCGCCTGCAACACAACAACTTACGCTTTGTTTATGCTCATTGCAGTATAACATAAGTTAACTGAGAACTAAAAGGTGGAAATTTCTGGTTGAATAAAGGGATAATAATAACTCTGTCTGAAGGCTTAAATCTATTATAGCTTCAGCGAAAACATCATGGCACAACATTTGGTTTTAGTTTGTTTAATTCCGATATACGGCCACACCGATAGATTTGGCGAAGGGTTTTCACACGTTAAAAAAAGGAAGGTACTTGGAGCAGTGACTGCTAGGAGTCAATCAGAAAATTTAATGAAAATGAAACTCACTGGAAACATAAAAAAAAACATGAACAGAAAGAAGAAGACAAATTAAAAATGGCGTCCTTTTAAGTTGCCAGCAACCAAAAAATAGTGATACATAGTTAATTTTATTCGATTATAACCTCTTAATTGAGTATAAATATGCATATTGAAATGAGCTATTTTTATTATATACATAGATAAACAAGAAAATAGTAGAAGAAATTAAATAGAATACCATTAACTACTTGCATATATTTACGGATCCAATGCAAAAAGGCTTAACTACACAACTTCAATTTACTTAACTTTTTGAAACACAATCTGTCGCATATAACTTTTTAATAAATGGTTGTTCAGAAAAACTTAAAAACACGCTCTTAGAGCGAACTAAAAAAAAAAGAGTTTCACTATCCTGACTCCATCATCAGACAATCGTCACTAGGTCCAAACTCGTACAGTATTGTCATCCGAACTACATATACATACAAAGTTTCATTTCTACAATTAAAAATAGGTTGAGATTGACTTCCAGGATTTATTTACATAACTATTATGTAGTTATTACCGCATATCAGAAACGCAACGTAAGTAAAAGCTTACCTAGTAATAAAATAGAAAATAAAATTATTACGTATACAAAAAAAAAACTACAACAAATACCTTTCACGTTTAGAACAGCTCCCATCTACACCAATCAATGTCATTTACAGTATCGTAACAGGCGCTAACTAGCACGAGAGTGTTAATCGCACAAAGCGCTCGTTAGGTGCGGTCGCGTTCAGCGTAATGAAACTTCAACTCTTGATTACTAGCGCATCAGTGATCCATATTTTGGAAAAGCCAAAGGGTTACTTTAGTTACAGCTTTGATTTGTTGCAGTCTCTTATATTATACTCTTGTCTGGAAGTTAAGATGAACATGAATTGGACTCTGATAAGCAATACAGTGCCACGCCACATTTAATATCTATTCACCTTTTAGGTTAATTTTTAGATATTTTTCAAACAGATTAGGAATTGGTATGACATCTTAAAACGCCGTTTTCTCTAAATGAAGAATGTGTGGCTTGACACTGTATTGCTTAACAGCGTCCAATTTTGATATGATTTTATATCTTTATTGATCACCTTTTTACGAAGTTAAATGCATATCTTAAACATATTATATAAAAAAAATGCAGTAAATCCGTTTCAGCTTTTTGACACGGTGAGCAGTATTCAGAAATTACATATGAAGGTTTCATTACATTTCGAATATAAATTTTAAAACAAAACATTATATACATACAAGGCAAAGGCAACAAAGGCTTTTACAAGCTTAAGTCCTATATAACCATAGCACCTTATGGTATATGGTTATAGTATTATTTTCAAGGTTAAAAGCTTATAAGAACGTACGAAATAGCTAAGAACTGAAAAGTCAAGGTTCATAAATATGATCTGACAGTTTTAAAAAATGTATGATCTAGTTATTACGAAAATGGAATACTACATGTTTCACACTCATTCTGAAATACAGACGCTTGGTAAAAAACAAAGTTTTAGTTAGTTTCAACAATTAATACAATTAGTGTTTGCAGCAGCTGCCACGGATTGTTGCGATTTAAACTTGCCTTGGTAATTGCAGCTTGACGTAGGTCTTGTATATTTTTCTAGATCTATGGCTACGGGTGTGTGAAATTGTGAAATTGAAAACATGACAATGTAATAATTTATGATTAATAATTAAAAAGTTATGAAATGGGTCGGTCTCCTACATATTGCTATACCCTATTAGGGTCATAAATATGTGATGCTACATGTAATAATTAACACCTTTAACGTGACATATGATGGAATAAGTGATTGAGTATTGAGAATTGAAATTTACAAGCATTTCATATTAGTCGTCATGAGTCTTGAACAAAGAGGTTATTTTGTGATTTAGCACAGTAATTTATGTGATCAAAATCAATGATTAAAATTTCAATTATTTTTTTTTTTGGTATAGGCGGCAAACGAGAAGACGAGTCACCTGATGGTAAATGACTACCACCGCCTATGGGCACCTGTAACTCAAGAGTTACAAGTGCGTTGCCGCCCTTTAAGGTTGGAATAGGGGAAGAGGGGGAAAGGGGGGAAGAGCGGGAAGACGGGAGAGGGGGATTAGAGGGGAGGAGAGGGGGTAAAGATAAGGGCGGGAATAGGGGAGAGGGAAAGGTTAGGGCCTCCGGTAACCTCACTCTTGCGGCGAAAGGCAAAGCAAGCATTGTTTCAATGCCGTGGTATCGAGCGGGGTCGAGCCGGCCCATACGTGCCGAAGCATGGCTCTCCCACGTAATTTTAAATAGTTTAAAATTAGTATTTTGGTAATAAAATTAAAGTGAACTATTGCAATGGATAGTTATTGCAGTTGTATAGTTTTTTTGGGCGATATGGTGTGTCAATAAAACTGTAGAGCATTGTGTTATTTATACATTACGAACTTAATAAGTATTTGAAACGAATAGTTATTAAGTTCGTAATAATTATTTGAAATGTATAATCAATCACGATTCAAAATGTTTTGACTTGAGAGGCAAGACTGGTGAGTCTATCCTTCAATGCACCTTCAAACCTACGAGAACACATACACTGAATTTTAAGACATTGAAATATACTACTACTGCTATATATACTGTATATTTCGTTCATCAAATACCACTTGACCAGATGTGCTGCAAATGTCAGTTCAAGGTGTGTTTCGTTAAGAATATTGTAGTAAACCTTTCTGCGATTTATACCAACCATTAAGAACGTAACATTTGAGATGTATACAGGGTGTAAGAAACACCGTACCGAATATTGAAATAGTGTATTCAGTCAGTCGTCAACTTCAACATGATGTAATTTTTGTGCATTTGCTTATTAAAATTCGTTAGTTAATTAATTTATATTAATAATTTAACATATCTGTGTTAATTTGACAAACAACTTTTATATAAATAATCTAAAATTAAATTGATTAAGATTAGAAAATTGTTTGTGTTGATTTTACTTTTTATGAGAAATAAAAAGTAAAATCAACACAAATAACTTCTCGCGAAGGCTACTTTTCTGAAGTTTCACTTCTGCCGTGTGTGAATTGCACACACACACTTTTTATTTTTTTATGTTATAGGGGGCAAACGAGCAGACGGGTCACCTGATAGTAAGTGACTACCGTTATAGTTTACACATATCTTGTGTAAACTATATATAGCACTTGTCGTTTATCTAACACTTGCCCAGGTACGCTACAATTGTTCAAGAGAAGTAATGCTATACAACAAAACTAACTAGGTACCAGTAATAAATCCAGTTGCAAAAGCTCGACTAAGCTGTGCAACAGTATCAAAATTATTCCAACCGGCCAATTTGTTGGAAGCAAAAATTCGTTGTTAGTTGAAACAATTAAGCGGTCTAACTGGTACCGGATAGTGGCCTAGCGAAGAACTTTGTTGAAACTCACTGTTGCAGACTGTGAGGATTGAGCTAAGATATTGTTTTGGATAAGGTAATATTTTCGTTGTATATAATAATAATAATAAACAAATCAAATATTTGGGTTTGTCTCACGAGATTGTCGAAATGTGGAATATATCGATTCGGTGATCATTGTTCCGATTGTTATATCTGCTCATAGATTAATAGCCAAGAGTTTCGATCAACTACTTAAGAAGCTCGCTTTAGAAGAAGAAACCAAAGGACTGATGCAGAAGACAGTCCTCTTCGACACGGCCTGTATAGTGAGGAGGTTCCTGTCTTTGGAGCCCTAACCACTGGTGTCTTGGTCCCTGTACCCGATGTCAGTGGTCTACTATTTTTTATATTTTTAAATATATATTGTTTTGTACATATTTAACAATGTAATTGATAAGATTTAATATGAATATAGAGAAATAATAATAATATCAAACACGGCCGTCGTTGCTTAAGTGTTAGATTAGGAATCATACTTAAGCCGCTTATTTTTATCTTAATTTTTTTAATAATAATAATTCTTTACACATCTCACACACGGCCGTCTGATCCCAAACTAGGCAGAGCTTGTACTATGATAACCAGACTGCTGATTAACATACTTATATATTTTTAAATACATACATATTATAAATAAATTTCACCCAGAAAAAGAAAAAAATAAAGTGCTCATCACACAATTATTTATCCTGAGTGGGAATCTAACCCACGACCTCTGGCTCAGCAGTCAGGGTCACTAACCACTAGACCACCAGGCAAGTGTATATTTTTATACTTGGAAGTACAATTAATATGATTAAGAAGTTCGATAGATTTTTGTATAATAATCAACGTTCATAAATTAAATTTACGAGCTGTTAGCCCGCAACTACGTTTTCCTTGCGTTTTCCGAGATTATAAGTAGCCTATATGCTATTCCAGACTATAATTTATCATTGTGCCAAATTTTACCAAAATTTGTTCAGCTTTTCTGGCGTGATTGGAGAACAAACATCTATCTAAACTTTCGCATTTATAATAGTAGTAAGATTTTCACTTAAAGCTTTAGTTGGTTGGCTATATTTTGTTAATAATATGTTTTACTCGCTGTGCCCCACGGTTTCACCCGCGTAACTCATCGGGATAAAAAGCCTATGTGTGTAGCCTATGTGTGTAGCCTATGTGTGTAGCCTATGTGTTAATCTAGGTCTCCAGCTATCTACACACGAAGTATCATTTTCACATTCAATATCTTCAATACCTGTCTGTCTATTCGCGATAAACTGAAAAACTACTGAACGGATTTTCACTAATATATAGAGTGATTCGTGAGGAACGTTTAGGTGCACAATTTGTACCCGTGCGAAGCAGGGGCGGATTGCTAGTATATTATAGAAATGTATGTATACAAAGCCTTTTAACAAATCGCTAGTGTCTTGAAAATTCCCATTACGGACACAACCGTAAACAACGTCTGCCCGTGTTCGGGTGGTTCACGCCACGCGGCGGTGAGCAATGTCCCCCCTAACTTGCCCGCAGTTTTATATTATAGTCGTAACTTTTAAAATACTTGACCAAATTACGTACTTTAAAAGACAAAGTTTATCTACTTTGAATATCAGAAGCGATAAAAATATTTATTTTGATAAAAATCAATTTGTAACTGCTATATGGAATGGAAATAAAAAATCAAATTTTATTGTATTTATGGTTCACTATTTTAGTAATAATGGCTTACACATAAAAGATAAATATATTCTGTCGCTGACTTTTTTGTAGAACTATTTAGGAGAAACAATCCCACCGTACATTTTTTTCGTGCAACTCTTACAGTTTTCCCACCGCACGCCACAACAGCTCGCAGATAACAGATTTTTTTCCGACTTACTTAACACTTATCATTATATTTTGGCCAATATACACAATATGTTCATAAATTATAGCCTATGTGTTATTCTGATATATAAGCTATATTATTGTAAAGTTTCATTACAATCCATACAGTAGTTTTTGCGTGAAAGAGTAACAAACATCCATACATCCACACATCCATACATCCTCGCAAACTTTCACGTTTATAATATTAGTAGGATATTCTTAGAATTACTTCTAATGTTAAACACGCTGTAGGAATAAAATATTCAGGATTTAATTTTTTGTTATAGAAAAGACAACATTTCAAAGAGCAATAAAGATTATTATATTATATTCTACTCTACTCAACTCAACTCTACTCTACTCTATTCTTATTCTATTCTACAATAGTTTATATTCTCACGTTAAATTTAACCCATTTGGACCCAAATACAAATTTACAGTGGAAGTAACAAAATTTCTTTATTAATTGGTAGAAAGTAAATTATTATAACAAAAACCTAAAGAAACTAAAAAAAAATATTTTCCTTCATGGGAAAAAAAAGCAAAAAAGTAAATTTTCAAAACATTTTATTTTAATGCATAAAGTTTTTACACGCTTTTTGCATTTCAAACATGCATTTTTATGACAAATGATAAATGGAAGTTGTTGAGGACCTAGATGGAGGTGACCTACACCACCATTCTGCGAAATTGGCACCACTGAAGCTGTTGGATGCAAATTTTCACTGCTTGTATGTCTCAAATAGTGTTGAGCGATATTGCTACGAAATTAAAGCTACTCTAACTTGATATCATCAGTTGCAAGGTAAAGGTGGCATGAGTTTGTCGCGGTTAGATTAGTTTGACCCCATGACGGAGACAATATTGCCGATCCAACGTACGAATAAATTTGGTCAAAACGAAATCAAGATCAGCACAGGTTTTCTTCTTCATATCTTACACTGCAACTATTTTGTTTTTTCAACACATCCATCAATTTATCAAGATTCGCTTGCAAATTACCATAAGTGAAACTATAAGCTTATCATTTCAAGGAAGGCCTGTGTTTTACACCAGCGGGGTTCCGCAAGGTTTCGCAAAATCAGTTCTATCTCTCAGTTCTAGCGAACAGTTTGTCATTGCTTCTTTCCTTTCCTGTCCTCTTCACCTCGATTCGGTAATACTTCAATTCTTACTTGGTATGTCTTGCGGAAAATCTATGCTTTGTATATGATCAACATCATCATTTTCCTTATAGGTAAACACACTTGGTTCTGCAGGAATTGCTACTAAATCTATCTCTGTGACATCGTCTTCTTCAAGCATTACAGAATCAAGTGCTTCTTGAAACCCGGGGTAGTCACTTTAACTGTTAAATGTTAGTTTAGACATTGTTTTTCAAAAATTACATGTCGCTAATAATACGAATATTTTGCCTCTGATGTGTCCATTGGCCCCAATTGGGGACACCACTGTAAAACGCTCCTAGTACAAACAATACTCAACTATTTTACCATAATTAAATTTTACTCTATTCTACGGATTATATTTATGTATTTTATGTAAGAAAACTAGCAGATTTAGAGGAAAAAGTTACAAATAAAAATTCCTTATTCTTTGTAATCACCGAAGCCTGAAACAGCTACATAATATGCTCAGTAAAATCTCATTTATCTATTTCTGATCACTTTTTTGTCTAATAACGAGTTAATAACTATGTAACCATCAAATGTCTACAATATAAAAAAGAAAAAGCAAAAGATAAAAAAGTTGAGAGTACTTCTTTAGGTGTCCTCATTTGGGCTCAGCGGGCTTAAATGGGTTAATATTACTTTTTTTAGTTTTTATTGCAAATATGCAATCATGAATACGTCCTGTCTGGGTGTTTCTATGTAATTAATATTTAATACGTTATTACAAAATTTCTAAGTAAATATTTCTATTTGTTTTTCACAACCTATAATATAAGCTATTCTGAACTTGTGCCTAGAAAGGTCTGTGTATTATGTGTGTCTAAATGAATTAAAAAAAAAAAAAAATATCCTTATAAATGCTTCTTAAAGCTCTATTATAATAAAATAAATAAATAAGAAAATTGCATAGAATATAATTACTACATACTATAAAACAAAGTCCCCCGCTGCGTCTGTCTATCTGTTCGCGATAAACTCAATAACTACTGAACGGATTTTCATACGGTTTTCACCAATAGAAGGAGTGATTTATGGGGAAGATTTACATATATAACTCATTAAGGTTATGTGTAAAATGGTTGAAATATGCTGATGGTTGTTGAAGATGTCGAAGAAAATCAATATAAGCTTTGCAACCCGTGTGAATCCGAGGCGGGTTGCTAGTTACAAGTAAATAAAATTTAAAAAGGAGATGGACAATTGTCGTGTATTTCTGTCCCATCAAAATATCACATCAAAAATCTCACTTACCTTCGAACATGAAAGTAAACAGAAACCACTGAAGTGCAGACTCGTGGTACAGTGAAGAGCAATTTATTACTTTTAAGTTGCCCCTGCACTATGGGATTAGAGGGCATGCTTGTTGCAAAATGTACCGTTAAAACAAATGTTAAATTGCGACATTTGAAGTATAAAAGATTCATGAACTTTAATTTTATTTCGGATTCAGTACTATAGAATCAGCGACATGGCGAAAACGTGGGAGAGCCATGCTTCGCTTGATACCACGGCCTCACAGAAAACCGGCAGTGAAGCAATGCCTGCAAGGTAGTTTAAAAAGGAAGGCCTTTTCAAATTATTCCCAATTTTCCCAAAAATAAGCTTGCCCCTTATTACGTGAATGGGACCAAATTATAGTTAGCATGTACACGTTTAATTCACCTCTGTCTTCCCTTTCCCTTTCGGGGTTATAGGCGTAAGTATATGAAAGAAAGAAAAAACAAAAAATTCTTGGCACACAATTGCACACAGAGACACTTAAATTTTCACAAGAAAATAATTTAAAAAAACAGTCGCAGGTCAGAAGTAAAAACACATATCGCCACCCGGCAAAAAAAGTGTCATAATACAAAAACAGCTATTTCAAGAAAACACGACTTTTATGCCGGTGATTAGAAAAAAACAGCTCATGAGCTAATAACAATGTTTTTACAGCAGACCAAATGTAATATTTGCTCTTTAATACTATAAAAATGTCAAATCATACCTAACATGATATATGACACTTTTTTTGCCGGGTGGCGATATAGTATGCGTTCCGACGTCAATTCAGTATTATGCGAAGCCGTTCCTTTATAGTCAGCTATACTGGTTACTGTTTATAACGGAACGCAGTCTGGTATACTGTCAGTTGTCAATTCAACTCAATTGTCAAATCGCATAATGACAGCACTGAGAGCACCTTAGTATATTTTTTTCACTTTTATTGAACCACCATTTTTAAAGATTAATTAATAAGGAGCTGACAAAACTCAATGTTTAGATTAGCGCCCTCTAGTGGATCTATATACTTATTATTAGCGTGGCAGTCACGAAATCAGTGCTTTTTTTCCCCTAGGAAAAGTGCTCAAACGTGCCTCAAAAAGTTTTCACTACAAAATAAAAATGTATATGTATGTAGGTAAGATACAATTTAATCTCTAATGCTATAATCAAAATAATTTCAATATTATCCAGCAAATAAATCGTTGTGTATCTTCTTTTGAGTAATCAAATTCAAAAGTTTTGTTTGTAAGCTTCCTTACAGAAAATGTATATTGAAGTTCTTAAAACTTTACGCTACATTAATAAAACTTGTCTGAAGTTTGTTTCAAATAATAAATAAGATTAAGTTCATGTTAAATATAAGTAAAGAATAAATGAAATCACAGATCCACATTAGGTATTAAATTGATTAATCTTTGAGACTATAACAGAACTAATTAAATTTGTCCCACAGAATATTGAATTCGTGAATGATTTTTCTTTTACATTTATTATTTGGAGAAAGACTTTTTTTAAGATTTTAAGTAGTAACACTACACGACTCGTCCAATATCTGCAACTTAAGGAAAACTGCGGTAAGACAACACATGTTACAATTTTTAGGTAGATTTCGAAGAAAAGTCTACCTATTAGTTTGGTACCAGTTGTCGAGTTTTAAAAAAAAATATTCACAGGAGATCTAGTTACGATCCCTAGACCCCAAAACAACCGCCAGTTAAAAAAATTATATATATATACTAGCGGACCCGACAGACGTTGTACTGCCGGAACGTAAAAAATATTATTCCTGTAACCCTATCGCAGCGCCATCTACCGGGTCAAATTGTAAATCTAAACCATTCTCGAATCCACCTGAAGCCACACACAAAATTTCATTAAAATCGGTTTAGCTGTTTAGGAGGAGTTCAGTGACATACACACGTACAGAAGAAACAAAATAATTATGTATACAATTAAAGAATATCGGGAGAAGTCTGGATGCCGGGACTTGTAATAAAACGACAACTTCACTACTGGACGTATATTGCAGACTGGCTGACCGTTACAAAGCGTTATAAATAAATACTAACTATTCTAACTTATGTCTAGGTACCCACTATTTTTTCACATAGATCACACCTCCACCACTATTGAACAGAAAGCTTAACATACTAATCCTATTTAATTTAACATAAGCTTAACCTACTTAAATGAACACTTAGCCTAATCTTAAACTACACAATTTTAAATCGGCCTACTGGCCTCCTTATTCGCTTTGGGTACCGATTCACCGGGGACTTGGGTGGCGATGCCAACTGCGGCAATACATGTTCTACAGTGTCATTACGTTGCCTATCCTGATTGCCACTCTTAGCCTCCTCGGCCTCTTTTATGGTAGTGGTTTCTAGTGGTGAGGCCTCCTCACCTCACCTCCTCACGGTGGCACGGCGACACTCTCTTCACCAGACTCCGTTTCGTTATTACCATCTGAATAAGTAACACCAGACAATCGTGACCTACTGGGTATTTGATCAATATGTCTTTTAAGCAGCTGACCGTCATCCCTCACTAAAGAATACCTACGTGAACTATCTACCTCTTTCACGGTACCCTTTACCCACTTATCACGCGCGCCGTACTCTCGAGCCCAAACTAAGTCGCCCTCTCGAAAACTTCGTGGAGTGCCACCTGCATATTCAGCTTGTCGCTGCTGAACTTCACGTACTCTGTTTTCAGTAACACGCTCCGCACGAAGTCCAGTCTGGAGCGTAATGGTCGTTTTTGCAATAGCATCGCCGGGGTTTCTCCGGTTGTGCCATGTATCGTGTTTCGTTATGCGAGTAAAAACGTTTGTAATGCTGTGTCGATGTCCACCCTATCCCTATGCGCTTTTTTTATAGCCCGCTTGCAAAGCTTTACCGCGTTCTCTGCTGCACCGTTTGATGACGGGTGATACGCCGGTGAATATAATTGTTTGATGCCATTATTTTTTAAAAATAATTTAAACTCTGAACTCGTGAACGGCGGACCCTGATCAGATACTATCTCTTCTGGTAAACCGAATCTTGCAAAGGTAGACCTTAATATTTTAATCACACTTGTAGCATTCGTACGATTCATTTCAAAAATTTCTAACCATTTTGAGGTAGCATCAATTAACACGAGAAACGTTAAACCCTTGTATGGACCTAGGAAATCTATGTGAAGTCTGCTCCACGGCCGCGCATGATACTGCCATGGCTGTATACGAGCCCGCCGGGGTGCATCCGCCTCTGCTGCACAAGTCTCACACTGCTTACACATATTTTCCAGTGCTACGTCTATATTGGGCCACCACACATAGCTACGTGCTAAACTCTTTGTCTTTACGATTCCCATGTGACTGCTATGCAATTGTTTCAGTACGCTATTTTGCAATGACAACGGTATGACCATACGGTAGCCCCACATAATGCACCCACCCTCTGTATACAACTCATTACGTCTTATAAAATACGGATGAATTTGAACCTCAGTTATCTATTGAGGACCTTATCACACGCGGTCGCGTGCCTAACGACTTGTGATTGGTAAAAAATTTTCCACGAAATTAATATAAGTATTTTCGTTCGCTATAATAGTATTACATTGTTTATGCGGTAGACGTGACAATGCGTCAGCGCAATTCCTATTCGACGACACATATTCTATATCGTAGCTATATCCCGCTAATAAAACCGCCCAACGTTGTAACCTCGATGCGGCCATGACCGGAATGCCCACTTTACTTCCTAGAATATAAGTCAATGGTTTATGATCTGTTCGTAAAATGAACTTGCGGCCGTAAAGGTACTGGTGGAATTTACGAACTCCGAAAACAATAGCTAGAGCCTCCCGATCTATTTGCGAGTATGCTCGCTCGGCCTGCGTGAGCGAGCGCGACGCGTAAGCTACCGGCCGCTCGCCGTCTGAGGTCATATGCGATATTACAGCCCCAATCCCGACGCTGCTAGCATCTGTCGTGAGTATTATAGGCAACTCAGGTGTATAATGCATCAATACTTCACTACAAGTTAATAACTGTTTAACTTTATAGAACGCGTCTTGACAATCTTTAGTCCAACAAAATGCAACACCTGTCTTAAGTAAATTAAATAACGGGGCTAATATTGTACTAACATTCCTCACGAACTTCGCGTAGTACATAACCATACCTATGAACGCCCTTAACTCGGAAACGCTCGCAGGGGCTGGCGTATTAATTATGGCTTTAATTTTATCCGCACTAGTGTGAACGCCTTTCTTACTAATTGTATGACCCAGATAGTTAACTGACGGCGCGAAGAAGACGCATTTTTCTTTATTAACCTTTAAACCGTATTTTTTTAAACGATCAAATACTTTAAATAAATTATGCATATGGGCATCCCTTGTGGGTCCCGTGATGATAATATCATCAAGGAACACACCTACATGGTCCACATCTGCAAATAACTGTTCCAGATGCCTCTGAAAAATAACTGGACTCGAAGAAAGTCCATATACCAGCCTATTATAAATAAACAACCCTTTGTGGGTATTTATAACAGTATATTTCTTACTTTCGTCAAGTTCAAATTGGGCGTATGCTTGCGACAGATCTATTTTACTAAAGTGTTCCCCTCCCCTTAAACGGAGCAACAACTCTTCTATCCTAGGTAAGGGATAACGGTCAATTTCTATAACTTTGTTTAAAGTTAATTTAAAATCTGCACAAATTCTGATGTTACCGTCCTTTTTTACGACTGGTACGACTGGTGTCGCCCAGTCAGAGCGCTCGACTGGTGAGAGGATGCCGTCGCGCTGCATCTGGGCCAGGGCGCGCTCCACTGGCTCCCGTAACGCCAGCACGAGTGGACGCGCGCGCATGAACACCGGTCGTGCCCCTTCGCGGATGTGAATGCTCACTGTGCCTCCAGTGAATCGGCCCAACCCATCCGCGAACACCTCACAGTATGTGGAACTGAGAGTAGACATATCAAATAAATGATCTTTCATTTTAATACTATTACACTCGTAGCTTACTACTGGTAATTGAATTTTTAATTCAGCCATCCATTGTCGCCCTAAAAGAATAGTTTTCCCATTTTTAATAACCAACAATTCTAATTTCTTACATTCATTTTTATTTTTCACAAGAGGCCGTATTATTCCCAGAGGTTTTACTGACTCGCCCGTATAGTATCTGAGCGTTAATTTACAAGGTTCGAGACCTAAATCTTTAAACAGTTTAATGTAGCAGTCCTAACTTATACATGACACTGCGCTGCCAGTGTCGCACTCCATTTTAATGTCTTTACCATTTACGTTCAATACTACGCACATAGGTTTACACTGAGTAAGCGGATAACTTGCAAATATCAACAAATGTTACCTCATCGCTCTCCGCGCTATCGCTCGAGTGGTGGTTCCTTACATGCACCACGTTGACGTTATGATGCTCCGATAGATTTGGGCACATGCGACGCCAATGTCCTTGCTGGTTGCAAACTCGGCAAACATAACGCGAAAACTTGCATTTGTCTGCGTCATGCCGCGCGCCACACGCCCGGCACCGCTGCTGAGCCCGCTCACCCAACCTCGTGGGAGCGGCTCATGTCGGTGCGCGGACACCGCGCGAGCGCGTGTCGTGCGCGGCCGCATGCTGCGCCATCCCGCCGACGTCATACGCAGCGCTCGCTGCAGCCCCCTTCCAACGAGCTCTTGTTCGCGTCGCCGCCATTGCTTGACACGTCACCGACGTCGTCGCAGTCGCCTCGCTCGGCACCCCTCCACGTCCTTCTACCGCCGCCGCGTCCTTTTCCGCTGCCTCCAAGCTGACAGCTAACCGATACGCCATACCGAAAACTAATTCATTTTCGGCGAACAAACGTTGTCGAATACTTTCGTTAGTTATGCCACAGACTAACTGATCCCTCAGACTCTCTTCTAACCACGCCCCAAATTCACACGTTTTAGACATTTTCTTTAAAACCGCAATGTACTCCGATATAGTTTCACCTTCCTTTTGTTTTCTATGCCTAAACTTATACCGCTCGGATAACACACTAGGCTTTGGTTGTAAATGTTTTCTAAAATTTCCGTTATTTGTAAAAAAGTTTTATTTTTCGGTTTGGCAGGTGTACACAAATTCACTAAGAGCTCGTAACACTCCGCGCCCATCACAGTTATTAATGTCGGCACTTGTAATTCCTCCGGGATCTTGTTCACTGTGAAATATTGTTCTAAACGTTCGACATATAACCGCCAATCGTCACTGTGAACTTTAAACTCCGCGATTTTACCGATCGACATTGTTACTTTTTTACTACGATGTGTACTAGAACAAAATCGTACTATTACTAGTAATCGCACGTAGGATTCGATGTACTCGTCGCCACTAAAGAATATCGGGAGAAGTCTGGATGCCGGGACTTGTAATAAAACGACAACTTCACTACTGGACCTATATTGCAGACTGGCTGACCGTTACAGAGCGTTATAAATAAATACTAACTATTCTAACTTATGTCTAGGTACCCACTATTTATTCACATACATCACAACAATAAGAAGATATATATATGTACCTCAATTTTACAGGCACGATAGAGGTCGCAATTATGCACCGATTGCTTTCAAACTTGGACAACAAATTAACAGGGCAAAAATGAAGGTTAAGTTCGTGAATTGGGGATATTCCCTAAAAGGAAGGGGGTAGAGGGGGGTTTCAAAAAAAAAAAAAAACACGAAATCTACCTCTGCGGGCCTGTTGCGGGCCCGGTTTTTTTACATATTACGGTAACTTTAAACACATATACACCCAGACTGATTCAAATAAAAATAGCCATGGATACAAATATGAACGCTGATCGGTAATCGAACCCTCGTATTCACAAACCCTGAAGTTGTGTTGTGTTGGAATGCTATTAAACCCTACCCTTACACATTTTACGTAGGTATTTAGAAGCCACTAGCTGTTAAATGCTTTCGTTTGCGTGGAAATGTTAATGTGGGAACCGTATATTTTCCGGCGTAAATGTGCTATTCCTGCCTATAATCTAATTTCAATTAAATTTTATCCAGATCCGTTCAGCCGTTCTGGCGTGATGGAGTAACAAATATGTATTTGACTTCGTGGATACCGCAATGATTTAAGTGGTTACTTCACCTCTACGCCGCGCCGCGCGTATTGTGCTCGGCTCAAAATTTGTGTGATCCACATATAGTTGTCCCGAGTCTGGGTGTTCTTTGTGTCCATTGTTCGAATATTTGTGAAGTCTCCGCGACACAGGAATATTCTTAATGCGGAAGTGGTCTTTCTAAAAAAAATCCATCTTAACTTTCGCATTGTAATAAACTAGCTGCACCCCGCGGTTTATCCAGGAGCATACGCGTTAATCCAGGTCTCCAGCTATCTACATACCAAGTTTCATCGCAATCGGTTTAGTGGTTTTTGCGTTAAAGAGTAACAAACGTCCATTCGCCCATACAAACTTTCATATTTATAATAATAGTGGGATTGTAGTAAGATTAAGAAAAGTTTTCTGTCGCAAAGTGACATAAAAAAATTTGAATATTGCCTCGTCAATGATACGTGTACAGTGTAACTTCTGATATGTGTAAATGTGAAGTCACGGTTGATAAATTTCGACGTCAACAGACGCAGAAACAATTAGTTGCAGGTACAACAAACGGTGCGAACTGATATTTACTGCTGCTGTGCAGTGTACATTGTAGCACGTTCGATTTTTTCGATACCTATACGTTCTCGCGTGGAGGTTAGTAGAGGCGTAGATGGTCAAAGGATTTTTGTTAGGAGTCTTCAAAATAAAGAATATTTTGGTTTGTTTTATTATTATTTCAATATTAGAATATGTTGTCAAAAATAAGTGGATTTTTGCACATTACAACGTCATTTTGACAACGTTAGACACTTCCAAAATGGGATCAACTTCAGGACGATTTTCCTGGGCCATAAACGAATAAGTTAATCTATGTCAATACCTGTGCGTATTTTTTCGAATTACACTGGCCTATATGGTCCATAAGAACTATTGAATATTTTAATACTATTCTTCGGAAAGCTTACATGCTATTAACAAGCTTATGTGATTATGTCACTGAGCGATGGTCAACTTATTTTATGTATTATAGAAAGAAATATCTCAAATATGGTCACAATAAAATTAAGTTAACAATAGTTTTTAATCCACAAATTTAGTAACAGTAAATTTAGTAATCTAATGATCACAGCTTTTTGCACAAGAAGAACTGTGTATCGACTTGCGAGACTTGGGTTTTTATATGTTAGGTATGTTTTTGATCGGATCATTATTTTTCAGCAATTTCCAGCAATGGAAGTCCTATGGCTGCAATGATGATGATGCTGATGAAACAAATTTTTTTATGATTTGTTAGTCATTGAACCCTGTTGAAATAAGTTTTCTTTCTAATGATTATAATGTGTTCATTTTTTTTTTGTTTATTTTATTTTGTTATTTAAATGCACAAAACACATTACAACCGTAACAATATCACATATGGCAAATAGAATGTTTTGATCTGGATTGCAACGCAACAAATATGTGCACACAACAAAACATAGTAACTAGACAGATAGCAACACTACATTCTATACAGGCTCAACGGTATATTTAAACGCTTCTTGGGTTACGCAGAGCCTTCCAAGGTCAACCTGCTATGGATATATATAATCATTCTCCTATCCTCTTTTAATTATATTACTTAAAATTAACTTTTTTATTAAATTTAATGGTCTTGAAAAAAAATTGTACCAGGTTTACGTGTCAAGATAGATATTTTTTAATTTAAATTCAAATTGCCACTAGCAATTTATTCCCGGCCCGTGTACGCGGCACTAGCACAGGGTTTACAAGCAAAATTGGAAGTTATAGAACAACCGGGTACGGTTTAACGAGAGTTAAACTAACGCACCTTAACAGCCGACTTCACTGGTAATAATTTTATTACCTTCGTCGGTGCTATTTTATTTTAGCTGGGTTTTGCGTACTAGAATTTATTTTGAACATTTTTTTAGCTTTAACCAAAGATAGCTTAACTTTAAACAAATACTCTTCATTCTACGCTATTATAAATCACAGTTATATTACACCCGAAACGTAACAATTGTAGAGCCACTGTAAAATGATTAGCTGTTACTAATTTATACATATGATTATACAAATATTCTATTACACATTACACATGTTTTTTACTTACACTTAAACATACACTTAGCCAAGAGCAATCTCTTCAAAATTAGAACAATTATTCTAGGTTTTAGTTAGTTAACCTTAAAGTCACGAACTTACTAATGAAGCCTTATTCAGTGCAGATGAGGTTGTTGTTTACATAATTAAGTTATTTTAGTTACGTTAATGTGCTGTTAGTTACATAAGTTCATATACCCTAAATATTTTTTTTATTACACAGCTGAGTACGTTGAATGTAAATAATCTGTTCTGACATTTTGTTTAAAATGTATGTGGGCGATAGATAGTAAAATTTTATTAACATACTCTCTCAGTAATAGAATATTACATTTATAAAAAAATCGAATAAATCTAATTTTTTTATTATGAAATCTACTGTTAAATTTTCTAGTCAGTAGTGTATTAGTTGGCGCTAAAATATCTTCTTAATGGTGGGTCAGACATCTTGGCCATTACACTACCTTTGCAATATTGAAGTAGTATACTAAGCAGTTATTCGTATAAAACAAAATCTTACTTAAATAATTCTTGCTTTTCAATAACCAGCACAAGTCTCACCTCATGGTAACGAATGTCTATAAACACTGGCAATGCTAACTATACTGCCAGTGCCCTCACCCTTATACGGAACTCTGGTGATGCTAGTGATCAGCACAAATGTACACCACTAAACTATTAGTACTGTCTTGAAATGGTGTTCTGCAGTGGATCAGAAAGGATGATGGAGTCACCCGGCTTTCTGGTCCATAGCAGAACACAGTTTATTCGTTCAAAAATCCGTGTTTTCGATTTCCATGATGATTGATTTGTTCTGTGTGTGGGTGTAATTTGTCTATAATATTGATCTATTTAGTAATATTATATAAGAATAGAATAGAATAGAAAACTTTATTGTACACCAACAAAAATGTTCTTACAAGGAATATATCAAGTGAATATGTACAAAGGGAGGCCTTATCGCTGAAAGCAATTTACTTCAGACAACCTTTGGATGGACAAATTGAACATAAATAGATGAAATCATGGGTAGCTTTGGTGTGAAATGCTGATATAGGATATATTGTTATTTTTTTTTAATAATCACAACATACTTATATAGCATTTGATTATGATAAAAAGTGAATAACAAAAGTAATTAAACATGTGTGTATATGCAGTCAGTCCTAACAATACATAAATACACATTAGTGCATAACATTTACAGTCTATAGAAACATACGAGTATACACATAGAAAATAAATTCAAACGTACTTATATAAATATATAGGTAATATTGATATTGAAATTACAGATGTACAAAACAGATTATATTTTAGGCAGATAATAGATTAAGAAGTCAGATACTGTCCTTTGACCATGTTCTTAAGGACAGGTAAAATATTTGGTACGTCTAATAGCTATTGGCAGAGCATTCATAATCGGACAGCCTGCACAGTAAATGATTTATTGAAGAACTTGGTACAGTGAGTTCTATCAACTCACTGTACCAAGTTCTTCGATAAATCATATCATCATGCCAGTTCCAGAGATTCGGACGACCTCAATTATCTTGCATGTGTGTTATTTAGGAAAACACAGTGTTTCTTGAAATAAGTTGAGTATATTCATCAGGTTTGGTACCATAGTACAGGCTCTGCGTAGTTTAGGATCAGAGGGCCGAGGGCAGAGGTGTGTGAGATGTGTGTAAAGTTATTATTTTTAATCTTCTGTGAAAATTTCTAGCTCTTGTATCTTTGTCTGTTTGACTGTAACTATGACACGCGTAGTGTTACTAACTTTTAAACTTTCACGTTCCAAGATATAATTATGTATTCCCAAGGGAATTTACGATCACGGCCAACAACAACCTGGTTGAAACGTCAGGCAATTCAGAGGTCAGGTAGAGGTATGTAATAACTTTTATGTTGAAAATGCATAGAATTTACCGTTTCTATTGAAACTTCAGAACAAAAAGACAAAGATTTGATGACAAATCATCAAACAGTTTCCGAGATTTGCGGCAAGAAACCTAAGGAAGCTAAATTCTTTTATGTACATAACATACATGTAGATTGATTTTTTCATCTTCATATTAGTGAGTTTTGAAGTACCTATATATTTAAATTTTGAAATTTTGATGTGGAATAAAACTTAAAGTAAGTAGTAGTATGCTTTTGGCATTTCTTGCATATTATATTTCAGTTGTTGCACCAAACTTATGCTATGTGAAAATGGTATACAGACTTTTATTTAAATGGCCCAATCCTTTTAGTGATCCTGTTAATTCCCGTGAATATGAATACATAATTAAACGCGTAGCGATGCAACCTGTATGTAGTCATCACTAACCGTCTTTTATCAGGCTTTGTTGAGTAAACCTAGTGGTAAATTTAAATCATTACTTCAATAATACAACATGTAATTTTATTAGTTGACACACATACATATTCCATAAGCGTATACATTTCTGCCAATCCCCAAATGTTACACATAACTGATATTTTATTCAAGACAATGTGTGTTTATTGTGATGTATACGAGCCGTTGCGTATTTCGTAATTCCATATTTTGAAACAAAGGCGTATACAATCATTTAGGCACAAATCGGGGGAGAAACAGTGTTATATGGAAACCCTTTCAAGATATCTTGGTCCAAAAGCGTGGTCGGGACTGAATTTAACTATGAAATTTCAACACCAAATATCTTGTAGACCAATAATAAAGTAAAAGTGCAGTAAAGGTAATTGTTTAGTTGTTTTAGCTCAGCTAATCTTAAATTTCTAAACAACAATAAAGGGACATTCACTTTCACAGAATTTGAATAAGCAGGAAGACCTGACGAATTTAAAAACTATTTTATATAAATACTGGGTAGTTAATGGGGTAAGTAAGTAAGTACTCTTTATTGTAAAGATATTTCGTTTCGCTCAGTGACATTATCAATAAAAGTATATTCCATGCTTCCGCCATAATCTGCCTCAATATCTTAGAATTTATTGGAACCACTTGGGCGTTCCTAGACGCCAAAATAAATCTCTGAAGCTGTTTGATGAGTTATTTCAGTTCGATTATCTTACACGGACTAATTTAATTCTTGTGAAGATAAAACCGAATAACAATTTTATAGAAAGTTAACTGAATTACGCACATCGCTACTACGCGACTACATCGTGATGAGAAAGATATTTGCTGACCAATTTGGCACAAACAAATTTGTTAAATAAAAAAATTATCTAAACAAAAAACTCTCTGTTTTAAAACAAAAATAACTTTGTACAACAAAAATCTCAAACAATGCAACTTTCACCCCAAGACATCAATTTCCGATGCATTCAGTGAACTAAAATAGAAGAGTGAAATAAGTCGGTGAACAAAGGTGGCTGTATGTGGTAGCATTATTTCATACCACTACAGGTCCCACAATAGACCGTTTTAATATACGGTCTTAGGGAACGCCGACCAATACCATTCATTGTTTAGAGTTTATTAATTAATTTACCCAGGGACTAATCCACTTTATTTTTTGTAGATATAACAATGGGCTTGGTTTTGCAAAAATTTCGAGGTTTGTGGTTAATTGCCTTTGGGAAAGGATCTGAACAAAATTTGTTTTTTTTTTTGTTTTGGATTGGTTAGAAAGTGGTCTACGTAAATTAAGGTTAAGTTGTGTTCCTTTTCTGCTTTCGAATGTGATATTGCATGAATGGAGGTGTGTTTGCAGAAACGTTGTTATATATATTACAATATAAATCTCGTAGTACTGAAGAAAGCTGTTGAAACTCATAAATATTATGGTCACAGTTTTGAGAAAACTAATAAAAATATCATGAAATATAAAATGTAAGTCAATGTACCCTATATCGTCTACCACCGTACGGTTGAAGATCGGTTGACATCATAACAACAAGGTTGATTTTCCCGTGCAATAATATTCTGACAGTTCATTCTTAAAGGTAGGTTCAATCTTATCGCTATTGTGATTACACAGAAACTTTTGTCAAAACTGGTACATTTTTTCTTTGTCCATTGTACATCTGCACACATACTCTCAGACCCACACGCACACCTAAATTTACATTTGCTCTCAGACAAACACATCCGTATTATTATCATTATTTTAGAGCCTATAGCTACTTCGGCTATTTCTGGTTTTTGTAGTGCACTCTTGCTTTATAATTCAATGCTCAGACTTATGACTTCGAGAAACCTCCAGAACTCATGAGCAGGAAATTTGTTTGTATTTCCTAGATTGATACTTCGGTACCGCATGAATGGACCTCAATAGCATAGAATAATGCAGTCTTTGCTGCCTCTCGCGCAATCTGCACGGTTTGTTACTCAACTTTAGGTCAAACATATAATATATGTCTGTTCAGTTTTACAGTGTCTGGTAAGGATCTGCGTTACTGGTTAGATTTTGTATCTTTTGAGCTCCATAAGTTCTTTTGATACTTTGTAATCATAGCCCTTTATCAGAGCTGTCGAGTGTTTTAAACCGGTAGAAGTCCACCATCTCTTTATTATCATTGCTATTTATTGAACGTTAATGATTGAATAAGCTCATGATATAAAAGACATTCTCAAATTCCCATGTATTCCCCAAACTACAAACGAGCAGAGGCAGGGTCACCTGATGGTAAGTGACTACCGCCGCCCATGGACACCTGCAACTCAAGAGTCACAAGTGCGTTGCTGGCCTTTAAGTATCACTCCAGTCGAGGTGGCCCATACGTGCCGAAGCAAGGCTCACCCACGATAAAAAAGTAAAAGGCTGTAAATAAGGCGCTAGGAAAAAAAAATATTTTTTTCTTCAAAAGTTTTAACATAAAAATACACCAATGTAACTTGAAACCTTGTACACTTTCCCAATTTAACTTATTTATCTTTCCTTATAAAATGTCCTTTCTAAAAGTATCTAAAACATTTTTACTACTCAAACATAGATAACAAATACTGAGCCAATTTTATTTCGTTTTGAGTTGACATTTCACAGTTAGTGAGTTCGGCGAGACATTTACATGTTTTAATTTAGTGTTAGATACAAAACACTATCTTTTGTATCTTATGTTTCTTACTAATATCATCCGACTTCTCCAGAGTGTTGATATTCCTTGACTTACCACTGGCCGTTCTTTGCAGTTTCACCCACTTTTATGATCACTGATCCGTTCCTAAGGGTCATAGCGTCATTTTACATAGTCTATATAGTTACCTTCCTCAATGATAACTCTATCCAATACAAAATATTTAATATTTTTCGAATCCGTCGGGCAGTTCCCCAGATTAGCACATTTAAACAAAAAAATAATGAAACAAAAAAATTCTTCAGCTTTATTATATTAGTATAGATTAAACACAAGAACACAAACAACATACAACACACAAACTTGTGACGTAGGACGTTGGTATCGTCTAATCAATTACTTTATTTTTGGCTCTACAAATAAAAATAATAACAAACATGAAAATAGTAACAAATCTTATTTTTAAAAGAAAGACGTAAGACTGAGTTGCTTTAGGAATAACCCCATTAACTTTTTTGGGATAGCAACTTTCCTACCAGATGGCAAAAAAACTTTATGTCAAATGATGTGTAACCTAATATAATCTGAAAGAGTGGCTAAACATTATAGTGAACATTTATCTCAAATTTATTATATATATGATATTGAAGTGCGCGTGAAGTGCGTATCGGCTGTACACTGTGTGTTGTTCTGCAGAACTAATGCTGGCGTATTGGCTCCTCTTCACCATTTCTTAAAAACGAAAACCAAATTCAAAGTTGCAGTAAATAAAATCTTAAAATCTTTGTGTTAGGATTCTATTGTTGCTAATCCTGTTTTTAAATGTATAAAACACTTTTAATGTAAATTGTGCACGTTTCATCTGGCTAGAGATTTGATTTTCAGTCTATTGTTTTATTTTTATCCACTAATGTATGGTACAATATTAATTTTTTACATTTAAATTTAGGGATTCTGTAGAAAATTTCCTCGGAAATGTAGGTATTAAAGAATCATTGACAAATTATTTTATTCATTTATTAAATTGGTTCGGTATACGTTACCTAGGAATTGTCAATTCCTAGGTTTCATACATTTGCGGTAACATATAAATATATATATACATATATATATGTCTTTTATTAATGTGAATACTGCGCATAAAAGTTATTAAGTATTATAATTTATTTAAAAACATAATTATTTAAATCTAACTTCGAGTTCTGAATCTATTTCTTAAAGAGTATATTCTCATAACATTAAAGTAACGCTTTCCACTCAGAAATTTTCTTTACCATAAATAATCTCTTCCACTGGGCTCTGGTCCTTACCTAACGCCCCGGTGCAAAAGTTTTTTCATTTATTTTCTCATCGCCGGTGACATTTCCTAATGATCGGCAAATGTGAGGATCGTTGGTGAAGATCTCCCGTGTCACGTTCTTGCCACTTAATAACTACCGCGTCTTGCTGCAATTACTTCGAGGTCGTTTGGGTCATTAGATACTTTTAGGGTAGTTATACACACGATCAACTTCACAAACTAATAGTGACTGATTATAAGAAATTCAGAAGATAGATATATTACATTTTGAATTTAAATTTGTGTTATTACTTCAAATTACCAGCTACATGGAATTACATTCATTGATATAATTTGAAAAAAGAGGATAAGAGTATTACGACGAAGGCGAATCAGGAGCTACTTGAGTAATTTGTGGTATTCAGATACGTGGTCATATTTGCGTAGCTCAAATATAAATCTCATACAAACATTTTGAAGGCGCTCAAGTTTATCGAGTTGCTCCTCTGTGAGATCAAGATTATTAGCATCAGTATAGTCAAGTATTGGGATTACAAGTGACTGGTACTAGGACTTTAGTTAGACTATGATGCCAATTAGCATCAGTATAGTCAAATATTGGGATTAGAAGTGACTGGTACTAGGACTTATTAGACTATGATGCCAATTAGCATCAGTATAGTCAAGTATTGGGATTAGAAGTGACTGGTACTAGGACTTTAGTTAGACTATGATGCCAATTAGCATCAGTATAGTCAAGTATTGGGATTAGAAGTGACTGGTACTAGGACTTCAGTTAGACTATGATGCCACAGTCAGACACACGAGTACACAGATATACACTTTGAACTTATACCACTCCTTTATGCGTCGGGGCTTAAAAATGCCAACAAGGAATACAAATGACTGATACACAACCTAAAATAGATTAAGTTACTAACTAGAGTGTTAATGTTTTTGAAAATTCCTTGTTTATTTTAAACGGTACTTTACCCGAACATTTAGTGGATGTCGTTGTTAATCAAACGTTACATAAGTAACGAGAAGTAAAACGCGTGACCAAGTTTGGATATACAAAATTGAAGTGCTTTAATTTCGACGTCTAATGTATCAACTTACCTTCTAGTATCAAATAAATAATTTAAGACTGGTTGCATTTGTGAACATCGCATTGATACAATACAACATTTAAGACTTAAGAAGAAGAATTTCATTGATTATAAGACCAGTAACAACCCAGGTGAGAACTGGTTTTGCAACCTTGGTTAATGCAGTTACTGTTTAATATGAAGTACGTGGAGATTATCTCTAATTGAAATGAAACCATATGTACAAATATGATCAATTCATTAACGGCCACTCGGCGTGACACACACGTTGATAACACTTTGAATGATTTCAATACCTTTTTCGATAAAGCCTATACTCTAATTGCTGCTAACGCACAGTGCAGTCTGAGTTAGTAAAAATTACGTTGAATAGTCAAAAAAGACCAAATTTAAACCAAGACCAAAACACCTGGCGTAACTTTATTCGGTTAGATTCAATCTATTTTGGTATAGAGTTTGTAGGAAGTTTTAATTCAATTGCAACTCTTTCCCATAAATTACTGTGAAACCATCTATACTGATACGTACAACATACCCAGAATCGTAAATCTCTCAAGTCGTACCTACATCGTACCCTCTAAAAGCTCCGGGAACAGTAAAGCCAAAAGTGCGGAAAATGGAAAGAGCGTCGATAAATAAAACTACTACCACAGGCTAATTGGAAAGCCAACATATAAATCAGAGGCTACTCCAAGTCGTGGTGCCAAAGCACAAAAACAATGGCGAGTCGACGCGACGGTGTCAGTTGGCAAACGTTCGGTTTTTGAATTACTAGCTTTGAATGTAAAATTTTGAAATATAGTAATTTTAGGTAGATTTTTCGAAGAAAAGTCTACCTATTGGTTTTGTACCAGTTGTTGAGTTTTCCAAAAATTTCTTCACAGGAAGTTAATATGATCCCTAGATCCCAAAACAACCGTCAGTTAAAAAGTATATTTATGTATGTACCTGAATTTTACCGGCACGATAGAGGTCGCAATTATGCACCGATTGCTTTCAAACTTGGACGACAAATCAACTGGGCAAAAATGAATGTTAAGTTTGTGAATGGGGGATATTCCCCCACAGGGGGGGACTGGGGGGGCGATTTTCAAAAATCAGTTTTTTCAGCATAACTTTTTTCCTATGGAATTTTTTTTGACAGTTTAACTTTAATAGCATGCCCATTGTAAATACAAACATTTTTTTAATATAAACCCTAAATGATTCCATCCTTAACTTGGGGAGGGGGCGGTGAAAACCAAAATTTTGTTGAGAAAAAAGCATAGCTCCGAAACTGTAAACCTTTTAACAATCGGTAATATTTTTAAATGAAAGATATTTTTTTATATTTTACTCTACATTGTAGACAGTTTTTAATGCGACGTATCTTTTTGGAGATAAAAGTTTAAAAAACACGAAATCTACCTTTGCGGGCCTGCTGCAGACCCGGTTTTTTTTAAAAGTATATTTCATCTAAAATGTTTCCAAAACAGTGCAAAAGACCAAGACAGAGAAGTAACGAAAAAATAAGCTTGTAACTTTAGTTTTTATCGATTGTTTTTAATAATTTAAGCCTAGTAGGTGTAGAAGTTATAAACAGACTTCAAGTATCGTAAATTTAAAAACTCAATATTTTGCATTAACGTTTTTTTTTTCTTAATATTTTACTTCTCAATTTTGGTTTAAATAAAAACATGTGCATTCGACTCATGTTCATTTTTGCAATTGCTTTTTTTCTTCTAATAATAAAGATTTTTCATTTAAAGTTTTATTAAAATGAAATACACTAATACAATATATTTAACAATTCGAGGCAACAAATGGATTTAATTCCAAGAATCTGAAGCGAACACAGTAGGCAGCTTACTTAATACCTTTAAGCTTCTCTGAATAGGATTGATTTGTTTGGCGAAAGATAATGAACATCCTTTAGGACTCTCATCAGCTTAATGTAGATCACCTGTTCAACTAATAAGCTGTATGGAAATCGCTTATTGAGGTGGTAATTTAAATGTTTCAAAGACAATGGGCATTATAGTTGATGAAAGAGATCGCCTGGTGGTTGAAATTCGACCATTTTTGTTTTATTTAAATGGCCAGTATAACTTGAACTATCATTGTATAGACTTACGTATCAAAACAGGTCAACATAATATATACTGGACAGGTGTAGCTTGATGTAGCCGTTTTTACATAACATTTAAATTTTTTACTCGTAATATTTAAAAAAAATAGGTTCTGCACTTCTTCTATATTTAAACTCTAAGTATTCCAAACTTCAAGTTCCTGCGTTCGCAATATTAGAGTTCTTTACAAAAAAATCTCTTCATGTCTTATTAACTCCATATACAACATTCAGATATAAGCTAACTTCACGAAAACTGCACATATTAATGCCATAATTAAACTGAGCATAATCTTCCTTGAACAAAGAGGCTGGCTATCGGTCTATAAATAAATAAATTATCTGGACCATTTGCGGGCCGCGCTCGGCTGACCACAAAGTTACACTTAGAGCACGCTCGGGGTGAATATACGAAAGTTAAGGGTCGCAACTTTGTATAATATCAACTAGACATGGTACTAGGATGTAAAAATAAAAAGATATGCTCGTGACGTAGGTACTTATAACTTCTTTTATTCATTTTTTTATGTCACATTAATATAGGTAACGATGTACTCCTATCTCCTACGAAGCCTGTTATGAGAATCAATATTTTCATAACAGGCTTCTTCGAATTCTCGTCGAGATAGTTTCACTAACGGTCTCCTGGCCTAGTGAATTGGGGATAAGAAATACTTTGAAATTGACATTTAAAAATGCCTTCAATGTTTTGCAATTGAAGGAATTTTTAATAATAAGCAAATTTCCTTTCAAAACCAATCAGGGGCTCTAATAATTACTATTGATAATTTTATTAATTTTAACACGTTTCGAAGTTAACTACTGTTCTGGAGATTGATGTTTTTGAATCCGTTAATTCCTTGCAAACAGGAAATCAGGTTCTTCTAGTTCAAGAAGAGTTATTAATAATGGTTCCCTATCCATTTGCATAAAATTTGAAGACATAATATAATACGGCATACTTTTGTTTATCCTAACTATATTCACGCATAACATTATTTACGCATAACATTATTTACGCATAACATTATTTACGCATAACAGTTTACGCATAATTTCTTTAATCATAATAATGTTACACATTATTATGATTCACATAATTTTTGTAGGCATAAACGACGACCAACGCAAGGATATCAGAACATATCGCACTGCTATTACAAGAGTGTATCAACTCAAAATGTAGCTTTTTTCAGAAACGACAGAAAACTGATTAGTCGCTTCCTGTTAAAGATTATAAAAAGTGAACTCTGTATATAGATTATTGATAAAATTAAGGGATTTCTGTATTAATGAATTATTTAAATGATTGCAGGTTATCAAGTTATTTCCAATTTTTGACTCAGTACTCTATTGTCTTACCAAATTTAAAAAAATATATGAATTATTTTTAGTGGTTTTGTTGCAAAATTTGGCTTATTACAATTTATTATTATTATTTTATATTTATGGACGCGTAGGGAATTGATATTTACGTATGAAAAATGAATTATCTCAAATTGACCCTATTTTGAGTTGATACAGTCTCGTAATAGCAGTGCGATATGTAGAACAACAATCATGGACCAAATGCTCTTAGAGAATTAAGGTAAGTTTAGTAAATTTGTAAATTATGTATGTATGCCGCCCATGGGCACCTGTAACTCAAGAGTCACAAGTGCGTTGCCGCCCTTTAAGATGGGAATAGGGGAAGAGGGGGAGAGGATGGAAGAGCGGGAAGACGGGAGAGGGGGATTAGAGGGGAGGAGAGGGGGAGAGGAGAAGGACGGGAATAGGGGAGAGGGAAGGGTTAGGGCCTCCGGTAACCTCACTTACGCGGCGAAAAGCAATGCAAGCATTGTTTTCTGTGAGGCCGTGGTATTGAGCGGAGTCGAGCCGGCCCATACGTGCCGAAGCATGGCTCTCCAACGTAAATTTATAATTACGTGGGAGAGCCATTCTTCGGCAAACAATTATGGCAAAGTAATTATTAAAAAAAAATATGCCAAAATAGTTACGCCAAAGCATATTAGGAAAAAAATCATTATGCGAAACCAAGAAATCCTATGAATATTTTTTTTGATTATTTGAAAGGATTGAAAGGATTCACCGGGGTAAGTCCCGATCCCGTGGGAATATCGGGATAAAAAGTAGCCTATCTGTCAATCCAAGTCTCCAACCCCAAATCTACATACCAAGTTTCATCGCAATCGGTTCAGTAGTTTTGACGTAAAAGAGCAACAAACATCCATCCATTCAAGCTTTCACATTTATAATATTAGTGGGATTATTTTTTGTGTTTCATTGAAACGATTTGCAATGCGCGTTGTGGTAACTATACTCGTACAGTTATTTAATAAACTGGTGAAATCGAGTTTCTGTAAAACTAACTTTCATGTTTTCCTCAAAGTGTTTCTAATGAAAAGCAACCTCATTATTAGTGTTCTCTGGGAACTTTCTACAGCCTTAAGATTGAAAAGTACACCGTGATGAATTACCTGACGAAGTTGCACGTTAAAACTTACTTATCTTTTAACTTCATGTTTTTCTTAAACTGATTAATGTATTTCCCGAAGACGATATTTTAAAGGAGTGAAAGAGTGTTCATTGTTTTGTATTTTATGATGTGCAAGAAGAGAATTAATTGAATTTTAACCATCCCACTAATATTATAAATGTGAAAGTTTAGATAGATGGATGGATGTATGTTTGTTACTCTTTCATGCCAAAACTACTGAACCGATTGAGATGAAACTTGTTATGTAGATAGGTGGAGATCTGGATTAACATATAAGCTACTTTCATCCCGATATTAACACGGGATCGGGACTTACGCGGGTGAAACCGCGGGGCGCTGCTAGTATTACATAAGCTGCTAAATTAATGAGGTAATTACATACTTTTGCAGGATTCCAAAGGACTACCGAAAACGTATTTCTGCAAAAGCTGCTGTACCTTTCAACATAAATGACCCTTCAATGAAATACTACGAATGAAACCCATCCTTTTAATCCATACCAGGCTTATAAAGAAAAAGAGGAGAAGAAAGCAAAAAATTCCTATCAACAGACTCTTTTATTATGCACACGATGCATGCCAGTCTTTATGATCTTATAATTTCTTTTTATTAAGTGGAATCGAAATAGAATGTAGCTTAAGTTAATAGAAGATAAATGTCTGATATATATCTTTTATTTATAAAAAAATCTAGTCACATTGGTTGTCCGCGATGAACTCCTTAAGTAATAAACCGATTTTAATTTAACTTTTAACACTGTGTGCAGTTTGGCCCAACTTTAGAGATAGCATAGTTTTTATCTCGATTTATAGTCATAATATTTTTATTGCAAGTAACTTAGCAACAGCAACGCGTGGCCGAGTAGCTAGTGTTACTTATATATACATAAAATAATACAATGATTGTGTAATAGTAAGCTTCGTGTTATATTTTCCCGAGAAAATACAGATTAATAAAAGGTTCCTAATTTATTTTCCTTATTCTTATATACCACATCAACCTACTATTTCTGACTTCGTTGCTACGCAATAAAACGCTGTAGTGGTCATTATCTAAGGTAGGAGTTGGCAGTTCTTATCTCTGTCATATTATGCCTCGCTCGTTGCTACAGTTTCAACCCTATTTTTTTTAAGAAATGAGTAAATGTCTAGTCAACATTTTTATGAATATGCTAAATATATTATTTAAGACGAATGCCACTCTTGTAAAAGAGGATATCTAAATAAATTGCTTATCAATGAGCAACTGGGTGGATGCCTATGCTCAAAATATATTATTAAATCAATTAAACAAGGGTATAAAATAACTTAATATAGTGTTAAAATTTCGTTCAGTTTTACTTTAACGTTTTAAATATATTTTATAACCATCAAATTAACATTAAAAGTGATTGATTTAAAAACAGAAAGGCGTGACGTCATGCCTAGGTATTATATACAACAATGTACCGGACCTACCGTTTTGAACTTGACTAAAACAATTCTAATTTGACTAGACAATCATGCACCCTACTACGTGATGTTGCCTTTTTATATGGTTCTGGTGACTGTTAGGCTATTATGAATCGTGGCTTGATAATTTTCTCCGAACCGGTTTATTAGTTACTGAGAATAGCGCGTTCAAACAATATTTTCGGCTTTATATGTATGTCGTAGCATGTTGCTGAAATAAACACATTTTCATATTATTTCATAGTATTAGTTTAAAGTAGTATCGTACTTCTATTGTTGTCTAAGATCGCCATAATCTATTGACAAAAATACCACCAGTCATGTAGGTTTTACGCCAGTGGTAAAGAATTTGGCAAACTTAAGAAGTTATTTTTTGTTAAATCACTAGCCGTTTTGAAACCAGAACCTAAGTATGTTTTTAAGTGTAGCGACCGATGATCGTTCCTTTGAGAAAACTGGGTAATACACCCATATTTTACACTCCATGGTGAAAAATAAACACTTAAATCCACGTTAATTACGATAGTCTTCAAATTCATTTTACGACCGCCTCATACTATGCTATTAATATAAAGACTTTATTAACTTATAGTTTACTCCTATCTTCAAATCCCTCGGTCTACTAACAGTCGTAAGAACCACTATCATCAGTTTACGGCTTGAAGTTTTACACTTTATTATACCTTGGTGTAAAATTTTCTGGCCCCATAACGCTAGCCGCCATAATGCGCTGGATATTGTACATATAATTGTGAAATAAAACTCATTTTATGGGTTTTAGTTTGCATACTATTTCAACCAGAAAGGTAATGTTTTAAATTAATTTGCGAAGTATGGCGTCGGGGTGTTTGTTTAGGGCTGTAATACCATGATCATAAAGTGTAGTTTTAGTATATAAGAAAAGGCGTTGGTTGGAATGAAAGTGAAATATTCGCTTACGGTTTTTATTTCAACAGTTGAATATATATTAATTACATTAAATTGTTGTCACTCTGCGCAATTGCTTTTAGTGAGTGTTAAGTAATTGAAAAACAAGACAAAGGAAGTTATTTTTTATATTTCTGTTGTATAAAATAATGAACTATTAATTAATTTGTGTCCACATTTTTAATCTTTCGTAAGTTAAGGCGTGGTAAAATAATATTACTTCTGTTTTAACATTTTTGTAATTTAAACTAAAAGTATTATTTAGACAATTTGTCATTTTATAAAAATAAAGTCTTGTGTTAGGAGGATCGATAATATAACATTCAATGATTGGTAATCCGAAAGATCACTATAGATTTTCTAGTACCGACGCCATTCAAATACGTATCTTGGAATATATTTTGTAAAATCATATGTTTTGAGACTGGAAATCCGTAGTTTTGTTCTTTTCATTCTGTTTTCAAGAATATGGAATTACATCAGTTAGAATACTTACGATGGAGTACAGGACCTCCATCGCTACCATATCCGCTGGTGTATCCTGTAGACAAACTTATTTTGCGAATTTAGCTTTTGTGTTACTTTTGTTATTAATATAAAAGTTGTTATTAATATAAAAGTTCAAATAGTATTTAGACTGCAAGAATGAAGAAGAATCAACATGTGTGATAGATTTGCATGGTTGGTTAATGAAGTGCATTTAGTGTGAACTATATACATACATGTCAAATTGCTTCCACATTTCTGTTGGTTATCATTTGTGTAAACAAATTATTATTGCTTCTATTGTCTTCAAATTGTTGTTTTGGTAACAAGAAGTTTTGAAACTTGAAAAAAAATAAACAAATCGGTAGATTGAAAGGGACATTCTATAATTTTGTTCACTATAGTTACTAAGTTACTTAGTGATTAATTTAAACGTTTGTGTTCTAACAACAATAGATGCCAATTAATAGGTAGTCACAAGTCAACACTCCAAGTCCAAAGAAAATTATCTTCAAAAACTTAAAGGGTAAGTTATTTATACGACAACTTTACTAGAAGCATTGTTTTCCTCCTTTCATTATTAAAAAGCTTTTTCCAACTCCATCCCACAAAGTCAAGAAATTTAGGGAAAGTATAGATTGTTATTATTAATTCAACTGGGAAATCTGTCACGAAGGAAATGGCGTCATTAGCCGCTAGCGGAGACAGTTTTAAATCTGCTCCTTTCGAGTTAAAGAATAGTAGCTGGATTTACGTATTTCCGGTTGACCGTCCTTGCAAGATTTTATCTCGATCCTTAAGGAGTGTGACATACGGATCACCCGCCAATAGTGCTATTCATAAACGAGGTATATTTTGCAAACATACCTAGGCGGTTATATTCCGGGGCTCGTGATATATACAGGAATTTCAATCGTTGCGAAAAAGAGTATTTTATGTACACTTGACTGCACGGATGGCGCAATAGTTTAAGTGGTCACCTCGCCACTACGCCGCGCCGAGTGTTGTGGGTTCGAATCCTACACGGGACAAAAATTTGTGTGATCCACAAATAGTTGTCCCGAGTCTGGGTGTTTTTTGTGTCCGTTGTTTGAATGTTTGTGAAGCCCCCGCGACACAGGATTATTCCTAATGCAGGAGTTGTCTTTTTAAAAAAAAAGAAAAAAAAAATGAACTGAAAACTGCTAGATTAATTATACTTTATTTTAAAAATAAGATATTCAACAAACAACACAACAAACAAATGTTGTTTCGAATTTCCCTTCACATTTCATGACAAACTAAATGTAATTATCGTGTCTTAATGGAAAATGGATCTATCTCGAGAACATATTTCAGATATATTTTACGATTTCAAATGTGGCATAACACCGAAAGCGTCGTTTCCTAGATTTCAAACTGCATCTGTAGATGAAGGCCCTTTTAAGGGCCAATAAAGATGTACCAAAGTTTCAGCAAATTTAAGCGAGGTTGGCAAACTTTGGCAGATGAAGAAAGATATGGTGGCCCTTTGACGGCTGTAAAGGCAGAAAACGTGTCGGAAATAAAAAGAAATCACGCTTAAAATAAGATTTATTTATTTTTATTTATTTATTTATCTCTTTATGTAAATCTCTCTCTCTTTCATGTGAGATACAAAAAAAAAAAACAATGCAAACATTCGGGCTAACAATATGCGGTCTTATCGCTCTCACGGCGATCTCTTCCAGACAACCTTTGTACTTATATTAACAAATATATTTCAGGGTAGTCTGTGGTGTTTAGATTCAATACATTAAGTACAGTATAATAAGACGATTGGTTCAGGCGATTTTACATGAGCACCCTAAACGATTTTTGGTTTTTGTTTGGTTAAAACTTAGTGTTTTTTTTTTATTTGCCAGCTGGTGTTCCTGTCCTAGGGACCTCCCAGTCACAGGAAATACAGGACATTTGAGTACACAACCCGGCCTCTGCGAGCTGATGCAATCTCAGTCTCGTTACCCATCCGAGACTTGCGGTATCCCTTACCCTAGGTTTCTCTCCCTACCCATTTATTTCCTTATACAAATTTACCTTCTTTTTCCTTCCCGTTTTAAAATGACAACATACCGAAGGAGGGTCGGGGTCAGGCAGGCGGCCAGCCATAAAAATCATCCAAATCTCTCTTGCAATGTGTTTTTTTTTTATTGCACCGACACCAATTAAATTTTGGATAAGGAAAATTTTCGTAGGAAGATGATGCTGATAATGATAGTTGTTTTTTTTTAAACAATACCTTCTGAGGGTAAAATGAAACATACAACATGGACGATATGAAACCTGGTTTTCAAGTATTTCTTCCTTGAAACGAGTAAGTGAATACATTAATATCAACGCATTAGAGATACTCGTATTCTGTTGTACGCACTTGTGCAAGGGGTGGTCGATAAGTTTCGTTACCCTTGATAAAGGGCCCTTGTGAGTCGTTATACTACCCCATCCGACTATCAAACACTAACCTAACTAATATACACTATAATACACCAACATTCTCAATCTCACTTGATCACTTTTAAATACTATATAGGTACATATATGTAGGTACATCCAGTAACGCTGATTGAAAAAAATCGTGAAGTTAAAGTCTATCCGTTTAAATGTTTCAGCATTTGTTGGCAGTGTTCTACACCAGTATCTCACAGATCTTAAGTACATTTTTTTGTATTTTCACCGTTTCGCGCACATCCGGATTTTGTGGAATCCTCCAAGCTTGTATACCCAGGCTTGTGTTGTAAAGCTTTCTTTTAATCACTTGCGTAACAATTCAAATTTTTATTCAGTCTCAGGACCCACAGACATTTTTCAAAGGAACATAAATTAAATTTAAATTCCATATAAACTAATTTCGAGTCGGTGACAAACAACAAACTGATTAACTATCTAAATTTTATGTACATATGTAAATAGAGAAGCCTCTACGTAGGTAAATCATCTTTTTATTAATTGGTGCTGACTCTAAATTTGGCTGAAAACTTAAAAGGGTTATTTATTTTTTGCTTGTTACAATCACAATAACAATATTTTAAACTATAAAATAATTGAATTACTTACTCAAACTTTCGCTTTACACAACACAATTACATCTACTGAAGCAATGGAAAATCAATTACAATGTAATCGTAATTAAAGCACGCATTCGTTGTTATGGGTCTTATTGGGTTACATAATCAGACCATGTTTGATATTTTTCTTCTCTTTTTATAATTTTTTTTGAAACGGAACCTATCCTTTAAGTGTTCCGTTTTTTTTCATGCGCTGTTGCCTGTTTATCAAGAGCCTTTTTCTCAGGAACGCGTGTAGCTCAAGCAAATCTGGGAATTAAGCTTCTAAATCAAAGCAGTCAAGAGATACGGCCATTTAAGCTTTGTATTTAACCAATTTAAACATTTCGCTGGTAAATCAAAACCTAAGAAGAAGTAAGGTCTCACAGCAAAAATCTAGAAAAAAATCCGAAAATTGTTAATTTGTTGTTTTATTATTATTTCTTTTTTGCTTTTACAAACTTATATTTTGCCCTTGGGACATTTACTGTGATGTATGGGCAGGTCAGGCCAACTCTACACTGTAGGTATGAAGCTACAAGTACCTACGTGACGGCGTTGCGTCGTCCTATAGAAATTACTTAACTAGAATGAAGGCATATGTCATCGTATTTGGCTGCACTATATTGGTATTATAGAGCAGCCAAATATGATGACATATATATATTCAGCAACAAAAGATACTAATGTTGTAGTTATATAAAAAAAAAGAGTAAATATCTTCGAGAATCAATTCCCGAAGTGGAATTAAATTGAATGAAAATTCTACGCGTAACGGTATGAAACCCTCGATGGGCGAGTTATGGGTACTTATCTGTTTTATAGTCTTATAATATATTAATCTTATTTAAACTATTATTACTTTGATTTAATGTTAGCTAGTAATGGATACACCATAATTATAATAACTTGACACATATCACACACGGCCGTCTGATCCCAAACTAGGCAGAAACTGTTTTATGGTAACCAAACTACTGATAAACATATATATTTCTAAATACATACATATTATAGCTAATATATTAAATTACCACCAGATACAGAACAAATGATCATGCATGAGAATGTGTGATGCACAACACAATTCTTTGTCCTGGGTGGGAATCGAACCCACAACCTCTGGCTTAGCAGTCAGGTTTCCTAACCACTAAATCAATAGGCCAGATAGCAGTGTGATGCTCACAACAGATTGTATTATAGTTGATAGAACCATTCTACAAAACATACTTAGCCAAAAAATAGGAGTTAACATGTAGAAGATTTTACTGAAAATTTACATTTCAATACTTGATGCTTTTGGTCTCTATAACTTTATTTTAAAGTTAAAAGTTTAGGCAACAAATAAAACTATAGGCTACGTGCTTGTTGGGCAAATATATTTGTTTGAAAGTAGCACTTTTCTTCGTTATTCATGTTTGCGTATTCATATTTACTTTATTCGGTAGAATATTTCATGTACGGCATGTACTAGTAATCAAAACACGACAATACGAACATCCACGCATTGAGTGTATTAGTGATGTACGCAAATATTTAAAAAGAGACAAGCACTAGGAACATATGTTTTAAATTACATTGAAATTAAACAGAAAAAATCTACTACAAAGACTAAATCTACGCTGTTGGTACTTGATATACAAGTATTATAGATGTACTAACATGAACAAAACTCGCCCAATATTTAACTCGTACAGTTAACAAAATATATCGCGTGATCCGGCTGCATCACGGATACCTGAAATGGGTATAAGTTTCCCGTTGGAAAAATGCAGAATCCACGGTTAACGAAACGTACACAGCAGCCATTTGTGATGTAAGAAATAATGGAACAGGCATTTGTTTCAAAAATATTCTATGACTAAAATATGAAATTATGTTAAGTAAACTCATTCAAGTACCGGTGACACCTCAATGGTGTAAGAAGATTTTGGGCCACCATTATATCGGGCAATGATGCCGATTCTATTGTACACTCAACTAAACTAAAACCTGACTTAACTTCTTCATATGAAATCAACCTAGTGTTCTTCGTAATAAGGTCTATTTGTTACTAGCATCTATTTCTCAGCGCCGCTAAATTTCACTAAAATCTGTCAACGTATTACTCAACTTTATTTCCACGCAGCGAGAGTCTCCATTTATTCAAACGCTGTATAATTGCCGTATAAAAACTTGTTCAAAACGAACAAGGATGACGTGTTTTTAATCTACACCTACGAAGACGCTTACTAAAAGGCGTAGGCTGTGACGTATAATGTTATGAATCGGAAGTTTAACCATTCCTAGCATTCCTATAAGTGAATAATACTGTGATGTCATAGATACGTAACACACTACGTATGATAACCTAGATTAATTCCTATATAAGCTCATGTATTCAATCAGAAAATATAGTTATTCTTCAGTTCTAACAAGAAGTGGTTTCATTCCAATCGGAGATAATCTCCACGTACTTCAGAGCAAAAGAGATGGCATTCAACGGATAGCGGCTCTCGCTACGCGGTATTAAAGTTTAGTTAAGCGTATCAGACTTTAGTCGACAAATAAAGTGCTTATTTCGATAGCGACATATGTTACCTACTTGTTTCAATTTGAAATAAGTCCTTGTTTTGAAGTGTACAAGGTTTACATCTTATATGAAGAAAATTTTGTTAATTTTAATTTAGCGAGTGAAGTAACAGAATTGGGACCAATGTCTAGATTATCTAGCCTTATAAGTTAAATTTAATACATGACCCTAAAAATAGACAGACGCCAATTATAGATGTAAAATTCTATGGCGTCGATTAATTGACTGTACGATAATGAATTTTATCTATTATTTTTTTTTAAATTAATTTCATATTTAATTATTAATGTATATAATGTGATGAAGGGACATGAGTATAAGATTAGCTATATTTATACTTCGTAATAAAAAATTGATTTTAAATTGATATTTTACACATACATAAGAGGGCAGCTTAACAATATACAAAAAAAAACCGGGTCCGCAGCAGGCCCGCAGAGGTAGATTTCGTGTTTTTTTTATTTTTTTGAAAATCTGCCACCCGTGCCCTTCTTTTGGGAGAATTCCCCCATTCACGAACTTAACCTTCATTTTTGCCTTGTTGATTTTTCGTCCAAGTTTGAAAGCAATCAAAAACGATTCCAAACTCCAACGACTTAATACACAGTCGTAGTATTCCGAAAGTAGTAGCCTTGGCTATCCAGAACAATTTTCTTAGATTTTTTTTAATGTTGTCACAAGTAACCGAAAATCATAAACAACAAAAAGTCTTCATAAAGCGCAAAGCATATAACATAATGATTATAACATGTTCAGAAGTGATTTTTTTTTAATTAATTTATGATTATGAATGTTCTAAAATTATTTATTCGATTATAACGATTTCATTGTATCAATCTTTGCGAAAACAGGGGTCAACTCGTGCATTAATCATAAATTGATGCCTAGCTGTGCCCCGCGGTTTCACCCACGGTGTCCCGATCCCGTGGGAATATCGAGATATAAAACAGCCTATGTGTTAATCCAGGTCTCCAGCTATCTGCATACCAAGTTTCATAGCAATCGGCTTAGTAGTTTTTGCGTGCCTTTCACGCAAAAACTAGTAAGCCGATTGCGATGAAACTTCCATACATCATCACAAACTTTTACGTTTATAATATTAGTAGGATCTCATATACCTACATATTGAGTTTAAAGTTTATATATTATATAAGCAGTTTTGAGGTCGAAAATAAGCAAAAGTTTGCTTTTCTCAATAAAAAAAACTAAAATCGAAACAGTTTTTCATTTATTTGTCAATTCATTGTTTTTATACAAAAAATAAACTGTTTGAGACATACTATTTGAAAAATGGCATAGTATCTATTATACTAACTGTCTCCAAGCCTTGTTGAGATTTTTGACTGTCAACAAAGACATACCTTTTTATACTTCAGATGTTGTAGGTACAACTCAGTGAGTCACAGTATCATCCTTCCCATCATTAAGCTGGGCTAGGCTTACCTGTTAAAAAAAATCTGTAAAATGGTTACTCTTCAACAAATCCATTTTTTAGCTCCTCAACAATCTTCACGAAGCTCACGCTCACATTATATTCGTGTAGAACTTTTAACAATCTCGCCAGTAGCAAATAATGGTCCCGGAACATATATACGACTTTGTAGTTCGAATGTTCACAACCTCGTCAATGTCGAAGTTAGCTGAGACTAACTTGTGAATATGTTAGAAGTTTTAAAAGAAAATAATGAATAACAAAATGTCAACGTTGTTAGGCTTTTTTTTTTTCTTTAATAGTGAATACATTTTGCTTTGGAACCGGAATATGTGTTTATTTCATTAACTTCTTTGATTTCTATCAATGTTTTAATTTAATATTCTACCTTATCTTGTCTATGTCAGAATAATAAAGCTGTAGTAGTGTTGTCTGTTGAGTTAAGTTAGTCTTATTATTAAAAAATTGCTGAATATGTATATTACATAAATAGAAAATGTATAAAGAAAACAATTAATAGTTAGTTAAAGACAATAGTTGAAATTCTCTTTAGCCGTAAAATAACATAAGACAGAAAAATATTAAAACGTATTTTTTACCTTAGTTCCTACTTCACACATAATACAAAAAACCTTTTAAAAATAGAGAAAAATAGATTTTACAGAAGGCTGTTAACTGTTTTGAAAAAACAACCGCTTGAAATACCCGCTTAGTGGCTAGTACAGGCACAAGAAAAAAAAATCGTTTACCCATCCCATAACAGAGTTAATGGCCGCTCTCAACCACCGGTGCGATGTACAGCACAAGGTAGAAGAAATCAAGCTTAGTCCTGGCACTATTTCCCATTTGTAACTTCAAGGAAATAGGACTATATACTTTCATTCAGATATCCCATATGTTTGAAATAATATTTATTTATTTCAAACATATAGTATACACAACAGAACACAGTAAAAAAGTTAATCAAGTTACTACAGTACTGTGTGGAACTCTGGCACCCAACGAAAGATTTAACTTGTGTTATAGGTACCAGGGCTCTCGCAGCTTTGTGCTTTGAGTTACATTGGGTAGAAGGAGTGTTCGAGTAGGCAGTTGGTTAATGCTACTCATGTGAATTATGTCCTTAAGTATATAAGTATGGATTTGTGTGTAGAATATATGACATGTGTGACAAGTTTTGGAGGTTTGATGAAAAGATACGCGTGATGAAAAGATATAGAAATAATTTTTTTTGCGTCTGGGTGTACCGTTATCTGTTTATTGTATATTTTTGAAGGATCCGAAAGACAATTCCTAAAGCGTGCATTATTTTAAAAATAAAATAAAAAATAATGTATATATATAGTTAAGAGCGAAGTTCTATATTAATTCTGAACTCTGACTAATATTTTCTCTGTCGTTTGAAACTTGCACCACAATGTCAGAATAACTTCCAGTTAACTCGGCTATACAGTTTAACTACTAACAACCGTGCCTTTTGGATTTGTAATTAACAAGAGAAAAGTTAATAAAAGCTGATTAAATTTGTGATGTGTTTTATGACTTAACTAAGAACTATTTTATATACTCCGTAAGCGTAGCGTTTATTAAATCTTTAAAAATATTTCTGTTTGTGCCTGTTGCTAACGTTGTTGTAATAAGCTAAAGCTTTATTTTAGAGCTTAAAAGTTTGTTAATGCACAGAAAAGGCGGGTTGGCTTGACCAGTCATTTTTAAGCTGTGGTCTTTAAGGACCTTCACTTGTGACTGTGTAAGTAACAAATAACGAATTGTTGTATAGATAAAGGAAATGATTGATGAATTAGAAGTTTGGTGTCTAGTGAATATAACTGCTTTAATTTATCGAAACAGTATTTGAGAGAGAGTTTATGGTACTATGAAAATACTCTCAAACCTAAGATTGTGAATAGTGACGTCAAAACTCATTACACTGTTAATTAAATCTTTATTTGTTCAAGATCCTACAACTACTCGAACTTTTAATAACTCGAAATTTTAGCAAAGCTGATTATTTCAGGAAAAAATGCACGGATTAGTTCACAATTGCTGTTAAAAGTTTGTAAGTTGCCATTATAAACTGGTCCTTATTCAAAAGGAGGAGCGTTTGGTAGACTCGCCGTCTGCTTGTGCTGGTGGAACCACAATTTGGTTTCCACCGGGGGCTCTCCATCGTGGATGCGGCATGTGGATCGTCATGCGCGTAAGGGCCGTGGCGGAGGGAACAGTATCCTGGGGGTGAAATGATGTTGGCGGTGTCCTTGCCGTGGAGTTGCATCAGGCGCTCATTTTTCACAGAGTGCCTCTCTACCTCTACCGCATTGTCTGACCATAATCCAAACTGAGAGTGCGTGGGATTCCGCCGTCTCGTTATGCGAGCAGGTGATGCTAGCCAAAGAAGCGGTGGAACGTGAACGAAAGAGGACAAGTATTCTCCCATACCGCAGAAGACTCATCAGGAGCCGGAGAGTGCAATAGAACCACTTGTGACCGAACGCCGTGTGTTTTTAGTCAGTTCGATTCCGATACTACTTTATCGTTAGCTCCGGTAAGGTGATGACCCGTAACTAACTAACCCACACGATAAAAACAACAAAAGTAGGAGCTTATAATCATAAAAATTTAACTTAGGTCAGACTAGCAAACCACATTTGTATATAATTTGACTTATTTTTAAGTCTTTTAAAAGGTTGTCTGGAAGACATCGCTTTTAGCGTCCATTGTAGTTGCCGCTTAGTATGTTGCTACTAAACTGTGTTAATTTCTGTCTAACTGTGGTGTACAATAAAGAATGTTCTATCTACCTATCTATCTCTTTTGTTAGTAGCAGTTTAGTTTGCATAACTAAATTTTATTTATTATTTTTTTATTATTTAATATTTCCCAGACATAAAAGTTTAGTATATATATTATAAGTTAAGTATAATAAATTTATTTTACGTCTTTAAGATTTCTCTGCCTACTTTCCAAGTAAAACAAATAATACTAAGATTAGGTAGTACGGCGTTGGTTTTTGTTACAAGTTATACACGTGTGTTAGAACTTAAACAAAGTCAAAATGTCTGACATTAATGAATGTTCGTTTTCCTTTGCGTATCCTGACTGCTGAGTCAGAGATCTTGGATTCGATTCCCAACGAGTAGAAATAATTGTGTGATCATTTGTTCTGTGACTTCTATAATATATACGTATTTAGTAATATATATCTTTATCAGTAGTCAGACGGCCGTGTTTAAGGTGCCTCTAGTTATTATTCTTATTATTGAAAATAGATAAAATACAATTTATAAAATATAATCAATAGATCAATACATTTACATACAAATAAATAAAATCACAAGAGTCACAAGAGCGCAATGGGCGGCGGTAGTCATTTACCATCAGGTGACCCTTCTGCTCGTTTGCCCCCTATAACATAAAAAAAAAAATTTAAGTGTCTGTTTGTAATGTCAAAATAATAGTTTTTTTAAGCTCATAAGGCACGATACCCATGCCTAAAAATCTATTTTAAATTATTTTGTCTGTCTCTCTGTCTGTTTGTTTCGGCTAATCTCCGGAACGGATGGACCGATTTCCACGGAGCTTTCACTGGCAGATAGCCGGTGTTACAAGGAGTAACTAAGTCTACTTTTATTTTGGAAAAATAATTAGGGTTCCACGCAAAATATATAAATATGTACATGCGAGCGAAGCCGCGCAGGAACTGCTAGTCCTAACTTATATTATAAATACGAATGTGAGTTTGTTTGGTTAATACCCTTATACGTATTACGTACTTAATTGATCACGAAATTTTGCATAAAGGTTGTTATGGCTTGTAGTAGTAGCAGTATAGATTACGCATGTACGTGATTATTTAATTAAATTGTAATTATAAGAAAATACGTGTAAACATGTTAGTTTGATATGTTCCAGCTTGCACCCGTCCATGTACAGTATATAATATCCTGGGTGGTTATTTAGTATGTAAGAAAACATTTTACTATATGGAATCAGCCAGTCCATGGAGTCTAGTAATAAACCAATATTAACTCGTCTATCATTGCGAAATCTCAATAGTTGTCAAGGGTACAGAAAAGGACATAAGGTACACTTGATCTGGAAAAAAGAACTGTTCCCGAGGGACAGGAAAAAACGTTTAACGTGGACGAATCTGCGGGAAGAAGCTAGTAATACACAAAATGCACACAAACCTGTCAGTAGTAGGACTGCACATCAGAAGTGAAAACACATATACACACATACATATACACACATTGATCCGTATGTTTATCACACGATCGTGACGGTATAATTATATTTTTAAAGATTTATTAATAAGGAGGATTAGTGCCACCTAGTGGATCTATATATGTATTAATAGCGTGACGGTCACGCGAGTTCAGTCCTTTTTTCCCATACCAAAAGTGCCCAACGTGCCTAAAGAAGTTTTAACTTCAAAAATTAACGTGATTCTCCAAAGTAAAAAAAAATTACTTTATAACGCGGCAAAAGCTGCTAAATAACGTGGGAGTGCCATGCTTCGGCACGTATGGGCCGGCTCGATAGGAGCGATACCACGACCTCACAGAAAACCGGCCTCACAGCAATGATTCATTGTTTCACTGCCGGTTTTCTGTAAGGCCGTGGTATCACTCCGGTCAAGACGGCCCATACGTGCCGAAGCATGGCTCTCCCACGAAATTACTAGTACTGTCTTCTAATACAGTCGCGCTGCATGTAAGTAATGTAATGTAAGTGATTTGCTAGCGTGGGAGATTCGATAAGATCAATTAAATCTAGAAATGAAACTAACATTGGAATAAAGCCATAAGGGAAAAAAATAACCTTAAACGGAACACCAACAGAAGAAAAAGTCCATTTAAAGATAAAAATTGATTACCAATAAAAGTTAGACAAGTAAGACTCAATGTGTCCATAACATTAAAAATCAAATATGTGAATGTGACAACCACCTGCGGCCGTTTTAAAATTTCACTCTTTTCCGAACGTTTCATTTTAATTAACTGCCAACGGTTACCGGACCAACTCAATTATTTTTTTTTATTTTCAAAGTTAACAACCATATAATTTAGATTGCAAATACAATTTTCACTGTTGTTTAGTTAAAATAAAAATTAATTTAATTGATAGTTAATTTAAAAAAAATATTGATTTACACTGCGTTCAGAATGAATGGGTAATATTGATCTGATTGCTTATGCTGCAGGGAGGCCCTCGAAAGTGTAATTGTGGTGGATCATCCAAACTCATTGCAGTGATACACAAAATAAGTTCTAACTGGAAAGTGAAGCGTGGATTATTGACTGGCCTGTTGGTCTAGTGGTTAGTGACCCTGACTGCTAAGCATGAGGTTCGACTCGTAGACAGTGAGTACTACATTATTTACCAATTCTATTTTCAGAATCTTTCAGTTTATAAAGTTATTTCAAAATCGCGTTTATTGCCTGTTAGACCGAGATCCCAAGGCTGCCAGATCTAGCTTATTTTCTGAGTACCGAAATGTGTTGTATTAGTAGAGACTACATAAAAATAAACGTGTCGCAATAATATGTGAACGTAAATAAAATAGAAGAAATAAGTACCGTCTTACCTTAACCTTTAGTAGGGGTCAAATATTTACAAGAAGAAACCCTGATATTTTGATAGTCAACATTGGGCTATTTTTATCATCAAAGTATATCCAATGTCGCTTCATATTAGATATACCTTGATATCTAGACATTCACTTGGTGCAAGCATATTTGAAATAAATACAGATAGCAGGAGATTTTTTGACTGTACTGTACTGTGCTGTAAATTAGACTGTTGCTGACTTAGGAGTACAAACAATGTAAATTTTATAAATGTATCTTAAAACAAACTCATCAAGTGAAGTTAATTTAGAAACTAATTCCACTTAAATTATATCAAAACTAACTTATTCTGAAAGTCTCACGTATTCCATTTATTTCCTAATTAACTCTGTATCCGGTAAGATGGCCGAATTTACGGGGAGCAGCTTTCGTTGAACTTGTTTGATTTGATATCTGTGGAGTATGAAATAATAGATACGGTACTTAATAAATAATAGATAAGGTAGCTTAGTCGCTTTGAGATTTACTTGTATTATGTAATAACAGTTAATAGAAAAAGAGAAAAAACAAGAAAGAAGACTTGGAGATAGACATCGCTTGAGCTGGTGGATTGGCAGCTCAGCTGTTTAGCAGTAGCACCAATCAACAATTTTTTTTTTTGCAACAGTACATAGCTCTGCTACCTGTAACCACGGCCAGTATAACCAGGTCAGACAGTTCAAATGTATGTACATTGTACATTGCATTCATTACGTTTATATATATAAATGTAATTGTAGAACTGATAAAATTAGCTTTTGTGTGTCACCATCCAAATTCACAAATCAAATCTTTGATGAAAATTATGAGAAACCTGTTTTTTGTTTTTATATCACTATCTACTATATATGGTAGGTATTTAAATAATTGATTATTATGTTTGTTAGCCTTTCAGCACCTTACCTTATAGAATATGTGATGCAGAGCATTAAGCAAAGTGTGGTGAAGAGAGTTTTATGAATAAAAGTTGACGGATACCAGAGTAGAAGACACTCAAAGAGAGATGGATGAACTTCGTGGAAGAGAATATAGCTAGAATGGGAGTGAATAAATCCTTCCCCAGGAGCCTTAATTGAAACTACTGACTGTTAACAACTAGTTTTATTTCTTACTAGATAACACGATCAACGATAGTTAAAAGGATGGTCAAACAAAATAAATTGAATCAAATCAAATATTGATTGTGGTAACGAAACCATAGTGGGATCTAGCCAGGCGGCACAGCAGCGCCATCTACCGATGAGATCTTTTATAAATTTAACTTAAACAGGGAGTAAGCAGTGGAATAAGAAAACTCATTGCACTTAACCCAAAATAAATTTGGGAAAGGGGCAAGAAGGCGATGATAAAGTTTGTATCCTTAGCTACCAAATTTACTTTCATGATATTCAGTATTGTAGTGTGCTATATCTGTGTGCAAAGAATCACTCCTTAATGCAATTTTCTTCTACAAATGCAATGCTTATATCCTCTAGTCTTCACACATCTTCATCGCATCTCACAGATTAGTGTATATGAGACATCACATCGTAAGAAAGTTATCTCGTTATTCAGTAATCTACAAACTTATGGTCAACTGCGCTCCCCAAGGATGTTTTAATAAATACAGATTATTGGCCTCTTCTATTTTATGAGGGTAGCACTGAAGTTTTTCGATTACGTTGTGTTCGTAATTTATTTTATGGTAAATCTAATATTAGTATAAGTAATATTAGGGTATATTGCTTGAATTGCTATTTTAAAGTTTGAATTTATAAAGTATGTTGTTATTCATTTTCTTCTAGATATTAGCATATTACTTTGTAGCGGCTAATACACGTTGAACAGGTAATTTTTACTTCAGTTTTATTTTGAAATTCTTAATCACCTTCATTTGGTTAGCATTAAACAATTTACAGGAGCATTTGACTGGCCTGTTGGTCTAGTGGTTAGTGACCCTGACTGCTAAGCCAGAGGTCGTGGGTTCGATTCCCACCCAGGACAAATAATTGTGATGAGCACGATAATTTGTTCTGTGTTTGGGTGTAATTTATCTATAACATGTATGTATTTAGAAATATATAAGTATGTTTATCAGCAGTCTGGTTACCATAGTACAGGCTCTGCCTAGTTTGGGATCAGACGGCCGTGTGTGAATTAATTAATTAATTAATTAATTGATGTGTGAAGTTATTATTATTATAATTATTATTATTGTAGAAGAAATATTTTTCCTTGGTAAGATTTAAGCTCAGAGAATCATAATTATAAGCTTATGTATGTCTAAGATCACGTGGTGGTCAAACCTTAAAATGTACCAACCCAAATTATTTACACATGGAATGGAATGTCACGCGTAGCAGTAAACATATCCCGATATATTCCTATACGAGTAGAATTCTAATGCTTTTTATAGAGTGCATCGTTATAAAGAAAATACAAACAACTTTTAGATTAAATATTATAAATTCACAATCGAGACATAAAAGTAAACAAAGAAATTGTGTTAACGTACAAGCATTTTGTGGGATATAATAGAGCTCTTTGTATTCAGAAGCATTATATCGATATTGGTCGAATGACTGCGCTGTATAAGTACTCACTATTTTGTAAAGTTTCTTTGTTTTACGTCTGAACGAGCTGAGCTTTCATACTTATACGTAAGTACTGTTGGCAATAACCCTTTGATTTTTTGTCTAAGTCGATCATGTTCTGTAAATCTGTTTATCTCTTTTTGTATAAAAAGAGTAAAAGAGTTGAGAGTTAACTTCTGTCAAGCCAGGATGTCTTGAAGAGGTATTTTGATCGTATTTCACCAACATTTTTCGTTTGCAAAATGTTTGATCCTTCGAAATACGGTTGAGTCTGTTGCCGAATAACGAGCAGGATGTCACACACAGCGCTGCGTCTGAAAATGTCGTATAAGAAAAAATTAAGAACAATTACCTTGGAATCGAAAACAGAACCTTACGATTGCATGCGGAGAAAAAGAAGTGCCAACTATACCAAAAAACCAATAAGATATTCCTTAACGATGTAAATAATAATAATAATTGGACACGTCTCACACACGGCCGTCTGATTCCAAACTAGGCAGGGCCTGTACTATGGTAACCAGACTGCTGATAAACATACTTATATATTTCTAAATACATACATATTATAGATAAATTACACCCAGACACAACAAATGACCGTGCTCATCACACAATTATTTGTCCTGGATGGGAATCGAACCAGTCAGGGTCACTAACCACTAGACCAATAGGCCAGTCAAAATAGCTATTCAAATGGTATTGGTAAAAAATCTACTCACTGAATATGTAACAGTCAGTCAACAAAGCGGATATGAGTCCCTATAAACATTGCTGTCTTGCTGCCCGACGAGGAGTTGCCCAATGAAGACATTTCTTGAGATGGACATAATATATAGGTGTTTAAGATAAGTGTCGGCATGTTTTAGAGTAGACCCTAATAATAACGTAAAGCAGTGTGATTTTTTAAAACAGAAATCTTATTTTGAAACTCATAATATGAAAGTGATAATTTATACATCTACTGTCTACCTAATATATCGCAAGGTTGAATACTGTTATAAATAAAACTATGGGCAATCTATACATTTAATAAAACTGTAACTGGTCTAATCCTGTACATTGAAGATATTCTGTTTTTTTTTGAAGGCACTATAATCGATACTGAAGCAAAATCTTTTTTTTTTCATTTTTATCTGTCTGTCTGTATATTGGCCGCTCATCACGCCGAAACTACCATCAAATGAAACCTGGCATGATTTGAGTTCATACTACGAACTATGACACTGGTTACTTTTTATCCCGAAATTCAGCACGGTTTGCTTGAGAGAGTTAGATTACACCGTAACTGTAAACAAAGGTCAGAGACAAAAAAAAATTTGTTGCGGGTGTGGACTTTAGTATTGCCACAGTTCGCCACATTTGTTTATCACGACTGCGATCTTCTTGCGAGGACAACATTTCGCACAAGAGGGCGGTGGAGTGGATTCGCGCTCACGTGTTTACCCTAAGAGTGATCCAGAGTAGATGAGATGGGTTTTATGTTTTTCACCGTTAAGTTATTCTGCATATAAGCAATCAAAACAATATTTTTTGTAAGCTATTTACTGTAAGCAAGCTGACCGCGAACTTATAGCGCGCCGACTGCGAGTCGAGTTGTATGGTTGCAGCAAGCGCCCTTACTGCCTGCCGTTGGCTTTTTCATATTGACATTATGAAATACATTATACGACCACATTTTAATGCTCAGATTGGAATGACAACTTAACGTGCCGTTATCGTGATGGTACAATGTATGATGACCTTTATGCGCCATCACGTTTAACTAATCTCAATTAAATATTGAAGTGTGGTTCAAACTTGACTTGATTAACAGCATAGATGTAAAATATTATAAGAAGGAACATACTACCGAACTAATGTTTCATTACTGAGGAATGAGGCGTGAAAACTCAACCGTATATGGTTGGCAAGACAAAATTCATACCACTGGTGTTACAGCACAAGCAAAAGTAACCATTACACGGAAAGGTCTAAAAAGTAAGCCACAAAAATAATATTAACTCTATTCCTCATGTGATGAATGCTGCTAATGTTACGATAACCGACAACCAAACGAATCTGGTTACAGTTAGTAGTTTAATAAGTTGTATATTATGTACATATAATAAAAGTCAGGCTTATCCTTAATAGTGTTTTCTTAGTTTACTAAAAATATTTCGTACCCCAAGCCCGACACATATACACGCAAGTACACAAAGCAATAAGTATCAATTCCCCTCGGAACCTTGGAGGCTTATCAAAATAAAGGCAAGCAATAAAAGGGCGAGGAAGGGTATCTTACACAAATTGATGCCATTACCAAAATTCACTGGATGTTATATATTTTTGTCAGTGAATTAATACACGGGACGTTTTCTTTCATTATACTTTAAGTATGTCCAAGCAGATGTCGTACATGGTTAATAAAATCGAGTTACTAACGATATAATAAAGACTGCAATTATTTAGAGAGCCACCAAGGCTGTTAAACGAGTGACACGTTTAAAATGCCAGTGGGCAGGACGCGTAGCCCCAAGAGCCATGTTTACACATGGCTCTTGGGCAAAGCGGTCTTAGAATGGAGGCTTTAGGGTCAAAAGAGACCTAGAGAAAGACCACAAAGACGATGGAAGGTAAATAATAAAACTACTGGACGAGCTTAATCGAAGTAGCGCAAGACCGGATTAGATAGCGCAATCTGAAGTAAGCCTATACCGAAATGGTTGAGAATGGCTGAGAAGAAAAAGATAGACAATTATTTGACGAAGAATCTGTGTAATGGGCGTAATATCCTTCCGATATAAATGCAGGACGTTATGACCATTTTAGGTTATCATGCCTGGAATAGCGCGGCCGAACCATTGATGAATATCGTTGGGCAATGCAAGCTCAGTAGTCACTACGAAGTATTCGATAGATGGCGCTGAAGTATGTTTTTACTATGGATATCACCACAAAACCTGACAATTCAAAAATATCTATTCATTTTGTACAGAAATCCATTCATTATAAATGAGTGAGGATCAGATAGAAGGGGAAACTTCATGAAGATCAAGAGGAGGAGCACTTGAAGAAATTTGATTCCGAGGTTCTCCACGCAGTGTGATTGCGAAGAGAACCCAAGCTGTTACAGAAAAGAGTGGAAAATTTGAAGGTTGGTTATTAGACCCAAATTAAAATTATGGGAAAATTCCTGATTTTAAATACAGAAAACTTATTTTAAAACTGACAAGTTGAACTTCTAAATTGACCGATTAGGCTAATATTTCGTAAGACAGTGGGCTGACATGAATAAAATAATTGGAATTTAAAACCAAGGATACTGATATAATGATTTTTCTGAAACGCTAATTTTCAGAAAAAAATATGCACTTCCAGAAAAAGCAATTTCCAAAGAAAAAAAGAATGTTTCTTAAAATCCCTTTTTTTTTTTAAATAAAATTAACTGTTTTTTTCGTTTACCACTCCTCAAATATGACCACACCAAGTAGTTAGTAACAAATTCCAAAATTTATATGTAGATATGTTTTTAACTTTATTCCTAGAAAATCATTGTAATTGTATGTCTATGGATTGAAAGTCACCGAATATACGTTAACCCGAATCTACTTCACTTGCCTTCTCTATACATCTCGTTCTGCACTGTTAGCAAATAAAGCCGTATTCAAAAATCACCTTTATACAGTTACCTTTAAAGTTCAAGTGGAAGGTAGTGATAAATTAGTGAGATCTCTCAGTGACGTCCGGAATAGAGTCTCCGATCAGTGTTGCACCTGTCAATTGTCGATTATCGAATCAAGCTACTGTTGATTGCTTACGCTGTATTCACCGACGCGTTGTCTACCGATAACGGTTAGGTATGTAGACTACGTCAAGTGGTGAATTTGATTCCCTCTGTTACGAGTTAGTGATCAAGTAACTATGTTAGTATTCTACAAAGTCTTTTTTTTAATCGATCTTAACTTAATTTAGTTATAATTTTTAGTAACTATAATTTTATAATTAGTTGTGAATTAGTTTGTTGATAAATAGCATTCGTTCGAATCATTAAAGTTTGTCGAACTAAGAACTAATAATATTTTTTTAATACAAATGAACGTACTACCTACCTAATTTAATGAGTTTGGTTTATAAAGACGGATGTAATGTTGTATATTATCTTATTATATTGACCCTTGAATCCTGTTACTAAAATTAAAATTAAATCAAATCAAATCAAAACCATTTATTTAAATTAAACCAATAATAGGTATTTTTGAATTGTCAGGAGTAGGAGTCAGTCAGACTAAGTCAGTCGTGAAGCTAGTTGCCTGTTCCAATGCGTAGATCCTATGAAAAAGAACAGGCAAGAAACTCCAAGGACACTCCTTTTCAAAATGTTTTTTACAAATTTCTGGATACATTGCTTATAAGCGTAAATGACAATGTATGAGACAATGACAATGAAATGTGAGGACAATGTAACGTACCTATTATTCTAAAATATAAATAACTATAATACTACTATACATATTTAAGTAATAGCAATCCGGAGATGACCAGCCCCGAGCAACGGCACCCGTTCACGAGCATGACGCACACGCCAGCCATCGCACAGATCAAGCATATTGAAGGGAACCGAACGACCCGACATATACGCCACCATCGGCAGGACTTCTAGGCGAGCATGACATACTCAGAACTGCCAAGCAACATAGAAAATTTAACTAAATAAGTTACTACACAGTTCTCACATGAACAATTCAAAATTTTCTTAATTAGGCTTAAAAAATCATAATAATAAATAACTAAAAAAATGTAATACCTTCAATGTCAACACAGTATACCTATAGATAATATCAATGTGGTGTATAATTAACAATGTCAGAAATAATAATGAAAATATCCATAAAAAGATACATGTGAAATAAAAAATAAAATTGAAAAGTGAAAATTTAGAAAAAGCAGAATCTAAAGATCACTATAACTACCCACTCATGTACAGTGCTGTGGAGCTGGACCAGCATTTTGCCAAGCAGTGTTATCAGACATATAATCATCAAGTTTATAATATGCTTGTTTACATAGTGTGCGTTTTATACAAGTTTTAAATTTTTTCTCACTTAGTTCAAGAATATTAGGAGGTATTTTATTGTAGACTTAACACAGTACCCCATAAAAGACTTTTGCACTTTTGTTAATCTAAATTTAGGTTGAACTAATTTATTTATTTGCATCTCTAGTAATATAATTATGTCTTTCACACCGTTTTGTAAAGAGATGCAAATTTTTCTGATTTTCTGATGATTTCTTTAAATAGATCCCTGAGGGAATCGCGACTACGTAGATTATAAATGGCTCTGATAGCTCTCTTCTGCAGAACGAATATAGATTCTATATCTGCGGCACGCCCCCATAATAAAATGCCATAAGACATGACACTGTGGAAATAACTAAAATAAACTAGTCGTGCAGTATCTATGTCTGTAAATTGGCGGGTTTTCCTTACCGCATATGCTGCAGAGCTTAGCCGCTTAGAGAGAGATGTTAAGTGAGAGCCCCATTGTAATCTAGAATCCAGCGTTATCCCTAAAAAGACAGTTTCATTCACAAAATCCATGTTTTCGTTATTTAATAAGATGTCACATTCCGTATGTCTTACGTTAGGCGAAGAGAATCTTTTACATTTTTTTTTTCCCATTTAGCACTAAATTATTTGCAGTAAACGAACCGTGTACTTGCTGAATAATATCGATGATGTTCATAACATAACTAGTATTTACCAACGTACTTGACTTGGGAAAAACTACTTTTGATTTTGGGAAAGAGTCAAAATTACCTTATTATATGTTTAAATGGATTTCAATAAGGGATCGTCTTATTCGGATAACCCTATAAGTATGCAAGATATTTTTCAACCAACATTCGCCTTTACTACTGTAAACTATGGTTTTAGTGCTTAATACCAAAACGTTTTAAAATATCTATGATTTTCCTATCGATATTTTTAATTGTAACAACACTAAAGTCAAATCGCTCAACTGTGTTCGCATCCAGTTCCCAGCATATCTTGATTGTGAACGCAAACACTTCACCATACATTTGTGTTGCATTAATTTTGATTCAATTCAAACTGTTTGTTTTTATTCAATCTATGATTCAAGCGGCAGTTACTTAATTGTAACTTAAAGTACGTTTATTTCAAGCATATTTAAAAAAATTACTGCATAAAATAAATGAAATCAATACTGCAAACCACCTTTATGCCATTATGGTATTTGTATCTCAACAAAGTCTTCTAAACTTATTCAACGTAAGTCGGTTTTGTATAAATATTGATTCTGTTATTAAAGATATTTCCTTTAAAATTTTAAACGCATCTCTCATTGCTAAAATTAGGATAAAATAATAAAATGTTAAATATTTTATGTGATCCACATCATTTTATTACTTCCAAACAAAAATCATAAAAATGTAAAGATAGATAGATATATACTTTATTGCACACTAAATATCACAGAAGCAGTCAGTTGGATACAATAGTTTGTAACAGGGTTACAATGGGCGGTCTGCGATAAGCAGGCTGCGATCTCTTCCAGATAACCTTCAATGGATTATATTAAAAAGGTAATGATCAGATTGTGGTGCACAACTACAAGAAGACTTTAAAGATAGTAATAGTCTTATATATATATATATATATATATATATATATATATATATATATATATATGTATATATGTATATATATATATATGTATATAGTTTATAAACAAACAGATCTTACAAAAAATCTACTTAAACTTTCAGCAACAATTTAAAGATATCACTCACAAGTAATAACTAAAAAAGAAGCAAAAAAAAATATCTTTAAACAAAACAAATCAACAACTTCTGAGTTTGTTTGTCAAGAAAACGAAACCCACAAGAGTCAGCAACAGATTATGAATTACATTAAAATACGTCCCTAATTGCCTATGTTTAAAGGGTTTGTCTATGTAATACAATGTTTTAAGCAACTGTGTTGAAAAAATACAAATCTCAATAATATAATTTAACCTCATAATAAAATATTTTAGCTCTCCATGAATAACTAAAGAGACTTAATATGAAGTATTAAGGTATAACTCCGAATATCATTTGATTTTTTTTCGGGCCCTATTTTCACAATTTTCATTCTAAATATTTGTTCAATGTTCACACAGTTAGCGCCATCTATGTTATCGACGTGGAACTAGCAAGGAACGAAGTTAGTTGTAAGGAGAAATTGTATTCTGTCGTTTACCCTATAACCGTTTTGTGTTCGCGCCTTCTTTTTCCCGAAGGAGAAACAACTTACATATATTATGTATGTATCATTGAACACACTTTAGTAACTTTTTTACTATAGTATCGAGGCTAATGTAAAACTCTTAACAGTAGTACTTGTACTTTATGTGCTCCAGTAAACGAGAGCAGCGATAAAAAATTCTTGCCGTTCGAGCTTTAATAAATTTCTTTATAGTGCAAGGCTTGACCTAATTGAGAGAAGAATTTAAAAAAACTCATTATCATCATCGTATTTTCATCGGGATATTTATCATATGCATAACATTAATGCCATTGATTTGGATAACTACTTGGATTTTAATATTGTACCTATAGGTACATTATTAAAATAATAGAAAGTAAAAATGTTGTGTAGTGGATTAATATACTCCCTGTATCATTTTTAGTTTAGGCACAAAAAAGTACAATGCAAATTCGGTAAAATTTATTACGATAACACAAAATAACGCTTCATAACAATAAATTCTTTAATATATCCTACTAATCCTACTAATATTATAAACGTGAAAGTTTGTGAGGATGTATGGATGTTTGTTACTGTTGCACGCAAAAACTACAAAACCGATTGCGATGAAACTTGGTATGCAGATAGTTGGAGACTTGAATTAACACATAGGCTACTTTTTATCCCGATATTCTTATGGCACCGGGACTTACGCGGGTAAAGCCACGGGGCGCAGCTAATATTTTATAAGAACTTCAGTGCATCACAAGTTTGATAACATTTCTTATCACCACCATTCTATCACTCGGTAGAATAGAAGTATTTCAATTTAATTAAATTGATAATGGTTGATAGGATTTATTCTTATTCTTAAAATTCAGTAAATTATTTTTTAGTTAATTCAATAAATTATTATATAAAAATATCAAAGTTCGGCCGTATAGTAGTTACACTGAAAGCCGACCCCAACTTAGTTGACAATAGGCGCGGAGGAGGATGATGTTTAATTTACTGTTAGTTATTCAATGTAAACTTTACGTACCTACTTACTTAAAAATAATGCTATGGGCGTCTATATAATTGATGTACATATGAGATGTGTATTTAACCAATGCAATGAACAATATGTATATTGTTGATGCTCCTTAATAAATAAATAGTTAGGGAAACACGTCCGTTGGGAGTTGTTCATAAAGTTTTCATATTTTGATTAACAAGATATGGTCTTGTCTTCTGTTTGTAATGAGAATTGCCTGGTCATCACTATCACAAAGTGATTTGCTTCTTTAGATTGGTTTTTGATTTGTTGTTTGGAAGTTGAGTTATTACTTCAAGATAGACGATAGGCAATTTGGTTTCATAGAGTGCAGTTATAGTAGTCAGTCACTCTGATGATCCTGCCGGGCGCCCAATACCTCTTTAGGAGTTTTTCGATCGAGAAAGAATGGGGGCTTAAAGACCCTATGGTTTAGCTGCTTTCAATTATAAAACAGCTATATTAGCTGTATACGATTACAAACCCACATATTCTCACTTCAATTTGACCCAGTCTCGTGGTATCAAGATTTGTATTCAGTAAATTTTTTATTGGTAACATTACGTGATATAAATAATAATACGTACCGGTAATAACTTTTTCATCCCACATTTGAGTGACATGTATATAAATTATGTAGTTTTGAATATCAAAGGTACGCAAAACCAATATCTGTCTCATACTATCTTTAATACTGTAATTTAATATTGTCAAAAGTAGGTACGTTCTTGTTACGTGATATCTGTTCTTCGTCTACTAAAAGTAGACTAATAAAGGTTCACATTCTTATTACTATTTACGTTAAGGTGACCGACTTTCTCACTTTCGTGTAGGAATATTACGATGCAAGTTAATATGAGTAAGTACTCAATACTTTTAATAACATACCAAGTACTTCTTACAACACATAACGCTAGTTATTGTACGGTATTTACGGTACGGTACGGTATTTAATACTAACTATTGTTGTAGACTGTACTTGTTGTGCACTGGTATACTATACATTTTGAATTGATTTTTATTGACTGGATCTTATTTATATCACTTATTTATTTACCAGTAACCCGGTTCGGCTTCGCATGGGTAGCAGAGCATATTATTATATTGATTTCTTCCGACATCTTAACAATCACCGTCATATTTCAGCCCTTTTATACAAAACCTTAACAAATTATACACCTAAACCTTCCTTATAGATCACTATGTTTATTGGGGCAGACCTTGTGAAAATCCGTTCAGTAGTTTTTTAGTTTATCGCAAACAGACAGACAGACAGACTTTGTTTTATAATATGTAGTGACAATATGTAGTGATTTACATCCAACGCTTACATCTATTATTACAGACTTAGCCTAATGAATAGGATTAACAAATCTATAACTTATTATATACAGTGACACTCTTGAGAATTCATTTAGGGAACAAGAGAATAGGTTAATTTCCTCCGTGATGTAAATGAGGGTGCGCAGGGCGCGCGTCAGCGGCGCGGTGGCCGGCCAGCAGCGCCGTGCTGCCGCGCGGTTCTGCCAGCAGCGGAGGCCGGCGGCGGCGCTCCACGTATCGTTCCGGGACACAAAACCCTAGGCACGCCATTATTTCCGGATTGCTAGCCTTGTCTCTCTCGCTTATTAATAAAGAAGTATAATTTCCAGAAACATCTTTCAAGAAAGATTTTTATTTATATTCTAAGAGCTATCTCCATGATGTCTTTGTTTATCTTCCTTGCTTACATACGCTTAAGAGTGTACGCTTATAGTGCTACCTAAATGTTAGTGTCCTCAGGACAGGGTCCTATAAGGTGTTGGAAGTAGCAGAGTTGTTAAGAAGAAACCTGCTGTGGCCTACCTCCTTCAGATGCTACGTTCTACGATTTTATTCAAGTAAACTATTAGTACATACACACATACTTACATATGCTCGCACCTTATTCCCTTTCAGGGTAGGCACAGAGTATAGAACGACATTCCTGACATACAGCTCACGCCTTTTCTACATTTATCAGACCTTTCATACACGGTCGCCGGTTACCGGTGTTTTTTAATTTTATCGCTTCTTGATTATACCAAGGATGTGTTAATTTGAATTATATGCCCTACCACGGTTAATGTCTTTCAATTCTCATTAAGGTACGCAAAAGAACGTCCATCGTCATCATCATCAGCCTATCGCCGTCTACTGCTCTCCTAAGGAGCGCCAACTATCCCGGTCTTTGGCAATCCGCATCTATCCCCTGCCAGCCACCTTCTTCAGGTCGTTAGTCCATCGTGCCGCAGGGCGCCCTACAATCGTTTGACTAAAACCTAAAATACTCTATCACGTGTCGACTCTAGCTCCCATCAGTCCGCCTGGAGATATGACGTGCAATGTCGAAAAGGATGTTAGTAATATAAAATGCACGTTATTTCTCTGTCTGTGTATTTGTCTGCATTTTGCATCTATTATTAAAATAATTGTCATCATATCGTGTTGAGAAGTACTTAGAGGAATGCAATATTTTTCTTTTCGGCTGTTTTCTTCCCTGCATGGATTCCAAGGATATTAAACTTGCTAACTCACTAAAAGACTTATAACATAGGGTCCCTACACCCTAAATCTCATTACGGCACTCTCATAAATTTTATTTCAGGCCCAGAGTGGATTACAAATAAGCTCATTACATTGTTTAGATAAAACTGATAGTGTTTAAATTAAGTAGGGGTTGATACTTACCCGTTTACCCTCTGAGTAAACTGGCAAGGGTAGAGATTCTATTAGGTGATATTTTTAATCGTTATAAGCAAAAATTAAGGGCAGATTGTTTTAAAGAAAAGGAGTAGAAGAATATAAGAGAACAAAAATTAAATTATTAGTGCAATGTACTAAAACATTGTAGATTATCTGAAGTAGGGATGGTATTAATAGGTCATGGGTACTAGTGGCTAGGCATAAATTAACAAAATACATTACAACAGGTATGTGACGCGGTGGTCGTGCGTACTGCAAGTTCAGAGCTCGCGAGTTCGGTTGACGCAATATTTGTATATGCATGAAGAGCTATTTGCATAGGTCTGATTGTTTCTATACTATTTTTCTAAAATAATATTTATCTGAAAATGTATTTAAGTATGTTTATAAGGTACAATACCTTTCTGGTTACCCGAGACGTTTAGATTGAAATGCACCAAAATTCTGTCGAAATGTCAGGTAACCAAAATTTATTGTACCTTATAAATACTATCGCGATTAAGTCGAGAGTCACACGTCTACTAAGCATCAAAGTCACAAAAGTTTAAAAACAATTAAAAGTACGTTTATCTGTGTTTGTACTGTACTGTATTAATATTTTGTAGTTTAAAATAAGACCTCATTCATATTTAAACAATGTATTTAGTCACTTTAAAATGTCAATTTGGTTATGTTCCAAAATATTATTATTATTACAAATTACTGTACTGTATTATTGTTCTGTTTAATCAATTAAAATATAAATAATTTGAATAGGACCTCATTCTGCAAGTACCTACTAATTTATTCTTACAAGTATTATTTCGCACCTTTATTATAATTTACTAGCAACCTGCCCCGGCTTCACACGGGTAGCAGGGAGGGTTCTTCAACAATCTTCATCATATTTCAACCAATTTACTCATAACCTTAACAAATTATATACCTAAACCTTCCTCATGTATCGCTCTATCTATTGGTGAAAACCGCATGAAAATCCGTTGAGTAGTTTTTGAGTTTATCGCGAACAGACAGACACACAGACAGACATACGAAGCGGGAGACTTTGTTTTATAATATGTAGTGGTTTCTAAAGGAAAATAAAGAAAATACATAGGAATGATTAAATTTATATTTTAATAAGAACTTTTTATAAAACTTCGAGAACATTTATGATTATCTTTTACGGTCAATGTTTAATTTATAATAAAAATAATACATTTATTTATTCAGAGAGAGTTCATAGTGTTAGTATACATTTTTTCTTAACATATGTTAGTATACAGTTTTCCTTAACCTATATTAGTTCTGACAAGACTATTCATTATAGCGGAGTCATATTTATCGGCTAATATGATTAGGATGCTTTACTGCTGTATTACTGCTGTCCCGCACTCTTCTTAGGAAAGAGGCAGTACGCTTGCGCATGATGGCATGGAAGCCATCTACTCTCGCTTCCATGATCGTTGTAGAAGCACTACAGTAACGGGGCAACCTTAACAGCATAAAAGCATTATTATATTGGACGCGTAATGCGTCAAGAGACCGCTGGGTATAGCTGACCCATAGGCTGCCCGTGTAGAGGGTTACCTACGGGCTAGCATATTTACCCTAATCGCCATGCCCTGTGCACCCGTTCAATGTCCTTTTCATCATCAAGACCCTCAGTAAGGTAGTGACCAAGATATTTAAATTCGTGAACCCTCTTCAGTTCAACTTCATTTAGTTTTATAGGTGGCACTCTTGGACAATTACCGCGTGACTTCATGAAATCATGTAAACACTTTTTAGGCTGTTATAAATTAAGCCATGTTTACTCCCGTATTTTTCACAAATGGCTAATGGCTGACAGTTGGACTCATCAACACCATTTCATCGGCATAACTATAATTGTTTATGTAGACATTGACAACTGAGCAACCTATTTGGGTGCTGCTGAGTTCATCTTTCAGCTCATTTAAGTACAAATTAAATAGCTTAGGAGAACTTAACCCTCCCTATCTCGCTTTGCACTCCAAGCGGTACGTATCAGAGTAACCAACAGCCCACTTTACACAGTTTGTCTGCATACCAGAACTGAAACTAATTTTGGACATGTGTGAATGCACGCCCGTTTTTTCAATCAAAACCATGGCCGATGTACTCATGTGTGAATGATGTACACGAATTTTATATATGTTTGTATAAAAACTCGTTTATAATGTCTTCTTTAATATATATTTCGTTAACATTTCTCTCCTGCAAATATCGGAATTACGTGAGCAAAGTCTAAGGTACACAGGGTTTGCGGTCCCATAAACACGTCTTCTTGACGCTGCGGCGTTCAGAGCAGTTCGCAACTTCGCTAGTTGGCGTGCGGTCAGTAGTCGGGTAAATGTATCCTTCCATATATTGTTTCTAGTTTGAATATTTTTACAATTGTTATCTTATATCTATCTTATAATTATATATTTATGTTGAGTTATAATAATCAAGTCTTTAATGGTATTTTGAAGACGCGGCTTGGGATTCGGCCGATTAGGATTTACGGGGTATAACTATTGGTACCTACCCCTTAAAATTTAATACTTTCTTCCTTCTGATTATATTTCTATCCTTTCTATGTCAATATCAATGTCAATATAGGTATTTACATTCATGACATGACGAATTTTGTATGAAAACGCTTGCAAGGTGTCCTTACACATGGTCTTGCTTAGGTCACCTTGCATACGTGTTCAGGGGTATTGCAGGGCAATCTGATTTTTGGACGCGTAGATTAAGTGAAATTTTAGGATTGCTATTTCTTTTATTTGACTGCATTCCACATTCGTTGATAAAACAATGCTCAGGAACGCACGAATGGTCTCGATCCTTCAAGCATAGGTTTAACACACATCCAATGTAAAATCTACATATCTACTCCAAATTGTTGGTATATGTATTACCATTTTGCTTTTAAAATACAATATGAATATATAAAAAGTTATTAATTGAATGATTTTAAATAAGAAAAAAAAAGTGATTCGACGTATAACTCATCCTAAGCCATTAATGTATCTAATAATTTGAAATGTATGAATACTTAGAACTCGACCATTTTTAAATATTTTTTACATTTGACAAAGATTCTACAAAGACGTCGAATTTTTGATTCAGAAGAAAATTTCTTAAATAAATTTTTCACGATACCTATCCATTGGGGAATCGACTTAATTTATAAACACTGTGTAACAATTTCTAAATAAGGTGAGCTTAAAATTGTGTACACCGTCTGACTTACCTCAGCACAAGAAGAATTAATCTAAATGTAATTCCAAATTTTCGAAAATACTATGGACATTTAGTTTTTCTCAAGAATACGTATGTTTCTACGCACATGACTAGGGAGCGTGAGCATAGGCAGCCCTTTCGACAATCGATCTTCCCGATTTTCTTTTAATAAAGTAAATATGCGGATGGTAGAAGAAACTTCCGTCTTACGAACTCTGAAACGCAGGGTGAACATCGCTTTACTAGTCAGCCTGTGACCACGGCCCGTATAACCTGATCTAAATATTAGGCAGTCCAAACCAAAGTATCTAAACCATCGCTTTACATAGAATAATCGTATGTATATTATTGAATATGAATGAATAAAAGTTACAAAATTTACAAAAACTCGCACCAAAACTGAAGATCTGGTACTATGAGCAGGAAAAATTGGTTGATGTACCGTGGTCGTTTCTATGGTCTTCTTAATGTACTTTATAAGTTTGGACATATAAAAAATATATTACGCTCAAAAACCATATCAAAAGAAATTAAAATATTATAATAAACCATTAAAAATACATCTAAAATCAAACTTTAAATTTCAACGATATGTATTCAAATGAATACACCAAAGGATTCGATCCCTCGTTAATAACGCATAATGCTCTAACAAATCAAGTATGATTAAAATTGGGTAGGCTATTTTGATTAAACAGAATATCGGCTTTTTTAAGTATAAATAGTCGTTTTGTATAGGCAAATAAAGAGACATTAATTAATTTAAACAATACCTGAACTAGTTACCTTTTCCTGTTATTTTAAGGTTTCTTAGTACCCTTTCTACAAAAGTATTAGGATGTATGGAATAACTACTTACTAATAATACTTTTTTTGTTTTTGCTTCAGTGGCACTAGTGTGTTTTGCTTACAATGTACACCTATGACGAGTCTCGTACGTTTCTCCAAACTTCTGTTGACAGGCACCTACTAGGCAAAAACGGTATTTAGGTAAAATTAAGTGTAATTATAATTTTAAAGATACGACAGCACTTAAAAGTAAACTGTAAAACTTACCCCATACCTGGGTACTCGATTTAAGGTTTTTTTTGAGATGGGGGGAAACGAGCAGACGGGTCACCTGAAGGTAAGTGACTACCGCCGGCCATGGGCAACTCAAGAGTCACAAGTGCGTTGCTGGCCTTTAAGGTAAGTTATGTGCGTCATGCTTGTGAAAGGGTGCCGTTGGTCGGGGCTGGTCATCTTCGGACTGCTATTACTTAAATATGTATATATGTATAAGTGATAAGCGCATCTATCTATATTTTAGAATAGGTATGTTACATTGTCCTCACATTTCTTTTACGTTTATAAGCAGTGTAAGCAGAAATTAGTAAGAAACATTTTGAAAAAAATATCTTCGTATTGGAACAGGCAACTAGCTTCACGACTGACTTAGTCTGACTGACTCCTACTCCTGACAATTCAAAAATAACTATTATTGGTTTAATTGAAATAAATGATTTTGATTTGATAAATGTTTGCATAATGTGCGTTGAGGCAAGAGGAAATCAGTATTTAAAGGAAACTCTATTAATTATTCCATTAAATTTTAATATCATATCTACAGAGCTTAATCGGGTGTAAGTAATGACTGACTAGGCAAATTGGTACCTAACTTATTTGCGTGATTGGCATTTTTTCATCGTTTATGAGCGAGAAAATAATTACGAGTGGACAAGAATTTACTTTTATTTAACTATAGCACAAAAAGTACGGTCTAGGAGGGAGATGCGATGTTCCTCCAACACAAAGATAAGATCCCTCTAGCATACTTGTGTTGTATGTAAACTTTCATTGTGCGATACAGGATTAGTAGTTATTAATTAGTTCAGCTTGTGTTGACTAGATGGTGCTGGGTTCGTCACCACATATCTCTTACTTGTAAAACACCAGGATTAAACAAAATTAATATCGCAGCGTTAAATTTTTCATATGTGTAAGGTCGGTATACTTTGTGGTCAGGTTGACGATGTAAGTGGTAGTGATAACTGTTGATATAACTGTTTATGGGCACTTGTAACCGCCGCCTCCTTTAAAAAATCAGATAAAATTTTTGGTTCCTCTCTTAATTGAAGAATATGAGTACCCACTGTAATTTTTTGTTTAGAGACTGGTAGTTTGTGAATAATTACATTTTTATGATTGCGAGTTGCGTTGAACCGATTCAAAGATTAATCCAAATCAGCAAATGATTTCTATTAGTTACCTCACCAAAAATTTTATCCTAATCCTGAGTATTTTTAAGACTTACCTATGAGAAGAACACGCATGATTATATTTCTATTGATTGGCAGGGCTGCGCTATCATGAAGTGATGAGTTAGCGACTGATACTGCTGATATTGTAAGTGTTTATGGAATCCGGTAACATGTCAACCCCAACTGTGAAAGTTAATAAACTGACATATATTATACAAACACTTATACAAACATTATACAATACGAGCCTAGAGGGGCTCGTAGCCAAGTGCTAACCGAGTAGGTTAGCACATTACGAGATTAAGTAATACTCGCCATCCCAGTCTTAATATGGGTGACCATTCTTAATACATTGAGACCCCTCCGTGCCTCGGAGAGCACGTTAAGCTGTCTGTCCTGGTTGCCATACGACATCTGTGGCATTCGTTATGGGTAGTTGGAGCCCTAAAAAACCCGACAAGATGGCCTAACTACAGAACTTCGATATCGCCTTCACGTAAAATATCGAAGTTCGGCCGTAGTAGTTAGTCTGAAAGCCGACCCCAATTTAGTTGGAAAAAGGCGCGGAGGATGATACAATACGAGCCTAACGCCATCTAGGGAGTACATCCAGATTGATGTTTTTTTAATAAAGTTCCCAAATCCCAACCACAATCAGTACCAACATATACTACGGGACAAACGATACACTCTAAAATTGATACAAATTTCTGTAGTCCACATATTATGAAGTCCTGACTCAGAAAATGTCAGTCACGATTTTCGAAGTCTAATTGAAAACCAGACCATGCATTTAAGCGGTAGGTAGGCTAGTAATAAACTACACATTCTGACATTGCACAATGTTGCAGTCAACTTATGTTGCGGAAAATTTAATGCTCGTACTTGCATCAGCCATTAGGTTATCAAATGCAGCAAACGCTTTGATTCGATATTACACATGAAGCACTGTTACATTCAATTACTTGGACTCGTGTTTCATCTGATTATTTGAGATAGTTAGTAGTTATTATAATAAGGAACAGTTTACGTAAACTTTGACGATATTACGTAAGACTAAAAAAACAAACCGATTTGATTCAGCAAAAGAGACTGCTTACCAGATGTGGCAAGAAAGTTTTTGGTTCTGCAGATATCTTTCTGAAAGAGTTTAGTTTGCCTTCCCCTATCTGTAACAATCCGTTGCGTTTTATACTTATCTAGGGCCATTTTCCAAACCGTGGGTATAGGTTAAGTTTTCTCTTTAATTATTACAATTCATTCACAGTGAATATTAATCTGTACAATTATCCTGACTAAGTAAAAATAGTCCTTGTGTCTGTGTTAAACATTGTTGTTAAAATCTTGTCTATTCTTTTGCTTTCACGTGAAATGAGTGTTTGTGTTTTCTATATTACTGTTGAGATGAATCAGACATTTACGAAATAAATGGAAAATCTTAATATATCGCGTTGTACGAGTATTTGTGAAAGTAAGAATTAGCTCACGTGAGTTACGATTTCTCGAACTCTGGCTGCCAGGAGTTTTATTATTCTTCAGAAAATGACTTGTACTCAAGATTTAAGGATATCATTTGATTACAGTGTAGATAAAATGATGTCGCCTGTACAAACACACGGATGAGATCGGTTCATAGATTAATCTATAAACCACAGCATTGACTTTAGCTTAGTTGGAAGCGTAATAAGAAAAGTAACATAAAATAACGTAGTGGCATCAAGCGTAATAATCACAAAATTTATAAAAGTATTTGGCAGTTTGAGTAAAAGTTCTTATGCCAGTGTGCATAGAAAGACAATAACAAAATTGCTCCCAAGATTGCCTTAACTTTTTAAATCGGTACACAAATCAAGAGATTTTGTATCGGATTCAGGTGTAACAAACACACGGAGGATAAACAGCATTGCATTGGAACGAGCCACTATAAAGAAACGAAAATTTATTCAAGAAAAGTATGGGTCTGACGGCATTATTCAAAACAGTTTTACGAGACCTGGCACATCAATTACTGTAGATAGGTAGTTATGATTTACGAGCGATGATAGGCAAACTCTCTGTGTAAAAATATTTCAATAAATCAAATTGACGAATAAGTGCACGACCAACTTTAGAGTACCTAAGTATTTTATGTGCATTAAGAGACACGCAACACTAGCAGTATATTTGAAGTGTTGTTAACCGTATTAGCATTTCCATTTAGCTCTGTTGAACCCTGGCACTCCATTTTTAGCTAGTATACTTCTCTATGACAATTTACAAATTTTACCTATATATAGTTCCACAGATCATCTTAACTCCTAATTACGATTACTTCCCAAACAAACAGACAATACAAGTGACAATTATTACTTAAAATTGTGGATTAGTATGGAATTGCTCAATTGTTTACTTTTGTCCTGCTGGATGTTGAAAAGGGAAATGTCTGGATTAATTAAGGATGCCAAATGGCACTTACACGTTAAAATTGTAGTTCTATTAACTGAAGAGAATAGACCCTGGCTATAAAACTCATTACTTTGAATTACCATTATCAAGAATTTTAATGATTACAAAACAAAATATTTTTAGTAATTATATTTTTATAAAACATCATCTGATGATAATATTTTATAATAAAAATATTTATCTATCCAACCCAGAGTTTTTGACATGTATCCTATTATTACAAGTAATAAATACGTATTTGAAAAGTTTTAAATTTCATTTTTATTCAGATAAATAAATCAAACTATACGTGGGAGAGCCATGCTTCGGCAAGTATGAGCCGGCTCGACTCCGCTCGATATCACGGCCTCACAGAAAACCGGTAGTGAAACAATGCTTGCATTGCTTTTCGCCGCGTGAGTGAGGTTACCGGAGGCCGTAACCCTTCCCTCTTTTCTATTCCCGTCCTTCCCCTCTCCCCCTCTCCTCCCCTCTCCCGTCTTCCCGCTCTTCCCCCCTCTCCCCCTCTTCCCCTATTCCCACCTTAAAGGGCGGCAACGCACTTGTAACTCTTGAGTTACAGGTGCCCATGGGCGGCGGTAGTCATTTACCATCAGGTGACCCGTCTGCTCGTTTGCCCCCTATACCATAAAAAAAAAACAATAAAATAAGTAAATTATTAAGTTAAACGGTTTTATTGTGAAGAACAATAATAATGCAGATACTATACTAAAAACTAAAGAATAATTCGTAAATAAAATCGAGGGGCGTAGTATAATCTCAGTAACTATGTAATGTATGTCGTTTAAATTAAATTAATTGTCGTTTTAATTATTATTAGTAGAAACTAATCAAGCTTTTTCATTCGATATCCATACTGAGGGGGTTTTAAAAAAATATGCGATCTGAAATCGACGTTCATCATGGATTTACAATAATGCTGAATACACATAATTGTGTTGTCATTTGAGCTGAGAATGTGTACCAAACTCCAGATCAATCGGTCAATAGGAAGGGGGTAAAATTTCAATTACTAAATTTGACCCAAAAAACAAAAAAGGGCAAGTTAAACCAACCTTACGGCGTTAAAAATACTTACTAAAAAGTATTGAAAAAAAAGTTTAATTTGATAACATACATGTGGGGGCCAAAAATCCGCCATTTTGATTTTTATAATTGAAATATACCCTGTTACACTTGCTTTAGCCTCGGTTTAGAAATCGGTCTCACCTTTTAGTAGTTACGAGAGAACGTAGGGATGGACAAACATATATTATGTACATGTCAAAAACATAACCCTCCTTTTTTGGCTTTCAAGCAAAAAAAAGACAATTTCAAACAATTTTTACAAAAAAATTTGAAATAAACAGGATTGCCTATTGACCATTAACTATCGGCATTATTTTAGACATTCACGCGCCCATGATCACCAGTAACAACAGCTCATCATTCTCTGTGAGGAATATTGAAGTCCCTTTCGTTTATATACCCCTTCCCTCCCCCTGAAGTGAAGTTATTGCTATTAATATTAATCCAGTCCATTTGTTGAAATTTACGCACGGGTGGTTAACCAAACTACAATATTTTAAAATTAGAACAGATCGTCTCTGAAGGGTAACTCAGTTCACTACACTTCGATCCAAGATTGTAGCGTCACAAACAAAACTTAATCCATTTGAATCTGGTCCTACATCAAATGCACTAACTGACGCGTACATTTACAGTTCATTTATTCCGAATAATACTACTATCTAGACCCTTATACAGAGTTAATTCACAAATCCCTGGAAATCTTGTCGGGTCTCGAATGAAATTTATGGGCTTGGCTTAATTTTGTGCGTTTAAAACGTGATTTGGTGCGACAAGGGTTGTGTCGTCATGGTTACTTTGAAGAAATTATATAGGAAATAGTGTATCATCCTTTTGCAAATGTGTGAGTGGGGTTATTTGCGCCTTTTATGTTTGCGGAAACAGGGAATTTGTAACTCCGAAATATCTTTGCTCTCTAATAGTTCGGATTGATAAACAAGGTAATTTGAAAATGTTAATTATTTTAGAAGTTAAATAAAAACATACGAAAAACACAAGTTAGTTATTGTTATATCAATGCGATTAAAACATCACATCATAAATGAAATAATCACTTTGTTAAAATAAAATAAAGTGAGCCACTTCTAGTTGCGCAAAATCTGTGTAAAACTGTAATCGAGCAAAAGTATCGAACGATCGTTATTTTGTATTACTCAGAACATGTTTCTTTTAGGTGTGGGTCGTTACGTGAATTTCACGAAACGTAACTTGATTAGCTACTTTAAAGGCGCCACTAGTTATGAGAACGCGTGATTTTCGTAACTAGCCTCGTCTCAGTGTGCGGCTACTTGCTTAGTACGGCTACGCTACGCAGGGAACGTAGTCATGTCGTAGCTCGTAACGTCCCAAGCCGAAGCTACGGTTTTGTCGTTATAGTTACATCAGTAAAAGATGTTTATGAACTTCACTTCATTTTATTCAGGCTTAAGACTGACTGCATTAAATGCATGGTCTATTTCTTTGTTTGTTTAATTATGATTATTATGAAAGTGTGAATACCGATGTATTTAGAAGTTCAATCGATTATTTTTAAAATGATTTAAAATATCTATATACTTTGCCATTTTATTTTTGCATTTTTAGTTATTTTATATATCTTTTTTTGTTTTTTTTTATTTTTTGAGATCTATCAATATTTATGTAAAACATTTATTGGTCCACAGAACCACTGAATTACTTTTAAATAAAGTCCAAATATACAGGGTGTTTTTGAAAATATAACTTACTTAAATCACTGAAAGGGCATGACTCTTTTTTTCTTTTTTTTTGTGTGGAAACCCCCACGGGTCATCACCTCACTGGAGCTAACGGTGAAGTGGTATGTCGGAATCGAACCGACTAAAACCACACGGTGGTTCGTCACAAGTGGGTCTATGGCAAGGGACCCGGGATAAACTAAGAAGGAAGCCTCCGGGAACCTCTGCAGACCTTGGCCGCCTCTTGAAAAGGCGGAAACACCGTGGTGTACGGGGGGCCTTGCCCCCCTCCGATCTACGCTTCTTTTCATTGTAACTTGTAATGTACCTTAGTTAACTTAAAACTCCGTTTGTATGACGCATCAACAAAACGACGTCTCAACTTATAATAGTTACTAGGATCGTGTGCATTGTATCGAAAATGACGTGGCCACAAAAATCACTGGTGTCTTATTTAGCTTATGTTACATGTTACGTAGCTAGCTACTGAAACTAGTGACGTGAAATAACGCTCACAACTAGTTTATATATTCTTTAGTGAAATATACCTATTTGATGTTATGTGTTAATTTGTGTATTTTTAGTGTTAATTTGTGCAAACCGTCCTATATTTTTTGTTTCTGTAAAAATATTTCTGTAGTAAGTGAATCATTCTATTATTATGAGGAACAAAGTTGTCTTAAACCCCAAAAAAGTTGTCAAATCTCCTTTAATGCTTCATTTTGGTATTATTGTACCTATGCTACGCCCCGACTTCGGTGTTGAGAGTCTCTAATTTTAGACCATCAGTCAGTCAGATGTCTATTTGCTTATAATAGTTTAGCTTCGATAAGTATTTATTATATATATTATAATTGTTTAAGTTATATATATTTGTTTATTATATACTAACCGTCCCCGCAGTTTCACCTGCGTTTATGGTCACTGGTCCGCTCCTATTAGTCGTAGCATGATGTTATATATCCTATAACCTTTCTCGATAAATGGGCTATCCAAAACTGAAAGAATTTTTCAATTCGAACGCGTAGTTCCTGAGATTAGCTCGTTCAACCCAACGAACAAACTCTTCAGCTTTATAATATTAGTATAGATATACACTGGTTGATTGAGTATGTTACTATACTATATTACTACTACTTTTAAATATGTACACACACTTAGATAAACTCATGCCATTCTCCCTTCGGGGTAGGTAGGTAGCCCAGCACTTGCTTCGATCCTTACACACCTCACGATCTTCCTCTACTGTCATTGAACCTTTCACACAGGTTTGGTACCTGGTTTCAGGCACTTCTGATCTGCCCTTTCTTCAGAATATCACCAATATACTCAGGGTATATTCGGTGTCGTCGACCCCTACTGGCAATTCCACTAACGTTATAAAATATGAATTGTTACATTACAGTTATCGTAAAAACCATCAACGTTTTTACGTTTTTGTTTCTTCTGTTCACTTTGTCCATTCTGAGATTGCCTGGAAGCAGTGAATAGTAGAAAAATAGTAACTTTTTTGATAGTGCTATCGAAAGTATCGACATTTTCGGTAGTATCGATTGTATCGCTAGTAACAATACTCTTCGTAGTATTGTAATTAATACTATCGATAATTTCAATAGGATTAATAGTGTTTTCAACGTAGATATTTTCGTTAGGACTATCGATAGTACAACTGATTGTGAAGACAAAACTACGATACTATCGATAGACTATCACTATCGCAACAACACTACGGCTGTGTGTGAGATGTGTCCAGTTATTATTATCATTATCGCAACAACACTACTTTTAAGTTATCGCTTTAGGCGATAACATCACCCTTGCACATTTAAATGTGCTCCATACGTATTATTATGTCAGTATGAATGTGTGTGTATATTTAGGAATTATCTACATATCTGTCAGCGTCAGTATGAGTTTTTAGGCTAATATAAATTAATAAGATCGACTTTTCTCTCCATACATTTTTTATTTAACCACCCTATTTACTGGAGGTTACACGCATTACTTTTATACACGGTTCTACACAATAGTCTATAAAATGGTCAGTGAAATGATCAAGTGATGTATTTGCAATGTATGTACCTACACGATAGTGATCATCCGTTCTAATTTTGACATCATTCAACATGCATCAGCACAAACGTTAACGTGCGGTCTTGTTCAAACAGACGTTGAATAGCCTTGTGCAGGTAGGTAACGCTTAATGGCCATCTGTTTGATGTACGGGTAAAACCGACAGTGACTCCATCACAGACCATTACACTGCGCTAGTAATCATCTGATATCACTACATTCTCCACACAATAGCCAATTGCAATGTTCTTAAAATTCTGCAAAGATGAGTAAACTGTGATAGTATAATTTTAGTAGGTACTATTTCCTAGTGACTTACTTACCAATACACTATGTTGCAGTTTTCTGTTACTCGAACTGTCCTCTGCTGACCGAATAGAACGGTCTATTCCACTCTAATCCCCCAAGCAAATCCACCGGGGGATTCTTTTCTATTAATTATTTTACGCTAATCCACTGGTGTATTTGTTTCTACTTGTTATGAGTATAAAACGGACATTTGGGACAGAATTATATTTTCCCTGAACTTACTTGAAAGGGATGTATAAATATCCCAGTAAATTCAGATTAGAATAAAATTTCCTGTTGTCTTTTAATATTTTTCTACTGCACGTAGTTTTACCGAAGCGTTATTGTATGTATGATGACAGAAACACGCCTTTTTCATTGCCTTATATTCTTAACTAGACGTTCTTGCAGGTTCACTTGCATTTATGGTGATTGCTCCTCTCCTTAAGGTGTGATGAAACGCATGATGTTACATAGCCTATAACTTTTCTCAATAAATACTCTATGCAATACAAAAAGAATGATTTAAATCTGACGGATAGTTCCAAAGATTAGCGCGTTTAAACAAACAAACAAAATAATTCTTCAGTTTAAAATTATATTAGTATAGATGATCTTCATACGATTTTTATACCCAAGCCGTTATTTATTCTGTTTAAATAATTTCAATAAAACAGTTACCGGTAGGTACCTACACAAGAACAAAGCTCTATTGAGTTTCCAAGATGAATGATATTTTACTTTGAGAGTCCATGTAAACTCAAGTTAGAGTCAACCGATAAACTATCCCAGTATACCTCCTTACACAAGCACTTCTGTTCACTTGGAGTACTTCACAAGATATTATCAACGATCGTCTTCGACTTTGAGAGTTCGGTACTATCTGGATGTTAATATTCTATTCCTGAGTGCTTTTTAACTGCTAAGAACACGAACTTACCAAACCTGTACTTATCGAATTGAAAACATGGATCAATTCGGCTTTTAATAGTTTGCATTATGTTGTTGTGTTTTCAAACACTATAACTGTTTTATAAATAATTATTTTCAATAACTTACCTTGTGTTTGGGAGTCTTTTCTGTGATATGAATCCACAATGTAAGTAACAGAGTTACTCTTCACAAACTTACATAAAATAAGGTTAGCTTTGGGCGAGTTACATTTTAGTGTTCCCAGCATAAACTTAGTTTGTATTAGTATATTAAGTTTAGAGTTGCAAGCGTGAATAAATTACTAGTTTGTCATGTTTATGACACGCTTGAATTTCTTTCAATATAAGTTCATATATTAAGCTATGTTATAACTGCGTTTATCGTTTTCAAGAATTGGGTGTAATCTATCATAGGTTAGCCACAATATTTTTTTTGACAGAGCTGTTAGTTTAGTGGTTTAGACCGGAGTGATACCACGGCCTCAAAGAAAACTGGCAGTGAAGCAATGTTTTTCGCCGCGTGAATGAGGTTACCGGGTTCCTTAACCCTTTCCTCTCCGCCCTCTCCTCTCTTTCCCTACTCCTACCTTAAAGGCCGGTAATGCACTTGTGACACTTGAGTTGCGGGTGTCTATGGGCGGCGGTAGTCATTTACCATCAGGTGACCCGTTTGCCACCTATTCCATAAAAAATACTTGTTATATTCGATAGCCCATTTCTTGAGGAAGTTCATAGGATTTTTAAATCCACCCTATAACCCTTACGAAGGAAGCAATGAACGTAGACGTGGGTGGAACTGCAGGGAATGTCTAGTATTCATCATATACCTATGTTTGTAAATGTTCGTGACATGAAAACGCTACAAAACCAGACAGCTCCATAGCTGTCTGGTTTTGTAGCGTTTGCCAGATTTCTCACACGTAGATGACTCACAAAACAATACCTCGAAGCGTCGTGAAATGGGTAATTACTGGCTTGGTTAAAAGCTTCTATCAATATTGAATTTCCATTACGTAGCACCTAGTTCAATTAGAATAGCCGATGTTAGATTGCTCTTTGTAAAGTTTTGTATTTTCAATTTATTCAAGTCAATACAGTGTACATTATTCTTTATTCACATTATAACATTTTTGTGAGTATGAGAGAAATTCAAAATGAGAATAAAACGAGGGTTTAAAAAAAATTACACCATTATTTTTTATTGATACAAAAAATGCCTTTTCAAAATACTTTATACAACGTTATACACAATAGATGAACAAACATGATACATGAATTAAAGAGGTGTGAGCATGTTAACAATACTTCTGCACAATATAAACATAGGGTAGACTTCCCAAATAAGCTACGCACCTAATAGCAGGACAGTGTTTCTTATGCGCATTGAACACACTTCTCGTTAGAGTACTAAAATTTTACCCACCTCAAAAACTTACTACTTAGGTTACGGACTTCTATCGTACTAATATTATAAACGAGAAAGGTTGTGAGGATGTATGGATGTAAGATGTATGGATGTTTGTTACTCTTTCACGCCAAAACTACTGAACCGATTGCGATGAAACTTGGTATGTAGCTTGAGACCCGGTTCAACATAATATAGGCTCGGCACGAGATCTGGACTTACGCGGGTGAAACCACGGGGCTCTGCTAGTAGAAAATAATTCTTTCCCAGTCGTTGTAGTCCCAGTAGTTGCAATTTGAGGCAGAAACTTAATAAAACAACCTTTTGGCTGACTTACTAGTGTCACCTTCTTACAAATATTTCATACCAGCAGCGCCCCACGGTTTCACCAGCGTAAGTCCTGATCCCGTAGGAATATCGAGATAAAAATAGCCTATATGTTAATCCAGGTCTCCAGCTATCTACATACCAAGTTTTATCGCAATCAGTTCAGTAGTTTTGGTGTGAAAGAGTAACAAATATCCATCCATCCAAACTTTCACATTTATAATATTAGTGGGGTTCAGTACCTACATATTTAGTTTCAAAGAAAATTATTATTTTATGAAGTAGTAATGATGAAGTAAAGGACTGGTTATTGGCGCATATACTCTATAAAATATATGACACCGCAGAAAATCACTTTCGCATCTTCGTAGTTTCGTATCTTATACAACTATGTATTTGTAATACTTTCGCATTCTTGAAAGTGTTAAATCCAATCAAGATTTGATGTCATGAATTTTGTTCATAGTTAGATTTTAGTTTGTGTATCTTTTAAAGGTAATCTCGCTTTAATGACGAACCGATTTAAAAATAAAAAAGATTTCCACTGTCCACCTGCAGGCTCTTATCATCAGGCCATCATTACCAAGCCCGATTTGTTGGATTTGCCACGAATCATATGAGCCCAAACTCGAGGGGCTTACTTGTAGCCACTGAAGAGTTCCACTATCCACCTCCTCGTTCCATAATCAGATCAGCTCTAAGATACTAACTTATCGTATTGTCATCCAAACTACATTTATTTTTCTTTATTTTGATACATAAATTAGAAGTAGGTTGAAATTGACTTCCAAGGTTTGTACATAGTTAACACTTACCGACGTGGTATAAAAGGTACAGATTCAAATTATATTCAGTACTTAATATGTTGCAAACAAAAAATCTGTGATGGATTTATATAATCTGTTTCCATTCATACCACGATGTGACCAAGATTGTCCCTCCAAACTACATGCAGTTTTTCAAATCCGTGTGTATCTCTCCATGGTAAATTGTATTATGCAATTACGAAGGTTTATATCATTAATATAACGTTAAAAAATTATATATTAATTAATCAATTTAGTAATCCCAAGAACACTTTTCTTTACCGACAATATCTTTATTATCTTTTTCCTTTTTCCCCAACACTAATCCGATATAAAGAGACTTAAAGCCTGCAGTAAAATTAAATCACTAGTAAGACTTTGTTTTATTTGGGACATAAAACCAATTTGCCTTTTGCATTAACTGTTTCTATCTCTGTCTGTTAACCCAAGGTTTGTATAACAACGTCTCTTTCCGTCGCGTTTCGTCTTCCCCTAAGATATTCGGCAATAGTCCATGATAGTAAAATAACCGTAACTTAAAAACCTTAATTTAGATATGGGATTATAAAGCTATAATGTTTTCCTTCATTATCTCATCCGGGTATTTTGTTCGAGAATGTTCCTTTGTCTTATTTTTCATTACTGCAGTATTATTTAAAGATAAAGTCATTAACACAACCTTGGACATAAATAACTACATCTATGGCCATTTGTCATTGTGTTTACTTTCATTTGGTAAAAAAGACAGTTCTCTCGTATGGCATACCATCCCGTGGGATTACACGATCATAAAATTCACGAATACAAAGCACACCCCAGACTCGGAACAACCATTTATAGGTCACACAAATATTTATTCCCTGCGGAAATCGAAACCGTCTCACTTAGCTCACAATAGTGAGTTTTTCTTTTTTTTTATAAAAGGGCGTCGACGCCAACTGCGAAACCTTTCCTTGTAATGTTTTCTTACTAGAATTGTCTACTGTCTTTAGGATAACCTATATTAAGTTGTTCATTGTGAGTCCATTTGTTCTTTGATCTATGATAGACAGTAAACGTCTTTTGCTTTTTATTACGGGTGATGGTAAGTGACTACCGCCGCCCATAGATTCCTGCAACTCAAGAGTCACAAGTACGTGGCCGGCCTTTAAATAAGTAGAGGAAGATTTTTTTGCAGCAGAATATAATTATTTTGCATAAATAACTATAAAATAAAAGGGTGTGTAACGTTTGAAGTAATAACAAAAGTTCTAATGATCATATTATTATGATCTAATTTCATTTTACCTAATTTTATATGGTTTAATTTACATTTTCTAGAACGCCCATTTGAATAAATTTTCATCTAGTATAATATTCAGTTACTATAATATTCAAAATCTATAAGTAACGTTTAATTAATTTAGTAGCGTCAGATCCCCTCTATTGTTGGTGAATCATTTGGGTTAGATGAGATTATCACAGTATGATGTTTCCTGATATTTACTTATTTGTTCCAGAACTTTGGCTGAAAATTAGTAAATTTGAAAATTAGGTCAAATGAACTTTATGTAAAAAGAGCATTATAAAAGATCTGATATAACATTAGATCACATGAAATTAGATTATATGTTTTTATAGCATATGAAAATTATATCATGTGAACGTTATTTCAAGTGACACATCCAAAATAAAAGCAGTCCCAAAATATTGTCAATATCCCTATTGCAAACAATACTCCGCTACTAGTGGGTGTCTAGCCACGTCCTTCTTCCTTTCCCGGTGTTTTTATCGGTTTTCTATAAACTTGAGACTTTTCCCAATGTCTTTCACAGTCATCTTTAAGATCTAGCAGCTTCAATTCAAGTAGGAGTCAAATATGTACAATCTGTAAAACTGTGACTAAAGTAGGGCACTTTAGTCACAGTTTTACACATTGTTTACCAAGTTATTAAAACATCAACATAACAACATAAAATTGATTATATTTACTCCACGTTTTCTCATAACGGACTCACCCCGTCCTTCAACTTATAATTGCGTTTAGATGTTATTAGGGCGTTTCTCCTTCCTTCCCCGCGTAATTTCTTAATCGTGGATAACAACGCTCCTGGGGTATTATACCCTTACCGTGGGGATGTTTGATTTGTATCTGAGACTGTTGTCTTTAATAGACTTTGGACGACTTTTAACAATGCTTCTTATTTTTGTAGATGACTTTAAGAGAGAGTACAATATTAGATAAATAAATGAAAACAGGGCACGGTAGTTGCAGGTTTATAATATTAATTCCCCCTTTTGTGTATGTCCGCTACAAGCATTGGGTTTTTCCCCAAACAACTACAGGCTGTGCACTACGTTAATAAATAAAAGGGGCCTGGGAGCGAACATTTATTGTTAGTATCATTATACATTAACATTAACATCATCTTTACATACACGTTTTTAGTTCGCCGAAGTGCTGGTGTGCTATTAAACTAAATCAAAGCTCTTGTTACGTGCCATGTCTGTCACAAAAAAAATAACACAAAATTGTGAATTCTCATTTCTGAATTAGGTAAGGCACACAGGATTTCTACTTGAAAAGAATCTGCTTGACTACAGTAGACGTACCTTCATCCTACCAAAGACCGCAGCTAGTCATTTAAGACTCTTTAGTAGGGCCAGAGCTTCATGGAGGAGCAAGAATTGCAAGCAACGCTGTAACTACACTAGTGAGTTGAGGGGTCTTCAAAAAGATTTTTATTAAGATTTTACATGTCCGGTATACAGCGTGTAAGTTTGAGCTACGCGAAAAACTTACAATAACCTCTTTCTGTTTATACTTCACACAGTACAAATCGGTTCATCATAAAAATGCGAGATTAAGGATTTATGACCATTAGTTTCATTTGGCGCTACTATGTACATGCAATATGCGTAGGTATTTGTATATGTGTAGGTATTGTGATATCACTTTTAAGCAAAAAAAAATGTAAAAAAAAAAAAAAAAGATTTTCCAGCAGAAAATTCCAATGATTTTCGACTTAGAGTTATGGTCTGTATACACTATTTCAGGATTCTGTACGGTGTCTCTTATACCCTGTATATCTGTTACAGGGTGTAAGCGCAGGCTCGGACTTCTCGGTACCAGCCAGTTCGAGTTACAGGTATGCGACCCTCACCTGGTCGAGTTCTGACTGGCCTATTTTTCTAGTGGTTAGTGACCCTGAATGCTATGCTATATAGGTCGTGGGTTCAATTCCCACCCAAGTCTGGGTGTTCTTTGTGTCCGTTGTTTGTATATTTGTAAAGTACCCCGCGACACAGGAATAATTCCTAATGCGGGAGTTGTCTTATAAAAAAAAAAATTGCTTACGGTATTTAATCCAATCCAATCTATCCATAGACGCAATATCCCTTTCCTTTCAATGCCTTTCCTTCTTACCTACCTTTCCCTTTTAACATAGTTTTTAAATCCCAAAGTGCGACAACAGGCTTGCCTTCTATTACGTAGATCCTAGTTAGCAAAATAATAATAACTTAGCCTTCTGATCCCAAACTAGCCAGAACCTGTGGTAACCAGACTACTGATAAACATACTTATATATGTCTAAATACATACATATCTAAACATTTGTGTGTATGTTTGTAATGTTTTCACACAAAAACTACAAGACCGATTGCGATGAAACTTGGTATGTAAGTGGCTGGAGACCTGGATTAACGCATAGGCTACTTTTATGCCAACATTCCCACGGGATCGGGACTTACGCGTGTGAAACCGCGAGGCGCTGCTAGTTATAATTAAATTACACCCAGACACAGAACAAATGATCACGCTCATCACACAATTATTTGTCCTGGGTGGGAATCGAGGCAACGACCTATGGCTCAGCAGTCAGGGTCAAACCCACATTTTTTGTTCAGTACCAAAAAATGTGGGTGTTTGTTTGATACGTCTCTGATTACCCCTTCGAGGATTTATTTACGTATCACATCTTTTCATCAGGCGGACCCTATGCTTATTAGTCACCTTGGTGATAGAAAAGGAAGTTAATAATACACAACAAGATAATTTGCTTTTGTTACTGGTTATCTCAGTTAGGGGCTGCAAGTTCGCAGCGAATGTAATTTATTAGTACCGTGTAGGAAAGCGCAAATAGAATTGAAAGTGGAGTTTGCAACTGTTACCCATTTAACCGAGACACGAGCTTCATGGACTCTAGTCTATATTGGTCTAAGTTGTATTGCATTTAAGATATAAATCATTAATAATTGATATCCGTGGCTAAAATAGAGTGCTTAGAGTTTACGCTTTCTTTACCGGTAATTATTAAAATCAATTTTTTTTCCGAAAACATTTTGTCAAACAAGAAAATGCTCACACCTCTTTTTGCTTACGTAATGTCATATGAGTAAAATTCGAGTGCGTAAAACAGAGCTTTATACAATAATTCTACCTAAGACTATAATTATTTTACAACATTCATACTGTGGGTAACTTTATTATTTGCATTATATTGTGTGCTCGTCAAATAAACACCTGCATTGAAAACGTGGCCTATTTTTAAAATTGAATATAAACGATTCTTGATGGCTGCCGACGGCGAAATAATGAAACCCTTTAATGGCACACTCTGCACTAATATTATTAACTACAGTTCAGTCTAGATTTTTAAAGGATGAATGTTGCTGATATCTGAAGCGTGTATTTTGACTTGGCTTTATATTCGATTTTATTTATGCATCTAGAACATCTTTCTTTAACCAATAAAAAAGGGATTAGGTTCACTGTGCTAGTATAGCCATAACTCAGAAATAGTAGTCGTAACTGACTCATGATCATGAACTACAAAATGTTTATAAAGGAATGTTTTATTATTTAAGTCTTAAAAAGTCTTAAATGTTATGAAAATAAATAAATTACAAAATCGAAGCAAAAACAGATACCCTGTTTTTCAAATGTCCCACTTTTCCAAATCACTTTCTTACTTCAATAGATCATGATTCCACTCCACACAATCGTAAATCTCCCATGTTTATCTCAGACGGGACTTAGCAAAGTGTTAGTCATTATACCCGCGCGCAGCCATCAATCGCCGGCTTAATAGTCTGTATCTCACTTACTTTAACGACTTGATACGTTACATATCTAAGTAAAGAAAAATTTAAAACAAACACACCATAAAACTAAGAAAGTGGACCTTAATTGAAAATTAGCAGAATTCATTTCATGGAATCTATATGTTTTCATCTCATTCTGTATTGGTATCACAGGATCTACTATATATGATGGCATCTCTGTCGTTTTTATAGCCTCTCTCGGGCAAGGAAGTGTATCAGGAGGGATTTGCAGAACAGTCCTCTTAACACCCTTTTTGTTTATTTCATTACCCTCGTCTTTAGGCAGATCCCCTGGTAAAATTTTCTTTTCTGTAATATTCATTTTATCATTCAAGGTTTCGATGGTTAGGCCGGCGTGAAGAATGTCTTTGTTGTAATCGAGTTTGTTGTCGTCGAGTGCATCTGGCATTTTGTTGTAAGCAGAACTCACGATGGGAGGATCCATTTTGCAAGTTACCCCGCCTAGGGAATCCTTTGTGTTTTGGCTTTTTGTCTCGTTCCACAGCGAATGAATCCATTTTAATCTACAGTCACACACGAAACTATTCTCTGTAAAATAGAAAAAATGATCATGTTGAGTATATGCATTAAAAACATTTTACATTTTACAGAGAATATACTTTAAAGTTGAATTTCAAACTTAACAGTAGTAAAAAACCTGAAGTAACCTAAACTTTGATTGTTTTATAACAAAACATGAACTAGGCTTAAAGAATTAGGCTTAAAGTTTTAATGGTTTGGGATAGTTTAAACCTGGTACTTTTGTTAATACGTCGTACTCTAGTTTAAACAAGTCTAAACTAATTTACAATTAATTTGGAAATTAAAGGGATTGTACAACATTTTCCACTTCTATCCTCTTCATTCTCTATGAACTAAGCATACCCTAAGGTATAATAAAATAAAATAATAAAAGAACGAACTTTCCAAGTTATTAATAACACCTCGGTTTCTACACGTTTGATATTCATTGAGTGTTTTAAGTTCATGAAACCTGACATAAGGAAGTATTATATTATTCATGATTACCTTCAAGTAGCAGGTTACTGTTTTGCGGTTTCAAGTTGTCCAATATAGGCTTGATATTATCAAAAGTTAGTTCGTGCAATTCGTTGGAGCGCAAATCTACAGAGTTCAGGCCCCTTACGCCTTCAAAAAGGCCTGACGGGAGAGAGGCTAGTTTATTATCATCAAGGGACAACTTCCTTAACTGAGAAAGACCGTCAAATGCTCTCTCGGATACATATCTTAGATCATTCTTGCCCAAAAGTAGCTCTTGTAGGTTCCACAATTCAGCAAAAGTAAATTCCGTCAAGTTTTGTATTCGATTCTTTCGTAGGTCCAATTTCTTCAAATTAGCCAATCCGTCGAAAGTCCTTCGGTTTAAATAGTATATGTTGTTCTTATTCAAATCTAATTCTAGGAGATTGAATGTGTGCTGAAAGGTTCCGTTTCTTATGATGGATATATTATTTTTCGTAAACACTAACTTTTGAAGTTTTGGCAGGTCAACAAATGCCTCTGCATCGATTTCTATGATCATGTTATCCTCTAGGTTTATAGTAGTTATATTTGGTAAATGAGCAAAAGAATATTGCTGTAAGGTCTCAATTTGATTCTGGGAGAGCCCTGCCTCTTTGAGATTTGTTAAATTAGCAAAAGCATTAGATGTTATATCAACTATATTCCCGTACTTTATATTTATAGATTTCAAGCTTTGTAAATATAACAATGCTTTAGTAGGTATGTACCCTAAAGCGCCATCGACTCGGACGTTAAAAGACAAAGTTTGTAAAGTTGGTTGGGACGCGAAACTCTGCCAGATGTGGTCGTCCGGTGGTATGCCACCGTTGAACACCCAACATTCCGCTTTGGTCGCATTCCTAGGTTCTCTAGTATTTTCACAGTAGCAGTGAACTTTAGAGTCCCTGTCAGTTATGTCACAAATATTTTTCTGGAAACCTCCACTTTTCTCCTTGGTTCGCCTTTTATTGTTGTCTCTGGCGTACACGTTTATTGACATTTCATTAACGAGGGCGAAAGTGATCAATATGTAGATTACGCCGGCGATCCGTCTCTCCATTGTTATCTGTAACAAGCGAAAGTGATTACGTTAAAACAACATGTTTGTTGAGATCAGGTTTAATTAGTGTTTTGTTTATATGCAGATAGACTCGTTTTGTATTTGTGTTACATAAAGGTACATTATTTCTCGATGCTTTTAAGTCTTTGAGTCCCAACCCAATAAACGATGAAGACTGTTTAAAATTCCCCGAGCGCTGTACATATGAAACACTCTAGAAAGTCAAATGACGCGTCCATTACAGTGTCGTTCGATTTTATTCACGTCATATACTCCAAGAATAAGTTTTTAAGTAAAATACCGTCGACAATGATGTTACAGAAGAAAAATAAATATTCCGTGCATAAATAGAGATACACAAAATAAAGATAATGTTACTGTATCGGTTATAATAATGTGTTTTTTTTTAAAACGAGGCTGGTGCCGTATGATTAGAACCAGAAATATAATTATGTTATATGTATATATATGGGTGTATCATTCAGCTGTGCTCCAAGGCATTGGTGTAAGGTCGACCTCACATTAGAACGGTGCGAAATTGTATGGTGGCACGACACAAATTCGGGTATCGTACTCGTATCGTGCTAATTTGTAAACGGCTTAAGGTCGTGTGATTTTTCTCTTAAAGTGTGCTTGTCTTAACAAGTAGAGGGTTTAGTAACTTTTCAAGTATTGTCGTTTATTTTTATAATCTTCACTATACATCCGTGGATGGATAACCATATTTATTATACAAATTTTTTATGTCTATCTTTTTTTTTTGTTAGAAAGAATACTAGTAACGTGGGTCACACATAACTAGTAGGTATTCTTGTTAACCCCTCGAGCTAAGCTAAATGCTTGTGTTAGGAGTGGGTTGATGCCGGTAGTGCACTGGGTGGGGTTCGAACCCGTAACCAATTGATCGCAAGTCCGACGCCTTAGCCATTACGCTACCGCCGCTCCTAATTTCCTAATACAACACAAAATATTTAATTTATAAGATTTGTAAAACTGACATTATTCTAGGACAATGCCTGAATATGATATGCTTGCAGATGAATCCAGATACATAATACACTTTTTTTTTATTTCATTTTCAGTTATTATAATCGGTTGCTATATTTTTTTTATAAAAGTACAAAAAGAAACAAATCACTTAGGTATAGTCTAATAGTTTTGTATCACAAACCTAATACAATTCCCGGGAGCAGCAATAACAACACCTTAACATTAAAACGCTAACAGAAAATATCTCATAAGATAGAGAGGGTTATTATGTACTAAACCACATTAATCTCTAACCACTATAACCGCTTTAATTAATTCCACATGCCGTTAACCGCATCCGTGAATAGACTCTTCTCTATAATCTAATTATAGCTCTTAGGTTTATAGATATGTTTTATGATATTTATATATGATCTTTAATAAAAAATATATTGAGTTTAAAAAATTTAAAAGGTGCCACTAAATAATAAATAAAATGTTGTAAGTCGCCATGAATTGTATTTTTATAGTCACTAGAATACATATTTGTTCAAGAGGTCAATAGGTCTTGCTTTCCATTCTTTTTGACACAACCTATGATTAGTTTGTGTCTAGCCTATATTGCACTATGTTAGAGGAGCTAAAATTTTTATTATTATAAATAATTAGCGTTACCACAGTGCTATTTACAGTAGACGTCAGATGTCACAAAAGTATAAAATAAACAAGAGCATTAATATTATTTTAAAACAATATTTAATTTTAAAAACCAAAATTCTAAAATAAAACAGCCTATATTTTGGAGTCTTAACTGACAGCGGTACCACAGATAAGATAATAGTTACTTCGTAACAGATACATCACTCCCATACAAAACTGAAAATACCTACGTTATAATAGCCTACAAAATTTAAATAACAATACCTGGCGTTAGCTGCGACCAGAAATATATCTTATTTACGCTCTTCGAAAGTTGAGAACGGCTTGCCCATCGTGCGACCTTCGTCTGTGTGTGTAGCCGAACTGCCGGACACTCTAGGGTTGTAGAAAGTACACAAATAATGAAATAAATTATTTATTTGGGGTATGTTCCGATATACACTGCGAGCACTATTCAGTGCTCTTACCGCGCAGAAATTCGTTTCGTTAAGGACTGACAGTATACTGCCGCAGTATCCTAGGGAAATATATGACGTCATAAATTGTCGCCATTTTTGTACTGTGAGCACTGGCGTTCTCGAGGAAAGGTGCTCTCAGTGCTTTGATTACGTGATCAACTACATTTTTTTTCTAGTTAAATAGTAAACAATTATTGTCGAAATATGTTGATAAATAATAATGATAAATAAAATTATTTCCCCTATGAAATTTATATCTTTAATTTTCATAGGTAATTAAAGTAACTCTTAAACCTTCGATAGTAACATAAAATGTTGATGCTGTAGACATATACATCACTATCACTGCATCACTACATATTATAAAACAAAGTCCCCCACAGCGTTTGTCTGTTTGTCTATCTGTTTACGTTAAACTCAAAAATTACTTAACAGATTTTCATGCGGTTTTCATGAATAGATAGAGCGTTTTATGAAGAAGGTTTAGGCATGTAACTTGTTAAAGTTTTGTGTAAATTGGTTGAAATATGATCACGATTGTTGAAGATGTCTCTGCGTACCCGTGCGAAGCTGGGGAGGGTTGCTACTAATGGCTGTTGCGTAAACTAGAGAAAGATACTCTGATAATTTAAACTTTGTATAACATATATTACACAAAAGTATTATTAGTTTACACAAAAGTATTAAATAACAAATAACTACCTACTCAAATAAAAACCTCAATCCGTGCCGATCTCAATATGTTCTACATTTCAGTAGCTCTTATTATTATTTTCACTATATTTCTAACTATATTACATATTGTGTGAGAGAAGCAGCCGTCAGTTCGCCTTGCCTACAAGTTACAACAAATGAATACGCTGGCAGTTCACACCTACTAAGTTCGTCACCTTTCGTAGAAATTATGGGTTTATTATTATTGACGGTTAAATAGAATACATTTATTACATCATCATCATTTATCAACATTGTATAGAATTTATATAAGCAACATTTATTTTTTTTGTTGAGAAGATAACTATTATTTATTATTAGTACAGCCACGCGGCAATGGCGAGTAAAGAAAAAACACCTGAAGTGGAGATGTTTTTATATTATATTGACAAACAAGTAATAGCAAAAATCATTTTTGCAACTTATTTTTAAAGCATTTCACAGATCACTAACGTCTAACAATAACGTAATTTAACATAATAAATACATTTAGCAATAACAAAACATAATAAGTTCGATTTGACATTTTGTTTTTATTTACGGAGAATATCGTTCTGCCGTGCATGCGTACTCTCAGCTACCCATTGTCGCCCCTACTGACACTTTTACCGTGGACGGGAAGCTAAATTGGTAGGTATATAAAACGCGACCTCGAGCGAGTGATGTAGCCCTGGCGGTACTAAAGTTCTTTTTATCCAGTTTCTAGAGCCCTAAATAATTTATAGCATTTTTATAACGGCAAAGACAGAATGACAAAAACAAAAAACAAACATAAACTGATAAACAGTCCGGTGACTATAACCTAATATGTGACAGGTGCAAATATCTGTATAAGGGAAACGGGTCATTCCTTTGACACTAAGCAGTAAAAAAGAACAGGTACAGTAGCGTTCCAACATTAATTAAATAGAGGCAATATATTTTTAATTTCTGAATCTGTGCGTTTTAGAGCAAAAATAAAATAGAAATTATAAAATGTGACAGGAATACATTGCTTAATCAAGAATCGTGAGGGTTTATAAACCAACGGTAAGTGGACTTTAATCACTATTTTCTTAAGTGAGTTAATTTATTCGATTCTTTGTAATTTTAGCTACGATCTTTTTAGCGGTGAACGTATGTAAAGAGGACAGTCAGTGTACGGAGAGTTCTACTGGGCACTACTTCATTTTAAATTTTAGGGACACAATATAATATTAATAGTAATAAGTAAAATAATAAAAATATGTTTATTTCCACCACAAACAACACAATGTACGATGATTAATAAATATTATATTGAAGATATAATATTGTTTTGTATAGTATCTATAATAAGTAGGCGCGTCACTGACAGTCGCAAATAACAGTTTGTAATAAACACAGTTTGAAAACACATCGTATAATTAATTTGCATACTCATAATTAGGTAACCTTCATCATCCCTACATTACCTAAATAAATTATTTTTATGAGAATTCTACCTCATTTTACATAATTTTTATCTAAAAATCAATTAACTGTCTCTTCTATAGCTATGAACAGTATAATAACAAAATATGCAATAATTATCACCACACAGTGTAGGTATTCCCAGTTAAACTGACGTTTCTCTGGCCCATGATTCAGAATTGCAGATCAACTGAAACCATTGAAACTATTAACAATACTATTACATATGCTATTATATCATACCCAAATATTGTAACAGGAAACCTTTACCATTGTTGCATTACATAAATACAATACATATAGACCAAATTGGTATCTCTAAAATTTATGGAAATTGGTATGTTTGTTAGAAATAATAAAACATTCTATTAAAAGGTTAGTGAAGATTCTAAATTCATTAAAATAGATCCCAGTAAACTAACAAACGACCTATATAAAAGCACTTAATTAATATTGGTAACCATATTTCTCAACTATTAAGAGAATTACCACTGCAACAATTTAAATTAAAGCTTAGGCTATTTGAAAAGTGTATTTACACCATTAAGGATTTTTTTTTTTGTTATATAACATAACAGTTTAAGTAAAAACTCGCATACCTAGTATAGGAGAATAATTATGTCGAGCTGCCTTTTCATATGCTTGGCAGATAAATTATGTTATCTTATCATATTTTATCTCCCAACATAAAGTATTGTTACGAATAACCCGCCGTCGCCACCAATTGTCGACTATCAGAAGTCATAAAGTGAGATGCCATCTATTGATAATATAATTAATACACGGAATTAGTGGTCCATGAATAGAATTTGCCACGATCTATTGGAAAGTTCTAGTGTAGTTTCGAGTTTTCGGGAGATGTTGCGATCTGTCTGTAAGGTAGCGTTTTAGGTTCTGTCTGTAAGGTACTTTAGTTTTCAAGTTGAACGATCAGCAAGTAAAAAAGCGAGTGAAGTGAAGTGCAAGTGAATTTAAAAGTGAGAAATAATTGTAATTGTGTATTTTATGAATTATTGCAATAAATTGTGTATATTTTGGTAATAAATTGGTTTACATTTCTAATCCCGAAACTCAGCTCGTAACAGTATCTACAAAATCGAGTAATATAACTGAGTGATGTAACATAATCATTTTTGTCTACTGGAAAGTTTCATAATTTTGTTATGAGGTTGCAACTGCGACAGCAACAAAAATAAATAAATTAAAATGTACTATCGTAAACTGGTTGACACAAATAAGAAGTAGTGAGTAGGTGTATTATAATATACTGTTGTATGAATAACCCCGATGCTTATCAAGCGAACGAATTTTCCAAACATCTCTATTATTCCCGGGCCGTTGATGACACAAATTTGTGATTCCAAAACAATGTTATGCTGAGATATGTGTATGAGGTACACAAGAGATCGGCCAAAGGTCGCTGATACGAGATCGCTTAAAGCATTCCTTTCAATGACTTTCTTGACAGGACTACTTAACACGTATAAGAAAATAACTCTGTCATTATTTTTTGTTCAATTCATATTGCTGGTTGTGCAATTTATATTTTAATTTTCTCATGATCACTACTCTATCCTACTAATATTATAAACGCGAAAGGTTGTGAGTACGGATATATGGATGTTTCTTACTCTTTCACGCCAAAACTACTGAACCGATTGCGATGAAACTTGGTATGTAGATAGCTGGAGACCCGGATTAACATTTAGGCTACTTTTTATCCCGATATTGCGACGGGATCGGGACCTACTCGGGTGAAACCGCGAGGCGCTGCTAGTTCCTACATAAATCATCAATAATAAATTCGTTTTCTCTAGATTCGTACAGAAAGTTCAATCAACCTTTCTATCTAGTCAAGATGAGCGGTGTGAAGATATGCAGATACAAGTGCACAGTAATCCTACAGAAGCTTACAGAGATCTCAAAATGTAATTTAACTCACGAACGCATAATCCAAATGAGTTTCAAATCAACAATAAGCGATACTGAGAGAATTCGGTTCAAATTCATTAAGTGGTTGAACGTGATTGATTTGATTTGCTTGTTTTAATTATATTCCAAATTACGTTGTTCGTTGGATTATTATATTATTGCCGAGTTGATGATCGAAATATTTGATTATTATATACGAGTATGTCCACTGTAATTACACTGTATCCACTAGACTTTATAAAATGAGTGTATGATGGCTAATAAATATAATATTTAAGAAATGAGAGAGAAAGAGAGAGAAAGCAGACTAGATTAGAACAATTTACATAATTTTCTTAAAATCAAAGCGTCGCGTCTATAATCAATCTAAATAATAAAACTACAAAATTATTAAGACTGTTAATCGATTATTAGTTCAAACCCAAAAATTCTAAGTCTGTTAGTAGCATTATTTTATATTTTCAAGGTTAACAAATGGTACATGCTTACATAGTTGACACTGGGTATCGGATTCATCCATTTTCTTCTGTCATTCACATCATATACCATAAAGTGCCTTAGAGCTACTTAAGTACTTCTTTTTGTTCTGAGTAAAATGCACTCGGAACAAAAACTCGATAGTATATCATGTACCACATTTAATACTAAAATATTAATCATGATATTTTTTTTATTTTAATGACGAGTTGTGGCTCGTCATTAAAATATTTGCAATGAAAATTAAAAAGCACACAAATTTAAAATTTGTGTGTTTTTGAATTTTCATTGCAATGGTATGTTTAAATATGTACTATTAATTCTCTCTAGTTGAATTAGATTCAAACAGTTAAATATAATGAAGCTACTGCTAAAAGGTTTTAAACCAAACATTACATTACATTACAAAAAAAAATCGCACACAGCTCCGCATGCATAAGTTAGAAATTTCAAACCAGTAACATATGTTATCTTTCAGACTTTCGCGCTCCATGTTAATCCAATTATGTCGACGGGAATTAACGCGATCACATATTTGAAAGGTATTACCCAGGCTGACCTGTGATCACGGCCTGTGTAACCTGGTCGAAACGCCAGATAAATCTTTGCATACCTTTTAAATATGTGATCGCCCGTAACTTAAGTATGTATGTCATATTAATCTTATGCTCAATAATGTTAAGAAATCATTATGATATTATCCTCGTTCCAACCCATAGTAATTTTCCCAAAAGTGCTCATGGAACAGAAAAAACAAAAGAGGCTATCGATACATTTAATCAGTACATCGTTTTTCTATTACCCAAACGGCCCCGAAGACATTTAATAATCCCTTTATAGGGTAACTGATATAATTCTAATAACTGGAAATTTATATGAATTTCGTTCCCTGAATTCAAATGACAGGAAGGGAGTTGAGTGCCTTTGTGTAAATGTGTTAAAATGTTCAATGGCATATATGTATAATCCTATAGAGACATGGCTTTTGTATAATTCTTTTCAAATACCATGTTCATAATTGTTTTTAAACATTCGTGACTTATATTCATAGTAGCTTGCGTAAATGTTATCTAATCTGTTTTCTATCTATGCCCAAGGAATTATTTTTATAGAATTTAAGGTACCCTTTTCCTGTACTTTCTTACCTTTTTCTGTACTATAGGTGTTTCGCTGGATGTTATCGTACTGACGGAATGTTGGACTAATGAAAATAACCCACCTCCGAGCATGAGTGACAACAACAAGTATTGGACAAAAGTAAGCTACAATCAAAATGATGGTGTGGTTGTTTATGTTCGGAGTATGATCAGGGTTAGTGTGTATGAACCTAAATTTTTGGAGGGCAATTGTCTTGTTGTCAATATCAAACCTGAATACACAATTATTTGCTCTTATCGCCCCCCCAGTTTTAGAAATACAAACACGTATCTAGACTCCTTAGACAAAATATTAAATAAAATACGTACAAAAACGTTATGCTGGTGGGTGACATAAACATAAACATCATGCCAGAAAATTTAACTAGTTCGGCACAAGATTATTTAAATTCAATTGCACTACACGGACTAAAACAGGGCATTACTTTGCCCACAAGAATTAATACTTGTATTGATCACATCATGATAAAGTGCTCTTCACCTTGTAAGACAATAGTGTTCGAACAAAAACTCACAGACCACTCACCAATATTATTACTTGTAAATAAATCCAATGTTATAAAAAACCCCTTTGACTACAATAAAATTAAGATTAATTAAAATAAAATAAAAGAAACACATAATAATATATCTTGGTCAGAACTGTACAGGACTGCTGATACTAACCTGGCATCTGAATTAATAACTAAAACATTAATAAACACTATCAAAATAAATACTACAATTGTAAAAGTTCCCAATAGACTCAAACCGTTAAAACCTTGGATTACAAAAGGAGTGGTTAAATGTATACGGAAACGCGACAAGCTACATAATGAAACAAAGAAGTCCCCTAACGATACAGAAAAACAGCATAAGTATTTAAGGTATAGAAATATGTGCAACTCTATAATAAAAAATCTAAAAAAGCGGCACTATCAAGAAAATTTACACAAAAATAAGGGCAGCATAAAAGAAACATGGCAGGTCATAAAAGAAATCTGTGAAATTAAGAGTACAAAAGAACCACTCGATGACTTGCTAGGTATAGCCGACACTCCACAAGCAGCCCTTAACAAGGTAAATAACTTCTTCACCTCAATCGGAGGCAGTCTGGCCAATCAAATACTTACCAAAATGGGTTCCCGAGAGCAAGATCTGGCACGCCAAGCGAAAAATTATAACTCACCACTTCAATCCATGTCCTTTGTCCCTACGGATCCTAATGAAGTTCGAGGCATTGTTTTAGGACTAAAACTGCACAGTGCACCAGGTTGGTATACAATCACAGCAAAAATGTTGAAGCAAAGTATTTTATCTCTTGCCTCGCCCATTGCTTACCTGTGCAATCTTAGTCTGGAAACAGGTACCTTCCCAGCAACTTTTAAGAAAGCTGTTGTCTGCCCGATATATAAGTCTGGTGATAGAACTGACCAATCTCACTACTGTCCACATTATCAAAGGTACTAGAGAAAATTGTTAATAGAAGAGTAACAAAATATTTAGACAAAAATGCACTACTCAGTAAACATCAATTTGGATTTAGAGAAAGAAAATCGACGGAAGATGCAGTGTTAGCACTAACAACAAAATTAGTATCGATTCTAGATAAAGGTGATGTGTCTAGGAGTATTTCTAGATCTTCAAAAAGCGTTTGATACCGTCTCGATTTCAATACTTTTAACGCGCCTAGAGAACGTCGGCATAAGAGGTGTAGTTCTACAATGGTTTACAGACTATCTGTCGCGGAGATCACAAAGTGTGAGAGTGGCGGACTTTAAAAGTAATGAGTGTATCTGCGAATTTGGCGTTCCACAAGGCAGCACCCTTGGCCCCACATTGTTTCTTATATACATCAATGAGCTTTGTAACGTCGCTGCCCTGTCCAACATTGAAATAACCATGTTTGCTGATGACACCGTTCTAACGTTTCAGGGAACCAACTGGAGCACAGTATTCCGCAAGGCTGAAGATGGTCTTGCTAAGGTCTCAGCTTGGCTAGAAGACAGCTTATTGTCCCTAAACGTATCAAAGACAAAATACGTATGTTTTAGTAAAACAGCCTTGGATAAACCTTCTTCGAATTGCAAGCTAAGGGTACATGCATACCCCTGTAATCGCAATTTCAATAATTCCAACTGTGACTGTGCCTCCCTTGCTAGAGTTACTTCCATAAAGTACTTGGGCGTAGTAATGGACGATCGACTTAACTGGAGCCTACAAATTACAACATTAACAGCTAAAATTAGAAAGCTAATATATATATATAAAAATTTACGAAGAGTGGGCGATAGGAAACTGCTAATCCAAACTTACCAGGCACTCTCTGAATGCCTTATAAGATACTGCATCTGTGCATGGGGCGGTGCTGGTAAAACGTTTCTATTACTTGCGGAAAGAGCCCAACGCGCTGTTCTGAAAGTACTACTATCTTTACCCTTTAGGCATCCCACTGCCGCTGTTTATGAAGAAGCTGGTGTGCTGTCTGTAAGAAAGATATATATCTACGAAGTTTTAAAAAGATATCACCAAAAATATGTACCATACCTACCTATTCAAAATAAAAGAGTAGTGCGTTGCCCAGTACCGCCGCAGAAAACAGCATTTGGACAAAAGTATTTTAATTACCAAGCTCCAAAAGTTTACAATAAATGTAACTTTTCGAAATCAGAAATATGAATAATAATAAATTTAAAAATATAATACTTACCTGGTTAAAAACGTTGGGATACGATGATACAGAAAGGCTTTTAATAATTGATAAATGATAAATATTATAAACACACACATATCAGCATTCACACACACTTACACAGACGCACACCTACACACACATACACACACATATACACACACCCACATACATACACACACATACATACACACACATACACACACAAACTGACTGTATCTATTAATATATGGCAAATACATTCCACTTAAGTTTTCTTTGTTATTTTATAAGTTTTATTAATGTAATGTGAAATTTCTAAGGGCATAACAAAATGTAATGACGAATAAAGGGAGGACACTGGCTTCTGTAACACAGTTCTTACTAGTACAGGAGTCAGGGAAATCTACCTGTTTGTAACTATGTTTGTGTCCAACAAATAAATAAATAAATAAATGTACTTCCACCATACCATGTGTTTCCAGTAATTTTATAATGATCGCTTGAGTTTTTAAGGCGTGAAAACGTAATAAACAAATTCACATTCGCATTTATAATATTAGTTAGGAATAAGGTTCGATAGAAGTACACGGATCGTGGCTGTGGGTGGACTGACCAAAGAAAAAAGTATCCAATTTTATTATATATACTAGTTGTTGTCCGCGACTTCGTTCGCGTGGAAAAAGTTTTCTGAAATTTTCCAATTTTCTGTCCTCAATCTTCTTTTCTTAAGTTTTCGTTCTGTTAGAACCTTCTGGGGCGTTCACAGGCTTTTAAGAGCGACTTAGTACTTACGAGGATACTTGCCCCTTGTGTGGCCACTGTCTTGCACTCCAGAACATAATCATCGGTAATAATATACGGTTGTTCTCCAGGGTGTATTTCGGGAACACTCGACTAGTTTTGGACCCGACATAGGTCCTCTTTTAAGGGGTTAAACGAACTGACGACCCGATATGTCAGTGTACCACCTGATACTTACGTGGTAGGTCGTTTCGCCAGTTCAAAAATAGGGCCTGAAACTAGACTATCTCGACTTAGCTCATCCTCTTATTAACACTTTGATATGGGAACCAGGTCTAATGTTCTTTTTTGTATTCGTAGTTTATGGTGCGGAGTAAGCCAGTTCAATTAACACTACTCATGTGGGTATCGCATCAACTACAGTTGATTTTGCCGATGAGTTTCTATAAATATAATATATATATATATACATAGATTCTTATAGTACCCATGTAAATAAACTCATCACCGAGCACAGCAAAGCTAGAGTTCATTTTGTTAAATGGGTGATTTTCTGCGCACATTATCAGCTATGTAGATGACATAGTGTTTTCGCTCTGTGGCTTTGGAGAATTTTTTAAAATATGTCAAAGTATGCAAGCGTGCTTCATTAATTAACTTTCCAAAAAAAAAGTTCTAAATATATTTTTTTTGCGGATAGAGTCTTAATATATAGATGTTAAAACTATAACTCTAACTTAAGTTAAAAAAGTTATAACTTTTGCATGCTTTTCATTATCATCACTTATCATTCTTAATTGTAGCTCACATTAATCTATTTTGCCTGTAGGTTTAAACATATCTGGTAGTTGCATGATTTCATAATGTTGTAAAATATTAGATTTTTTCAAACCTTTACTTCGTATTCAATATTTTACGACTTTTACGTAGCAAACATGAGCAATATGCTCAAATCTACAAAAAAAAATCACCTAGATTATGATATTAAAGGCAAAAATGAAATTTTGCGCACAGTCAAATTTGCAAACCCAGCGATCGATATTCAATTTGTCTTAGACATCATAATGTCATCATCTGAGCCGTGTGACGTCCAATCTGAACATACGCCTTTCGTCAAGACTTGAGCGATCTTGCATGGCTTTCATTCGAGGGCTCTCTATCACTTTGATAAATAAAATCTATTACTAATATACTAGTCATGAATCACAACAATAATATTGCTAGTGGTGCTAGCTATGTGGTGGTAGTAAAAGGCAAGTATTACACTTAGCGCCAGGAAAAATTTAATGATCCCGAAACATTTGCCCTAAAGCTTTTTCGCAGTATACATACATGTACATTAAATGCTATTTACATCGTGTTACTAATGTCGGCCTGTATACTCTGCGATCCATGTCATTACTGACATTGATTGAATTATATAGGGGTAGTTGCTCGTGCCATTGATTTTAATTTCATTATTTCCAATTAACTAGTTTTGTTCAGATACATTATATTTGGAGATGAAACAATATAATTCTATTTTGCTGTTCATTTTTTTTGTTTATTATGAACCGAAAGAGTCTAGTATCTGGGATCTGTTCTAATCAATCGTTGAGGCATGTTATGTGTTCTGTGGCTGACGTTCAACACTTTTAATGTAGTAGTGTTCTTGATCTTTTCAATAAATATGTTATTCCTAGCCATGATCTGGACTAAGAATCCATGCGGTTCCACACACCAAAGATGCCAGACTAAAAAAAGAAACACAGCTCCCCCCCTTCCCTTTCCTTCCCCCTACTTCCCCTACCCGCACTCTCCCTCTTCCCCCCTTTCTCCTACACCCACCTTAAAGGCCGGCAACGCACTTGTAACTCTTGAGTTGCATGTGCCAATGGGCGGCGGTAGTCACTTACCATCAGATGACCTGTCTGCTCGTTTGCCCCGTATATATATTATATACTATATATACTAATTTAAGTCGAATTTTACCAAAAAAGAAATAATTAATGTTGTAATAATGTTTTTTTTATTTCTCATACATTTATAAATAGCACAAATTGAGACAACCCTAGTAAGTTATTAAGAATACTTGTGTCAGGGTATTTCTACACTATTTTGGGTCACACATTACTAGTATTCTTGTTAACCCCTCCAGCTAAGCTAAATGCTTGTGTTAGGAGTAGGTTCACGCCTAGCGCCTCATGCCGCCCTGAGTGTGACCGCGGGTGGACGGGACGGGTTTTTCCCCTCCACCCGCTATAGTGGCCCCCCGCGAGGAGGCGGCGTCCGCGTGTGCCTGGACGTTGCCTAATTGAGAGGTTTTTACCCGAAGGTGGTGCCCGCGCTTTTGCGGGCAGGTGCTAGGGGGGGTCCGGATGTCTTAATAAAAGCTGGTCCCGGATCCCTCCTACTTAAGGCGCAGTACGGCACACCGTGTGGTTTTAGTCGGTTCGATTCCGACACACCGCCCCACCGAAAACCCCGGTGGGGTGACGGCCCGAGGGGGTTTCCACACGCACAAAAAAAAAAAAAAAGGAGTAGGTTCACGCCGGTAGCGCACTGGGTGGGGTTCGAACCCGCAACCACTTAATCGCAAGTCCGACGCCTTAGCCATTACGCTACCGCCGTACTTTAATATAGATACGGTAGTACAAGAAATGAAAAATGAAATATAGTTTTGCTTGTAATAACAGTAAACTAATAAATAAAATTTAATGAACCTAAACGTGACTACAGCAAGTAACAATAAATTGTCTGGAGCGGAGATCCAATTTGTAACTGTGGTCCTATAAAGTAGGCTCCCCGAATGAGCATGTTTGGTTCTAGCAATAATAATAAAAATGGCTAAAACATTTACGACAATAATCGTTGTTATCTATATTAGTAATTCGGTCAAGGGGTACGGTAGACTCGATTGAAATCTTACCTGAACAATAAAACATAACAGAATAATAATTACGAGTCGACAACATATTATATCCGTAAAATTCGGATTGTCGCGTATTTTGTTAAATTCTAATGGTGCAAATGGCAGTCGCCATATTGGCCACTCGGATGCCATCTTGAGTTCGTTAAGGCCGATACACACGTATATCTTGAGTTCGTTAAGGCCGATTCACACGTATATCTGCCTACATTTTGTAAAAGATTGTGTATTATGTCACATAATACACCATCTTTTACAAAATGTTTACATAATTTATGTGTCACATTTCACACGAGCGAAGCCGGGTTTTCATCTAGTGTAAAATAATCATCACCTAGTCAATGCAGCTATACATTGCAATATTGTTCAAGTTGCCGAGTGTCGCCTTCTTTTGCTTAAAATGCTATATCATGGGGTAGTATCATTTACAATACATATATTGTACATAAAATTATATAAAAATATTGCTGTTAGATATTAGACGGGCAAAACCCTCACATATTTTAGGATAAGAGTCACATTTAATCTTATCAAAACTTTTTTAGCAATTTACTTCTTAGACCTGAGTCACACTACACCTTTTCATTTAAAAGTCTGTTGATCACAGAGTTCGCATGAAAGAACACTGGGCTTAAAGGATTTTACGAGAGCGTGATATATCACATACATGGCCGCTGTGTTTATACCATAGTTAATCCGTCGGATGCCTTACAACCGCAAGCCCCACACAATGTATCGGACCATTCATTTGAAAACATGTAACTGCCCCGGATTAAGTACTGCAATAATAAAGTTAAAAGCTTGGAATTGGTTCGGACACCAAAGAGTTATGCAAAGAGAGTACAGATAAGCACGCTTTATGAAACATGCGTCGTAATTTGAATTTCAAAGTGGACGTCAACATTCGTTGTGCAAACGGAACTTCGAGCGAACTCTTTATTTTATATTTCATGTTCTCACACCGTACTGTAATATACACATACACATACTCATGCTTCTATCTTCATCGTCAAAACAGTGGTGTCTTCTAAAATAAAAATAAACGAAAATTGTGTATACAATAATTACAAAAACATCATATAACGAAGAAAAGATTTAAAAACAATATAAATACTTTGGACGCAAAAAAAAATGCGGTTAAAATCGTAACGGTGTAAAAGCATGGCCTAAATTTGTATGCTCAAAAGAATATATACGTTCGCCTCAAGAGATTTCGAGCCAGTAATAAATCTTTTCTATCAGGTGGGACCTTCGCATTTGTTTTTATCAAGTTTCTCAAATGGGTAGATATAAAGCATACATAAAGCTTTTGTTCGAATTCAATGCATTTGGGGTATAACGTTATTTTCTTGATTTTCCATCTTTTAAGGGTTAAAATGGACCACTTGTTGGCATTGTTTTATGAATGCATAACTCAATACTTACGGTTTAACGGTTACAGTTTGTTCTGACACATTATGAATTAAAAAGATAATTACATGTAGAATAGCAAATGGTAGCAATTCTAAATTAATTCCCAATGAACGAACTAGTCCTCTCTTGAAAAATTTTTGTAAGCATGCTAGTTGGTGACTATGAATCCTATTCTGCTGATGTTTTGTAAAAAGTTTTTATAAGCATATTACCCAATAAGCAAATAGTGTTTTATTGGCTTAGGTTTTCTATAGAAAATGATAACTTTCCAGATCCAAGTTAGAACAAACAACCCTCTTATTATGCACTTCTGCTAATAATTTATGTGACAGTTAGGAAGTTTTCATCTGAGGTTGCGCTTGGTACCTTTGTTTCCTTTCCACCTGCTATCGTGGCCATCCGCGAGGAGGTGACGTCCGCGTGTGCCTGGACGTCACCTAATTAAGAGGTTTTAACCCGAAGGTGGTGCCCGCGTTTTGCGCGCAGGCGCTAGGAGGGCTCCGGATGTCTTAATAAAAGCTGTTCCCGGATCCCTCCTATATTAGGCGCAGTATGGTACACCGTGTGGTTTTAGTCGGTTCGATTCCGACACACCGCCCCACCGAAACCCCGGTGGGGTGACGGCCCGAGGGGGTTTCCACACGCAAAAAAAAAAAAAAAATGGTACCGCGAGCGAGACAAGATTAGGACACGGCCACGTCGGCCACGGCGAGGGTTCTAATGAGACAAATGTCTCCATCACCGGTACACAACACCTAAGCCAAAGTTCTTTCAGTTCATTCAGAATAGAGGTATTATATACTTCTGAATTGCCTGACGTTTCGACCAGGTTGCATTGGCCGTGATCACAGGCTGACTGGCTCAGTGATGCACGCCCTCCGTCGTCGAGATCGTGAGGTAGTATATTTTTTTGAAAAACATGTAGTAGGTAGAGTGCTTATTTGAAACCTTCACAGCTGAGAATCATAACAAGCAGAGTTTTGTTAAAAGTTAATTTAAAGTTAATGTTCGTCATTACGGCTTCACCTTTTTTAAGTAAAGGAGAAACCCAAAGTCCATAGAAACTTGGGCATTGGCCAAATTGGTAAAATCAGACAATGTTTACATTTTAGGTTATTTTTATTATTTGAGTATTTTAATAAAAAAATATATTTTTGAGTCGTTTCCTACGTAAATCTGGCGATGACTGTGCTGCAGCGCCGGCAGACTATCACGATCAGGTTGTAAGTAATTAATTAAAAAGTGCTTAGGTGGTGACTTCAGATTTATCTGATTAATATTACCGAAAACCTCAGCTGAACTCTATGTTTAATAATGAGGACCCACTTACATCACTACTGGCTTACATTTATTAATATTGTATCTACTAGGGGATCTATACGAATAATACGAAAAGCGAATGGCATTGACAATGACATTACAACTGTGCCATGACAGTTGACAGACATAATTATACTAGAGCAATCAATGAATATACTAGAATCAATAAATATACTAGAGTAATCGATTTTATTGATTATTTATTTCTTTTAATTATTTTTTAATAGTACTTAAGTTAAAAATCAATTAGATTACAGATTTTCTATTTTACATTTGATTTTAATACCTATAAAACAATTATATAAAAGAATAGAATATTATTTATCAGTAAAAGTATCGAGTTCCACTAAATCGATATTCTTAGGTAAGAATATCGATTTAGTGGAACGCTCTATTGATATTATGTCAGCGTTTGTGAAGTTAGTGACGTAAAATAAAATTAGTGCTGCAGAGATTTTACAAAGGTTGTTTAAAACAATAAATAGAAATGTACTTATTTTCTATACTTGGCCATTGGAATTGAGGCTAAGATTTGAATGGGTTAATTAAGCAAAATAGACGAATTTTTTGGTACATATCTGATTCGTGTAACAGTTTGGCCCAGAAACGGACTTCTCCTTTACGTTTAAAGCCTCTTTCATCTATGCCGCTTAATTGTTTACAGAAGGATTACACGGAATGTGTCAGATTTCCAAGCACTGTGGAATCGATGTTTTGAGCACTTTTAAAATTGTGTTTCAGGAGTTTGTTAGCCATACCAACCTGAATTAATCTCTTCAGGTATTTTTAATTAAGTTTATAGGGTTTGAGCAAAACTTAGAATTTTGAAGGTTTCTGTTCTATTTTTGGTTTAAATAAGTATTTCATTCTCGGTTCAGTGATCGTGAGTTCTACTAGTATATTCAACTACTGCTTAAAATAAAATAAAATAAAAACGTTAGATTTTGATATTTTGAATAGATTTTAATACGCTAAAATTTTCAATACCGTTATAATTAATTTGTAGAAACAAAAATAAGTAAATTATTAGTACCATTGGGAGAGCCATGCTTCGGCACGTATGGGCCGGCTCGACCGGACTGATACCACGGCCTTACAGAAAGCCGGCAGTGAAGCAATGCTTCATTGCTTTTTGCCGAGTGAGTGACGTTACCGGAGGCCCTAACCCTTCCCTTTCCCCCTCTTCCCTTCTCTCCCCCCTCTCCCTTCCTCTACTCCTACCTTAAAGGCCAGCAACGCACTTGTGACTTTTGAGTTGCAAGTGCCTATGGGCGGCGGTAATCCTTTACCATCAGGTGACCCGTCTGCTCGTTTTCCCCCTATAACATAAAAAAAAAAACTGTGTGGTTTCCTGGGACACCAGATAGGAACAAAGTTCCTTATTATAAAAATATTAATTTCAAGTTCTATTCGAGGTATAAAGAAAATAAATATTCGGGTATACATGTTTGATTATGATTTTTTATCGATAAAAATCAGATCCTCACACATTCTCCCACACATCCTCCCATACATCCTCCTACACATCCTCATACACATTCTCACACACATCCTCACACACATCCTCACACACATCCTCACACACATCCTCACACACATCCTTACACACATCCTCACACACATCCTCACACACATCCTCACACACATCCTCACACACACCCTCACACACATCCTCACACACATCCTCACACACATCCTCACACACATCCTCACACACATCCTCACACACATCCTCACACACACAGACATGACCTCACACATGCAAATTCACACACATAGACACTGTATAGCCATCATACATAGACAATACATAAAAATCTTACGCGCAACGCCCCATAAGGAACTTCGTGCCAAAAATAACTATTAAAACAGTTTAGTTTGGAATTTTAAGGTGTAGAGCTCACATGAGAAGATTTTTGCAACAAAGTCGTGGGCCGTATGTAATAATGGCATCATAATTAGAATATAAACTTTTGTGAATATGAATAAAATATGAATTAAAGCTATACGGTATACCCATGATCATTTTAACTAGTGCCACTTAGCAAGAAACAATTTGTCGCATCAAAGTGTGAAATCCACTTTTCTACTGTCTTGATCTTGTATATAAAAGCATCAATAAATTATTTATTATTAATGCGTTAATATTTTCTTTAAAAGAGAGAAGAAAGAGACTGATATAGGCAGAGAGAATAGAGATAGAGAAGAGAAAAATAAGTTGAAGTTACGTTACACTACGTTTTAGCTTGTTTTTTTTTACTATGTTTTAGCGTGCATTTGACCCTTATTAAACTGTTGAGTTACAGAAGGTCAAAGATGGTAATGAAACTCATTTCCTGTTACCCATGTTATTGCCTGCTCATCAATTTTCTGTCTTTAATACCTTGACCGAAGTGTACCTTTTGTACCTTAATTGTACGTTTACATCGTAAAGGACCCGTCAATCACGTCACGTGACCCAAGATAACAGACTCCTGTCAAAGCAAGCTCCTGCAAATGTACCGTAATTACTTTCAAAGATATTGCGTAGAGAACAGAAGCCGTATATTGGAACAATTTCCCTTATACTGGGTGAACGATATGCCTCATAGATATTAAAGATTCTGAAAAAGAAAACACATATACATTTTATTCAGCTCGGAAGTCTTTGTCAAAGGGTTTCAAAAGTAATAAGCTATTTCGGCTTTTAAGATTACAGTATCTACTTTGTGTGTACAGTATACGTCATCAGAATATTGTATCCAATTACGGTTTTTTCCCTGGAAATTGTCATTCTTAACGAGCTTTAAAAGTAAAAATACATTACTGCTTTGGTTAAAGTTGTTTTCTTTATTTCAACTCTTAACGGAGTATCTGTAGAAGGTATTCCGTGTAAAGTTTAAAAACCTATGGTTTAAGGTATATAGATGTGTAAGGGTAGTGCTTGATATAATTATCACCATGCATTTTGTGGCGACTGATCATCCATAATTTAAGTACCTATATTTTATTTGAGTTTGTACTTTGTAAAGTTCTTAGTTTTAGTTAAATATGAAAATTACTTACCATGATTATTAAAGTATGATGTGGTAATTGCATCTGTCGGCGTCAGGTCGACAACTACGGTGGGCACTGAAAATCAGTGCTGGGGTGGGCTACGCCTATCGCAGTAAATGCTGAGAGTCCACCTTTTAGTGGGACATGGTGTACAACCCTCGTTAATATATATGCTTGTATCATAGGCATGACGTAGGATATAAAGTAAAGCACTAATTGTGTATAATATTATAATTACTTTTAACCTATGTAATAAACGTGGTCTATGATACGTCAGCACGCCACGTCAACAACTCACTCAACACACCACAGATTATTGTTATATCACCTGACCTCACTCTAGAGTGAGTTTGAGAACAAGTCTTTTAGACATGATATTTTAGAGAAATAAGTTGTATGCCTTGTTTTACTAAATAAATTCCTTTTCTTTCTTCTTTCTTTCTTTCTTTCTTCGGGCTTAGAGGGATGCTATACAAACTGTTACGGAGTGGTGCAGTCAATTAGTCATATTTTAACAGCATTACATACAGTGGAAAAACGGATGAGTTAGTCTAAAAAATTTCAAAAATGGTCGAAACACATATTTCAGTATATCCCCGTTGCTTTCTAAACACATACTATGTAATCTAATAAACACACTTGAATAGTTTATATTCTGTCAATCGTAAATATCACTCACACACGGCCGTCTGATCCCAAACCAGGCAGAGCCTGTACTATGGTAACCAGACTGCTGATAAACATACTTATATATTTCTAAATACATACATAGTATAGATAAATTACACCCAAGCACAGAACAAATTATCGTGCTCATCACACAATTATTAATCCTGGGTGGAAATTGAACCCACGACCTCTGGCTTAGCAGGCAGGGTCACTAACCACTAGACCAACAGGCCAGTCATAATAATAATAGATAGAATCGTTTCAGTGATATTTACTGTTACTTGATTCCCAAGAGACAAGTATAAAATTGCCAGCTTCTGATTTGAACCATTTACTTCAACCTACTACTCTCAGATATCTTATCGTTACTATTACTCGAAAATACGCAAACGTACTTTATTAGCTACTCAGAAAAACTTTAATGAACTATAAAAGGATATTAATACGATAATTCCCTTACCTTAATCTCTTATAAGGAAAAGAATATTACTTTTATTCAATCCTTATAACTGCAACCAATCATAAACATATCCGATTCCTGGCATCTTAATACCGTGTGGACGGCATAATCTATTTCCATTCATTACTTTGTCTTTGGGGATTACGCCTTACTTACGAAATTGACGTTGATAGCTAAAAGTAATGATTGATCGACCTGCCAGTACGGCGAATCATAATTAGATTTTGGTACAATTTTTGCTTCGGGACTATTTAATGAAATTTATAATCGAATTAAATTCTACAGAGTAAAAATTCTTTATATTAGTTACCTTTGTACAGAGCGGAAAATTTGTTTCTCTTCTTACGTAGTTAATAATATTCTTCCATGACGTGGTTCTAATTTATATTTTTTTTTTAATTTCACGTCGATGCACAGGCACACGGGCCGTCTGATGGTAAGCGGTTACCTAAGCCCATAATAAAATTTCTAGGTGTTGGAACACCCACAGATAATAGCTCTTTTAGTATAACAGGCGATATGGATTTTGGATTTCAGTCAAATCTATGGAGAAGTGATAGATCTCTGCTAGGTTAAGAAAAGTAGTCACGTCAATATTATGGGGATGTTCCGTTTATTAGCTTTTCTACTATCTGAACGGTGAATGGTGTTAAGATTTTAACAAAATGCTAACTTACAATCATGTGTATTATATGGAAAAATATTACTTTGTATTCCATTTATTGTACAATTATATTACATAATCTTTCATTGCATCTACTTCTTCTTTTCTCAGCATCACTTAATGGTTGACTGGTAGAGAATGCCTTAGGCATTAAGTACGCCAATGTACCAAATGTGCATAAAGTTTAAAATCAATAAATGAATCATCAATATCTCGTAAAGTATTTCATTGTCATCACGAAAGGGTTTATTTAACATTGTGATATTTAATAGTAGCTACTTTCTTTCATGCTGACATATCAGATCAAGACTTAATAGTCCAATATCTGTATCTACCTTTACTCCATATATAGAAGCGGTAATTGCCTTTTTATAATAATTAGAAAACACATGTGTAGGTCATTGACGTACAGACTCCAAATTAAAAACAGCAAAATTCAAACCTTAAATTATTTCTAAAATACTACTTGGCAAACAATTACAAGGCCTGCTTGAAGATCGGAATTAACAGTGATTAATCGCAGTCGGTAGGGTCGAGGTACCTACTTTTTCAGTCTTGCGGCGCTCCGATTTAAACACATATCTTATTATCTTTACGTCCTTCAAAACCTCTATTCCAAAATTATATAAGTTTCGTTTTATTAAATTAGTTATGAATGCAACCAAGACGTTTATTTATAAACTTCGTACAAAAGTATCATCAAGGTCTTGACATAAACATGTTACTCAATGGCCCAAACAAGAGACACTGAACTACTTAGCTTCAAATTAATGGTATAAAGATATAACGAGGTGGTCGCTATTGGCGTCGCTTTGGTTCAGAGCCAAATAAGTTTTTGGAACGAAACCTATTATGTAATCACGTTTCTATGTAATTACTCACGCTAGATGAGCGGGTGGAATGATTTTGTTTTAGTATCTGGGTCAATTTTGTTGTTTCTTGTAGTTCTTATTAAGCACAAAAGGAATCTTGTCAGAGGTTTTGTTAGGAAGTTTTATATTAAATAACTACAAGATAAATAATAGCCTAATAATAAATGAACGACGGATTCGCGATCGAATATTTCAATGTGAAAATAAATGAAATTACAAAAAACATATTTATAAACTTTTTTTCTTAATACATGTATTATATTACATTATACATACAAAATACCCAGACATTTGCTATGAGCGGCGATTGAAGCTGCGATTTTTGACAATGCAGTGAAATGCTCTCTTTTTCGACATATCTCCACCACATTAGTCGTCGAGTAGAACATTTTTGGATTAATGCGAGCGTGCCGCGGCTGCGGCCAGCGAAGCGCCAAAAACAAACTGCTTCGAGATTTTATACTCAGTTTTTTAATACTGTGACATGATCAAGTACTTATTTACCAATCTCAATCTTAGTACTTATTTATTTACTTATTATTTACTTGCAAAAAAATTATTTGCTAATTAAATAATTGATTTGATTTTTAGCCAAATGAAAGAACGTTGGTTAGGTTTTACCTCAGCGTTTTAGAAAGCGTCTACAAATACAACCTTTACTAAACTTATTAATTTAATTTAGATCTATTTTACATAAAATTATTTTTACATGTAAAAGCCGAAAAGCCGTTTAATGAAATTAAATTAAATGAACTTTTTTTGATTAAAATTAATTCACGATTACTACACTACTACACAGAATCACACCGGAGTTGCCATTGTAGGAGAAAAGCACTAAGTGTTATGCTTTTCTCCTACAATGGCAACTGGTAAGATTTGGTTAGTTTATTGTTTTTATAAATAGTTTTATACAATTATTTCTATTATTCATTACTATCATTAGTATTCACGGCGTAAATAAATAAAAAATAACGTAACCTAAAACTATAAAACGTCTCCTATGACACTAATAATTATTTATTTACAATTACATTATTTCAAGCTTCTAATATATATCCTACTAATATTATAAACGTGAAAGTTTGTGAGGATGTATGGATGTATGGATGTTTGATACCCTTTCACGCCAAAACTACTAAACCGATTGCAATGTAACTTGGTATGTAGATAGCTGGAGACCTGCATTAACATATAGGCTACTTTTTATCCTGAAATTCTCACGGGATCGGTACTTACGCGGGTGAAACCGCGGGGCGCTGCTAGTTATTAATAAAACAACATCACCTCAGCATAGCCCTGTCAAAATGCATTACTTGTTTTTTTTGTTTAATCATCTATTATTATTTTTTGTACTCTGAGTAGTAATTAAAAAGTTGTAATGGCAATAATACCTAGTCACTGACACAATGACAGTTAAGAAATTGCTTGCCATTGTTGTGTGCCACTACCCGTTGTTGAACAATTGTTTTGCTGGTGTTTTCTGAGTTATCTTTTAGTTTTGCCTCTGATTGTGCTTCAAGATTTTGACATTGTTTTGAACATGGAAAGTCGTAGCAGGTCTTACACGCATTTTGTGTGCAAATTGCAGCACTCCGGTGATATCGTATTTTTGATCAAAGCACAAGAGTCTTAACCTTACTATGCGGGTGGGTTTTTCCACGAATCATAAGTTCAATCATATTTTTTATATTTGTTAAGTTTGGCGGTTTAACTTACGGGCGTCCGCTGCGTTGAGCGATTACCCGGCGCTGGCATCCACGCGGGCGTGCTGTTTCGCCCGTGTGGGCGGGCGACAGTACCCGCCGCGTGGGTGACGGGGCGCGCTCGCATGTGCACACGACGGAACACATTAGCGGAGCTAATTTTTGAAAATCAATGATGATCAAATCTAAAATGTAGTAAAATGTAGTCGTTGACATTTTAAATTAAGTGAAAAATCTATTCTCATCTTCTCTTAATTTTATAAATTTAGATAAAATCATACTTGTACTGGTAGCGCTGCGTGAGGCGGGATCGGATGCCCGCTCATCGCAGCGGACGCCCTAAATGTTGCACCATTAGCATAAGTTCGGATTGTAGAAACGCTTTTGTTCTTTTGAAAACGGTAACCAGGTTATGTTAAAAACCACACTACCATTTTGCTTATTATACTTATTTCAGATCACCGATGATGATTATGTTTGTGAAGCTTGTTGGGAGCTCTTAATGGAATACAGGTATTTAATATTATTCGCCTCTCACACACGGCCGTCTGATCCTAAACTAGGCAGAGCCTGTACTATGGTAACCAGACTGCTGATAAACATACTTATATATTTCTAAATACATACATATTATAGATACATTACACTCAGACACAGAACAAATGATCATGCTAATCACACAATAATTTGTCCCTGGTGGAAATGGAACCCACAACGTCTGGCTCAGCAGTTAGGATCACTAACCACTAGACCAACAGGTCAGTCATATTGTATGCCATAAATAGAAATGGTAAATGTGCTATACACAAAACTTGAACATAACACCTGTATCTCACCACATTTTTGCATTACAAATTTATGATTTTTTTATGAATCATAAAAAAATATGTTTACATATTGATTATCTCCTTCTGTGTGATTATCTCCTGTTTGTGATAGTATATTTGTGTAAAGTTTTTAAAATTCATTGTTCGGGACACATAGGACTCGGTTGCGTGAAGGTAGTGCTTTCGTCTGCGTCGTCGGGGTCGCGCGTTTCCGGTCAGTGCATATATTTTTATGCATGAATATGTCTATTTGCATTGGCCTGGGTGTTTCTATGTACAATAGAATATAATAGAATAGAAATGAACTTTATTGTACACCAACAAAACTGTTTTTGCAAGAAATACATCAGGTGAATATGTACAAAGGGCGGTCTTATCACTGAAAGCAATTTCTTCCTGGCAACCTTTGGATGGAACAATCGACAATAAATAGATGAAATCATGGATAGTTTTCGTGTGAAGTACTGATATTGGAGATATTTTTATTTTTAAAGAATTTAGCAGTGTGTAATATGTCCCAGGATATTATATTATATTACTAGTAGTTCCCGCGCGGCTTTGCCTGAGTATACATATTTATATATTTTGTGCGAAACCCTAGTTACGCCTTATGACACCAGCTATCTGCCAATGAAAGTACCGTGGAAATCGGTCCAATAGTACTGGAGATTAACCGGAACAAACAGACAGACAGACAGATAAAACTGATTTTCAGGCATAGGTATCGTGCAAATAAGTGTATGAGCTTAAAAAAAACTATTATTTTGACATTACAAACAAAAAGTTCAATTGTATTTATTTGTATTGATTAAATTGTTAGGCTTGTATGTAGAATACCTGTTCACGCTTACACTTTAAAGAAATTTCCTTCCTAGGCCGCTTGTCATTTTCCCTACATCCTAATCTAATACCAAATGTACTAAGTTATTACAAAAATATAATAAAAATTTAGACAAAAAAGTACAAATTCGAACGTCGATATTTTTTAAAGTTGACATTCAAATATACTTCTAATCAAAATATATTTCAATTTCTAATAGAGTTTACGTATCAATTAATATAAAATAGTAAATCAAAATAAACCCGTCCCGCATTGCTCCCGTCGCAAAAGTGCCCACGATACTGGCATCGTTGCCTCACTGAATGTCAATGGACAACCTTTGTACCAGGAAAGACCCGCAACGGGAGTCACCATTCCTATCTCTAATGTGGTGGTCAATATGAAGTTCTTCACCTCAGAGCCCCCAACTGCCCAAAGTCTCCAATAATATTTTGGCTCCATTGCGGCGTACTGTAGACGCTGTTTATTTGCAGTTGATTAAAATATATTTATTTTACTACATGGTTATTTGCTGAGTACACATTGTCGTTGCGTTGCAGGGAGATAAAATAATTCATGAGCAAACATATTAATTACTTACATTCTGCATAAACAACTGAAATGGATACTCAAAATGCAACGAAATAATCCAAATTCGTTCGATGGAAATTAATTAGCTCTGCGTAAATTCTATTTGTTGCATTGCCGACAGTAATGTGTAGTTGAATATCTGCTATGATGGCGTTTGTTTGCGTTTTTAGTTTATAAATTTTCAGTTTTTTGTAGTTCTGTACTAAAAACCCAGAATCAAAAAAAAATAAAAATCTTGGTACTTATTTGGTTAGAGAGTAAACTCTGGGTATTCCACAGCATGTGTCATCAAACCTGCGCGCCTACTTTGTCCTATTTTTATGTTGTTGATTCCCACAATCATACGAATTGCTTGTATTGGACGTGTAAATCGGAACTTTATAGCAGTAATATTTATTTAAAAAAAAAGAAACATACCGTTTGACTTAAAAATATCCTCCGTTTTTTCGTCGGTTAAAAAGACGAACCTTTTTGCTTATCCCTATACCTTATTAATATATCTCGATAACACATTTAATACGACTCTTTTCCTTTATAGCTTCTCATTCTTATTTGGTCTTTTCTAGATACAATACTATAACTATTCAGTTGGCATCAAAACAGCAGAGTAAAACAGTTCGCATAAACGTGCAATTTTTTCGTAGTAGGTGACGATGGTCTTCTACCGCCCACGTAGGAGACTGAGGTTATGTGTCATATTCTCACAACCGACGTAACTAAAAAGTAATTTGATAAATGTAGCAATATCAGTCTCATATACACAACCTTATATCACAATGGAGAATCTAATCACATAAACGTTAGTCAGACAATTGATTCAGCAACGTCATCGCAGTTTCTAACTAGTGTTTGGCAAGCGACGTGACCCGCGTTGCCAATACCGTGTAACGGCGGCCACCGTTGTCACGTGTACGAAATATAATGATTCCATCGTTACTGATATAAATTTATTACGGGATTATTAGCTGTTTGTGAGATAATCTATTACCACAGACGTAAATAAAGATTGTAGTTTTGATGATGAAGATTTTGATTAGTGTTAATTAGAAGAAATTATGTTGCACGTCATTTTAATGTGAAATGCAATAGTAGTAGAGTAATAATAATAATAATAATAAGAATAATAAATGTTATAATTAGCTTATCTGTTTCAGATCGGGTAACACACGCCCGAGAGTAATGCGTTTTGTGAACCGGGCTTTTTCGGGAACTGATATCAGTTCCTGTAATTATGCAGCGCGGGTCACAGAGCGCATTGACTTCCTGAAACAGAAAGTTTATGCATGGGCAAACCGTATACGAAGGTACAAAAAACGAGTGGACCGATATACTCAGAATCGTTCATTCCAAAGGGATGAGAGGTGGGTTTATAGAAGGTGGGAGCAGCCTGATTTAGTGAGTGACACACATTTCCGAGATGCTGAAATTACGAATACCTTTTGGCGTGACATCTGGGCGATGCCTGTCACTCACACAGAGGGTGATTGGATGCGAGATGTCAAACGTTCGTGCGAGTCGATTGATACCATGGAGCCAATAACAATATCGAATACTGATATAGCTTATGCAGTTCGTTCGCTGCCGAACTGGAAATCAGCGGGACCGGACGGACTGCATAACTTTTGGTTAAAGTGGCTCCGTAGCTCACATGTACGATTGGCATCTCAATTGCAATCATGCTTAGAATCAGGTTCGCTTCCGACTTTTATGACCACAGGCGTAACTCACCTACTCTTTAAGTCTGGTAGTGCCACATATCCCAAAAATTATAGACCTATAACGTGTTTACCCACACTTTATAAATTACTTACGTCTATTCTGAGAGTGAAGATAACATCTCATATAACTAACAATACTATTATGGCTTACTCTCAGAATGGATGTAAAAGTGGGGCCCGTGGCACTAAAGAGCTCCTTATTATTGACACGACCATTAACCAACAAGTTCGTCGTAATCGAAAGGATTTGGCGACATGTTGGATAGATTACAAAAAAGCCTATGACTCTGTGCCGCATACGTGGCTCTTGAGAGTGATGGAGTTGTACAAGGTAGATACAACTCTATGCACTTTCTTGAAGGCATGTATGCGGCAAATGGAGAACGGTACTCTACTATCCAGGATGTCGGCGGTCTCAGGGTTACGGCGAGTATATTAAGATCAGGCGGGGTATATTTCAGGGTGACAGTTTGAGTCCCTTGTGGTTTTGCTTAGCTTTGAATCCTCTCAGCACTTTACTGGAGAGTTCAGGGCTAGGCTATCGTTTACGGAAAGAAGGTCAGGTTATATCCCATCTCCTTTTCATGGATGATTTGAAACTGTTTGCCTGCAACAATTTCCAATTGATAAAATTACTTGAGGTAACTGAAACCTTTAGTAAATGTATCAGGATGGAATTTGGTGTGGATAAATGTGCAGTCATGCATGTAAAAAGAGGCAGGATTGTGGAATCTGAGGGGATGGAACTCTCAGATTCCACACACCTTAGATGTCTTTCCGCCAACGAAACTTACAAGTATCTAGGTATGACACAGGCGTTAGGTGTAAATGAATTGACTATGAAGCAATCGTTACAGGAACGTTTCTTTGGCCGCCTGAAAAAAGTATTGAAAAGTCTTTTGTCAGGTGGTAATAAGGTGCGGGCCTATAATGATTGGGTCATACCAGTCCTAACCTACTCCTTTGGCATACTTAGATGGACTCAGACTGAACTAGATACCCTGGATAGAAGAGTTCGTACACTGCTTACCGCGTACCGAATGCACCATCCACGGTCATCGGTCATGAGATTGTATATCCCGCGGAAATGTGGGGGTCGTGGTTTTTTAAATGCCAAGACCCTCCATAACCGCGAGGTATGCAACCTTAAAGATTACTTCCTCTCCGTTGACCTGGATGTGTATCGGGATGTGGTGGCAGTTGACAACGGACTCACTCCGCTTGCTCTAGGAAAAGAGAACTGGCGCAAACCAGCAGTACTTACTATTACAGACCGCAGGGAGATATGGAAGAGCAAGGCGTTGCATGGACGTTTTTATCGGGCCTTAAATGGGCCCGATATAGATTTATTAGCATCAGTATCCTGGCTACGATTCGGTGACCTCTTCGGAGAAACTGAAGGTTGTGTCTGTGCAATTGCAGATGAAGTTGTTATGACGAATAACTATCGGAGATATATCCTGAAGGACGGCACAATTGACATTTGTCGGGCGTGTCATCGTCCCGGAGAAACCCTCAGGCATATAATTTCTGGTTGTTCTCGTCTTGCCAACGGCGAGTACTTGCACAGACATAACCAAGTGGCCAGGATAGTCCATCAGCAACTTGCTGTTAAATATAATCTTGTGGCTGTCGAGTTACCGTACTACAGGTATGTGCCCGACCCAGTTCTCGAAAATGGTCGTGCAACATTGTACTGGGATCGATCTATCATCACTGACAGGACTATTGTTGCCAATAAGCCTGATATAGTGGTGATAGACCGATTAGAGCGCCGAGCAATGATTATTGACATCACCATTCCCCATGACGACAATCTCTTAAAAGCCGAAAATGATAAAGAAATAAAATATTTGGACCTAGCTCACGAGATTGTCGACATGTGGGATCTGGATTCAGCAATCATTGTGCCGATAGTCATTTCGGCCAATGGGTTAATTGCTAAGAGCCTCGACCAACACCTTCAGAGGCTCACGTTAGGCAGCTGGATTAAGAGCCTGATGCAGAAGGCAGTCCTCCTTGATACGGCACGCATTGTGAGGAGGTTTCTATCTCTGGAACCCTAACCACCGGTAGCTTGGTCCCTGTAACCGATACCGGTGGGACACTATTTTTTATATTTTTAAATATATTTGTTTTTATTTTTTTATAGTGAATGTATTTAAAAATGTAATTTATATGTATATTAAGTAAATAAAGAGAATAATAATAATTACTTCACACATCTCACACACGGCCGTCTGATCCCAAACTAGGCAGAGCCTGTACTATGGTAACCAGACTGCTGATAAACATACTTATATATTTCTAAATAAATACATATTATAGATAAATTACACCCAGACACAGAACAAATTCTCGTGCTCATCACACAATTATTTGTCTGAGTGTTTACATGCTACTTTTATTAGTTTGTTTATTATGTTACCGCTAACATCAATGTGCTTAAAGAATGAGACAACAAACTTTTATCAAGTAGTATAGATCACCTGGTGGTCGAAGTTTAACCATAATTCATTAATTGTTAAATGTTTTGTTTCAATTTCTTCACCTATTTGAAACATAAATCAAGCTGTTCATTTCCAGTATAATTTGAACTGCGACAGTTTAACTTTACAACATTATTTAGGTTGTTCAGAGTCAATTTGTAGTTTACATTCTCATCCGAAATGATGGAGTGCTGAACCAACTTTCACTAGAAAACCCCTTGAGTTTAGGCTTATGTAATTGTTTTGAGGAGTCCAACAGATTACGCTTGGTGACTATGGTTCTACTCCATTAATTTTTCTTCCTTTCTAACAAAGAGTAACAGCATGAAGCTTTAGAGCACAGAATAACTTCAGCTGTTCTCACTTTACAGTAAATAAATCATTGCAGGATTACTCTACTGAAAACGTTTTTTGGCATAGGGTGTTCTGTCGGCTGCCAAAGGGGACAGTTTGGCCGTATGCGATCATACTTGGATGTCCATCAAAAAGTTATTACTGAGTTCACAGCTTGAATAGCTGAGTAGTTTTTATCACATTAAATAGTTAGCAATGAGCCCCTAGATTTATGGCTATTTGTGGTTTCAGTTGAAGTATTTAAAAAAGAAATCTTCAGAGGGGATAGAAAAAATTTAAATAATGCAGCGGCTGGGATCGCATTTTTCTTACAAACGTAATGATAAAATCATGGTATACACACATAAGAACATTTTTAGCATACTGAAACCAATAATTAAAATGTAAACCGGTTTACATTACCATATAAGTAAACCATTGTATTCACAATATTTAAAGAGTCTATATAAGGATTTAGACTTGAAACTAGTTGAACTGTTCTATACAGTTCAAAAATAAGATCATGGAACTAATAATACATATAACAAGGTTGTTAATAACTGTTTAAGTTGTTAGATTTTTATAGTAGTAATCTGTTTGATAGAATTAAAATCATAATTACAGCAAATAGTGTGTTTTGATTAAGTAGTTCATGCCATCAAAGACATGTTGAAGAAGACATCAGAAAATTAATAATGAATGTTTATTGCTTGACGTATGTTGTAGATATTATTATAACATAATAATAGGTCTGGCATATCGTGCCCGTATGTTTAATTCTCATTAGTTATTTATATTTAATAAATGCGATTATAAACAACTAACTCTTGCCCAAGATTCTGACTATAAGCCTACATATACACAAAATTTTCTAGACCAAAACTTATTTCTATTTCCATAACCATAAAGTACAAGGGGCACCTTAATATTTTCGGGAATTCAATAAACAAAAAACGTGCTCACGAAACCACATGATCAGGCCGACGAAGCATCGCCAGAATCCTCTATTTATGTCCGATAAATCATGCGGAACAGAAATTCAATCAGGCACCCGTGGCTCGTAGTCGGTTATTTAATATCCTCTATATTATGGTATGGTACTAGTAATTTCGATTACGTGGGAGTACGTACTACATAGATTTTGTGTCTTGGAATGTTGTAGGTACTTATAGTTCTTCTTCTTCTTCAAATCTATGAGATACGCTCGATTCGCTTGTCGGTGGAGCAACCGCCACTTCCTATATCCTCGCGATCGCGAGCGATCTTTTTGACCTCTAGGTATGTCTCGACTCCGACTTTCTCCTTTACTTGTTGTATAAAACTTCTTCTAGGTCTTCCTCGTCTTCTCTTTCTCTCTCTTTTTCCTTCCGATATTGTTTTGAAGAATTTGTCGTGTCTTATTAAATGGCCAACCATTTTTATATACGTACTAGGTATCCCCGCAGTTTCACCTGCGGTTATGGTCTCTGCTCAGCTTCTATTTGTCGTAGCGTGATGTTATATAGCCTTGCTCGATAATTGGACTATCTAACACTAACAGAATTTTTCTATTCGAACAAGTAGTTTTTGAGATTAGTGCTTTCAACCACACAAAAACCTCTTCTGCTTTATAAATTTATAATATAAGTATAGATAATATGACCAATCATACTCAGTTCCTTGTCCCAAATAAGTTGGGGTCGGCTTTCAGTCTAACTACAATACGGCCGATACTTCGATATTTTACGTGAAGCGACTGCCATTTAGACTTCCACAACCTGTAGTTAGACCAGGTTGTCGCACTTTTTAGGACTCCAATTACCCGTAACTACCCGTAACGAATGCCACAGATGTTCGTATGACAACCGGGACCGACGGCTTAACGTGCTTTCCGAGGCACGGAGGGGTCTCGATGTGTTAAGAATGGTGTGAAACGTAAGGGTTTTTTTGAACACGCTCTTTATTAGCTTCACTTCTAACTAACTATGTAAACTAATCTTGTTAGTAAATTTTTACCTACTTCTAATCGTCGTATTGAAATAAACTTTATATGTGCATGGCGGGTAACGTGGGTGCGACGCGGATGCTAGCGGCGTTGTGTCGTGCCGGTCCGAGTCAGTCGACGCTGTGTTGACTGCATAGATAAAAAGAAATATGACTGTTGTAAATGTAAGGCGATCGGCGAAGATGTATTGTGGCGCGCATCACGACACACTAATAAATTATGTGTAGAATAGAATAGAATAGAATAGAATATTCTTTATTGTACACCATAATACATTGAACTACAGTGATTGATCTGTGTAATGTATATAATGTGGTAGTGTGTTTAATAAACGTATTTTCTTTCTTTCTTCTTCTTTCTATGTATATTTATGTACCCTATTAACCAAATGGTGTCTTCATTATTAGACTCATAATGACCAATACATCTTTTTTCAGTGACTCCTTAGGAAGAGAACACTACCGAGAGCGACCACACGCAACACATCACCGCACCACCTTGTTTGACTCGGTGAAGGGGTGACGAACTGTCGGAAAAAACTCAATTCCGCATCACAGGTAACCAAGGTGCAGAGTTGGGCTGGGTGAAGTTCTGTCCCAGATATTCACAGATACCTTACCGGATAGATACAATCTAAGGTAAATTTTTAAACGTTTTTTCCTTCGTAAATAAATAATAAAAGACCTTAATGTAATTAAGTAAAGAATTACGAAACGAGTGAACATCGTCATTCGTCTTTTTCTTTACGAAAACCTTTTAGTCGAACATAATATTTTAATGTCACTCTAAATCTCCGGGCACTCTTATCTAAAATATTTCCCTTCATAATATTGAATGCGTACCCATAATATTAGTTTGAAATTAGATAAAATCAATACATCGTATCGTTAAGCTTTCCGCATCACATATTCAGCATGGTGAATTGAAAGCACCCCTCAAAGGATAATTTAATCTCTTCTATTAAAGCTTAAAATGGAATAATATTGTGTATACTCGTATATGTATACACAAGTAAGGATTATATAGAAATACAAACAATAACATTCATTCAGTCATCGTAAAGGTATACATTTTGTATCTAAGGGGGGTTAAATAGTATCTATCTAGTGCTAGTGAATGTTTAAGTGGTGAAAGTTTTCGTTCACAATCAGGAATGAAACAAATTATATTATATGACAACGATAGTGAGAGTCTCAAAAGGATATTACAGCAATAATTGCGGTGTTTTGTTTTCGGTTTTAGGACGTGAATTCGGAAAATTGTGTTTCATAAGGTACTATACAAATAATTTTCTTGTGTTCAGGTGTTAAGTATATTATTGATTTATCCTTTTACCGCAAACCAGATATAACCCTATGGGTTTAATAAACCTATGTGTTATAAAAATATCCAAAACAATTCTGAAAATATGTAGAATACGTTAGTGAAACAATCATGATGAAAAGTTGGTCCATTAGTGTTTAAGAAAACCTTGGACATACAAACATACAATACATAATCCAATACAGAATTCCTTTTTGAAGTCGGTTAAAAAAAGGTAGTAGAAATAACGAAATGTTAGAACTGGGTGAGTAGGAGATATTTTCAGGTTTTAAATGGACTGTTTGAGGTACCTTGATGATTGAGTGAACTGATTTCTTATTAATATTCATGACATTCAATAGCAATCTTTAAACTTAAAATCTTTTAACTTTTATATATTATACATTTTTGTAAAACAAAATAAATAAGGACTATGGCAGCTTTCATTACTGCGTCGATAGACTAGAAAGTTTACAAAACACATAACGTTTCTTGTGCTCTAATTGGATCTTAAGCACGTAAACAAAAGTATTTAGTCATGCCAACGCAATTCCTGACATGAAAACAGTTTTTTTAAGTTACTAGAAGTCTAGTAACTTAAAAAAAACTGTTTTCATGTCAACTTTTTCATACCATACATACTACAAAAGCAGTAAATGTTTATGATAAATAAAATTGTGGCGGTAGACGATTTCAACAGGTTAAGCATAAAATGAAAGTGATTATGTATTTTTAGTGCGATTATATAATTTACTGTAAATGTAATTTTCATTAAATTAATATATATTTACACTAAATAATGCTTTCATTTTATTATATCTGATAATATTTATTGGAAATTAAATTTTCAGTAGTCACGTTCGCCGATTTAACCACAATACTGTGAAGTTTTATTACATTTTACATTTACACTAAATACTATATAATGAATATGATATAGTATTTAGTCGACCTAGTTCTTTATTAAATGGAAAAGTCGATATTCATTGGACTGCAATGTTAGGGTACGCCGGTATGATTCACACTCAGTTTGCATTGGATTTTGAATATTATTTGTACACATGTCAAAAAAAATAGACGGGCCTGTTGGTCTAGTGGTTAGTGATCCTAACTGCTGAGTCAGAGGTCGTGGGTTCGATTCCCACTATACAATCTTAGCTTTCAAAAGTTCAAAACACACAATAAATGTTTTGGTAATCTATACTAATATTATAAAGCTGAAGTTAGTTTGATTGGTTGTACGCTCTAATCTCAGGAACTACTAGTTTGAATTGGCAAATTCTTTTCGTGTTGGATAGCCCATTTATCGAGGGCTATAGGCTATATAACATCACGCTACGACCAATAGAAGCAGGCAGTGACCATATAGCAGGTGAAACTGCGGGGACGGCTAGTACATAATAAATGTGAAGGATGTATGTATAGATGTTTGTTACTCTTTCACGCCTTGGTACTTGGTACTTGGTATGTAGATACCTGGTAACCTGGATTAACATATAGGCTACTTTTTATCTGTATATTCTTACTGGACCGGGACTTACGCGGGTGAAACCGTGGGGCGCTGCTAGTATATTATATTTCTTGGTAACGAACCCCTTTCTTTTTTGATGCCCGATATTTTAAAACCGAGCCGAGAATTTGTAAATAGTATTTGATTTTTTATTTAAGTAACCATATTATTAAAATATATGTTTTTATCAGCTCAACACGTGTTAGTTGTTACTATTTTTAGCTTAAGTTTCTCTTTGAGAGCCTCATGGAAAACAAAATCATAAATTAGTTAAACACAACATTATCTACTATAATATTCACTTTAATTTTTTCCCCGTCTCATAACTACATCTTGAACGAGAATAATGTACACAAATCTAAGTGAAATCTTATTTCAAATGCAAACACAATCCAACCTTTTATCTTTGGATATTTGTTTCAAAGATATTAGATTTTATACTGGATAATATTAATTTGTTATTATATTATTTATTGCAATCTTTGTATATTCTGAAACTAATTGGTTTGATTGACGTTTATTATTAATTCGATCTTCAAATTCCTACCAATAATAGATATGCAAAGTCGGCGCCAAGCTAGATAGGTACTTGATAGATAGGTGGACCGTGGTGCACATATGTACAGTTGACAAAGAGAATGGTCTACCAGTTTTGATCAAATGATCTTCAATCGTAGGGTAGTACACGATATATTAGGCCAATGGTACATAATTCACAAAATATTCAGGTATTTCATTAGAATTATATTCAGTTCTTAATAAAGCTGTTTATATCTCTAAGTACCTATTACTTATTGCGTTTCGAGCTTGGCACCGACTTTAAACAGACAATAGGTACCTGGTGCCTTTATAATGTTACCTATTATTTTAAAAGTGTCACATGTATGTAGTCTTTTCAATTAAGTTTGACATCGATTATTTTTAAATTTTCGTTTAAATTTAAATACCATCCCACCCTAATTTAAATTTTTAAATTATTGTTTAATTTTTTTTTAAGTGTTTATTTTCCCATTTTTAGTGTAAGGTACGTACGTACTGAGTAGATACGGTATTTAGAACATTACTTACTGTAATGTAAATTATCTAACTGCCGTTCGTTAGATTATAATATTAACTGTAGTTTAATAAGCCCCATACTTTATTGAGATAAGATGGTAAGATTTTTAGTTTGTCTACCAACTTGCTGCACTTGATTGAATTAGTTTTAAAAAAGATATGTGGAGGAACGTGTGTCATGTCCCTCCAACACAAAGGGAGGATCCTCCGACCAGGCGAGGTGATCATGCCTGGTGGGCCGCGGCCCAACGGTTGATGTTGGGAAGTTGTATATATACTAATCGGCGCGAGAACTCTCATAGCGCGATTCAGGATTAGTAGGTTGTAGATGTTTCTTGTTGCTGTATGTGGAAGTCGCCACAGATACAAACAGCCAAACGCAGAATCTCTTCTTTTTCTAAGTCAGATAATAACAATAAATAATGTTTATTACTTTAAACATCAATGTTACCTAATTTCAAGAATTTTTTTTTTTATTAAGAATACGAATACGTGGGTCACACATCACTAGTATTCTTGTTAACCCCTCCAGCTAAGCTGAATGCTTGTGCTAGAAGTGAGTTCACGCCGGTAGTGCACTGGGTGGGGTTCGAACCCGCAGCCACTTGATCGCAAGTCCGACGCCTTAGCCATTACGCTACCGCCGCTTGTCAACCAATACACTCCCTCGTTTTTCCTCATATACCGTCATCAAATCCGGACATGGTGACAATGGGACCACTTGGGAAGCATACCTTTTCAAACAAAAAAATACCTTTTGAAATCGGTCCATAGATGACGGAAATGTCGGTGAACCTACATAAAAGAAATACATACAGCCAAACATAGAACCTCCTCCTTTTTTGAAACCGAAAATCCAGGTGGGGTCATTACCCCACTTCGGTTTCGGTGCAACTGTCTTTGTACTGTGTTGTTTTTTTTTTAACTGATGTCTAAAATAAAACGTTTTTTGTTATATGTATGTGTCTATGACGCTTTTCCAAATATACGAATGTAATCATTCTTTTTTAGTATACCTTTATGGTTATCACTACATATTATAAAACAAAGTGCTTCGCCATGTCTGTCTGTTTGTCTGTCTTTTCGCGATAAACTGAAAAACTACTGAACGGATTTTCATGCGCTTTTCACCAATAAACAGAGTGATTCATGCGGATTAAATTGGTTGAAATATGATGATGATTCTTGAAGATGTCTCTACTATCCGTGCGAAGCCTAGTTGCTGGTTTCATATCAGTTTAAAAAGCTTTGCAAATATTATTTTACGCTAACGAAGCTGTGAACGGAAACCTAGTTTTCAGCATACTGATATGATTAAGGAATACACTACATACAATAATAATAAAAAATGTTTATTTCCCCAACAACTTGATACAGTTAGTACTAATTAAATACATTTCGTGACATAGTTCAAGAGAAAAAAGAATAAGCAAGTATATTGTTGTTATAATTCGTAATGTTGTACGCGTAGTGTGTGTAGAATGGATATGGTATGAAGAAAATGTATTGGGATAAAAAAACCTGAATATATTTATAGTTCAATTAAGTACAGTATAAAAAACGAATTACTAAAGTCTATACAAGTCTAAGCTGTACGCTTTTTTTTGCGCTAAATTTTATTATTACATCTTTATTAACATGAGCCTGAAATTCGCAAAAAGGTGGTTCAAAATTCGAGAGGACTCGGTTGGTTGGCTCTTGGGAGCCATCTAGGGACTTTACGAGGGCATTTAAGTAACGCAAGAAAATAGTTTCATTTCACCCCTGTCACAGGTTACAAAACTCTCTGGACACATTTCTATTCTTGGCGGTTTTATATAAGGGGTTCCTGAAAAGCTGTATGCTGTTTTGAAAATTCTGAAAAGCATAGACACATTTACTGTTTGCTTACGTAAATTTTGGAAATAGTTTATTCAACACGCAAGGTATTTGAAACTCCCGTTTTCCCCTAAAAGTTGAAATCAATGTAAAACTTTTGAAGTATATTTTTTAAAACAGTCATAAATATAACGTTAAGGCTGAACACTAAACCACGGGCGAATGCGGACGCGGGTGCACACGTCACAAGTCCGCCGCGGGACACGAATCCGCGAGCACCCGTCGCGTGCGCCCGTCTCATTTAGCGCTGCTAGTATAATTTTGATCACGAGCGTGTACAGTAGTGTCGAGTAAATTTGCATGCATTATTTGCTAATTTATTATTTGCAAAAAGACGTCTACGAAAACAAGGTCGACTGCCTAACCTGTTCCTGACAAGCAGGCTACTCAGCGGAGAATTCGTAACCAAATTTTCGAAGTTGCGTGACAATGAAAACGAATTTTACAAATGCGGAGGCCCGTCGCGTGCGCCCGTGCCGTGCATCCACTTTCCGTCGCACGCGCCTGCGCTGCTCAAACTATTTTTCATTGAGCGTGCGCCCACGCGAGTTTTAGTTGTTTTTGATCTTGCTATTTCGGTTGTAGTTTGTGGCTTTAGTTTTTAATATACTTTCTCATAGTAAAGTTTTGGTTCTTATAACCGAAATGTAATACAATGATGATAAACTACATTACTTATCTGAGTTTAAATAGTCATCAACTTTATCATTTTATTTCTACGAAATCGTTTTATTCTTAATAATATACACACTTATCTGTAATGTACCTATAAAGATATCCATAAATTGTTCCATGTTTATATTATGGTTTTATGGGCAGATGGAGCCTCAAATCCAGCCCGTAAGTTCGTGAGACCTTCTCGTATTTAATGCATAGAATGTACCTGTATGCTTTCCAAAACCATTTGTTTACAAGAAGAGTGGATTACTCGTTTGCTCATCCATCATCTGCTATCCGGTTTGCTTATCGCTTTCCTCTTTGTATCACCCAGTTGTTACTCTGTAGTAGTGTTTGTCGTGCACCCGTGTCTAGATCCATTCAATTTTAGCGCTAACGTTTGGAGTGGCGTCAGATTTAGATTTTTTAAACTCAAGTTATTGATTTATTGTTGCTCAGTTTAATTTTTGATTTGCTATAGTCCTATATACATATGTGTAGTATAGACAGTGTTTTTACTAGTGTGTAGGGTTGTCAGTTGTAGGGTTGGTACTAGCTAGACACGAGTATTTGTCGGCAGTGGTAATTTTGCTTCAGAAATTAGGTACCTAAAATGATTTAATTTCTTTATTAAAATAACTACAAAGTAAATGATGATGAAATGTTAAAGATTAATTATTACTTAAGTGCTTTAAGTAAATTTTAATACATATTTTTACAGAATAAACAACTAAAATTATTTCCCAAAAAGTTATTTTTAATCTACGGATTTAATTCCAATCACGAGTAATAATTTAATTATAACTAGAGCTTAATGGGAAACGCTTTGTTATTAATTTGTGTAAAAAAATACGTAACTAATTAATTTATGCTTAGCTGAACTAGATATGAAAATCTTTTATCAAAATAAAGTTTATAGCAATTAAGGTCGACTTAGTTTGTAAACCCTTCTCGTATTCATCGATATTCACTAAGTTTAACGTTGGGACTATCCCAGAAGATTGTTTTTAGTTTATCCAACACCACAGAAGGTTATTCCAAACGACGTTCTAAATAGACAGTGTGATCGTGAAATTAAAAATGGTAATTCACTGTTTTTTCTTTGTTATGTTGACAACAGGGATAACGGTATGGCTTAAGCGATCCTCTTGCGAATTGCCATTAATGTGCACTTTTATGGAGGTAGGACAAAACAGATTGACAGATATTCTGTGAGGTAGAGAGTTCTTCTACCTTACAGAAGACCTCAGTTGGACAGAGAGAGTGGGGCCGCGTGGAGTTCCATGGTAATAGCAAATTACACCTAATCATTCAGTGGCTCGTTGGTAGGATATTGTTGCCAACGCTAATGATATACGTTAATGCGTACGTATGCCTAGAATCATATATGTATATACCAAGTAAATATTCAGGCAAACCGTCACTGTAGTACTTGACGGCAGTTTAATTAAAAACAGACGACGATGATGTGTACAATGACACACATTTTAAAATAAAGCGATATTTAATTATGACGACAAAATAAAACATTGTTAAGTCTAGGAGATTAAAGACGGAAGAGACGCCTGGAACCTCGGGAATAATTAATTCAGTTTTACAAGTACTTGAACTTTAGTCACTGTTATTATTCCTTGCAATAATTATCGAAAATTATGCAATTTCATTACTAAGAAGACTTAGTGGGTTAAAGGCAAATTAAAGGTTTGAAATTATTCATCAGAAATAAAACCTGTCACTCACGCTCACTCTTGGTTTATTAACAATAATGGTTAACAAACCCGAAAAAAAAAATCGAACAATAAATTATTGCAACAAACACGACGCCAAATGTTACTCAGTGGCATGTTGGAGAGGAATTTGCCTACGTTCGTTCCTAAATTTAACTTGAAGTAAAATTCGTTACGTGGTTCGAAGTTCAATTCCTATATTATTTTGACTCGTAATTGAAAAGAACGCAGGGCAGAAATGTTTACCAGTCACGGATTAGAGCCATTGCAATAAAGTAATATAATTGAACATCTATTCCATCGGAGCCAATGAGGATTTCATAGGGACTTGATTTTGAAATGATAACTTCTTATGGGAGGGTAAACCGCTTCGTTACGTAACGCGTTACGGCGCCAGTCTGTCTGGCGTTCTGTCGGGCGCTCCGAGACGCAAACGTTTTTTTTATAACTCGAATTGGTAAAACTACGTCCAATATTACGATACTCATGTTCATATAAATTTCATAATATGCTATAGGTACGTACATTTACATATATAATTCTAATATATATTGGCATGATATTTATAATGTTATATATAGGTACAAATATACAGAGACTCGACAGAGTCCACATTCAAACTGTTTAAAGCAGTTTTGTGGACCTTTGTACTAAAATAAAAGGCTTAAAAAAAGGCCAAAATAAATACATAAAAAAAAGTATATTAATATTATCATACAAAATAACACAAAACATTGACGAACTCAGGAAGCTATGCATTTAGATGGCAAAATAAAATCCAGTTGATATCAGATTATAGTCTTTATTATTATTCAGCTTCTGAAAATAATATTAAATAAATATATGTTTCAAAAACAAATGACACCATTATAAAAATAATTTCTGGTGTAAATATTTTTTACCATAAAATTTTCTTTTAAGCTGAGGTCAATGATTTTTCCCTTTTATTCAAGAAGTGATCTCAGTAACAAGCAAGAACCTTTTTATGAAATATCTGGGCCTAACAAGAGCATTTTTGCTTTTAATCTGTGACCACTATTAAACCCAATTTTTCTTAAAGCGCCGTGTAAGCACCTTACAACTTTTTAATATAAAATGACCATTTTTCTTCAAAACTCATTTTGTTTTAAACGTTAAACGTTTACTGAAATACCTCGACTTTATACTTGTCGTTGTTTTATCGAGTAAAACAATATAATAAAAAAAAATTAATATTAGAAATTCATGCTTTCAGCGATAAGACCGCCCTATGGTTATAATTTTAGTAATAAACTCAAGATACATTGTTATTTTATATGTTGTTCAATGAAGAATATTCTATTCTATTTTATTTATATTAATATAACTTTATTTTTTATGGTATAGGGGCAAACGAGCAGACGGGTCACCTGATGGTAAATGACTACCGCCGCCCATGGGCACCTGTAACTCAAGAGTCACAAGTGCTTTGCCGGCCTTCAAGGTGGGAGAACGGGAAGGATGGAAAGGGGGACAGGGGGGAAGTTAAAGGTTAGGGCCTCCGGTAACCTCACTCACTCGGTGAAAAGCAATGCAAACATTGCTTCACTGCCAGTTTTCTCTGAGGCCGTGGTATCACTCCGGTCGGGCCAGCCCATACGTGCTGTGCACGCGTGCTGCATTTACGAGTGTTATTTAGGTGATAAGGTTTTTCTAAATAAAAACTTTCGATTTAATTATTTATACACTTTGTTAAAGCTAAGCTTTTAAATATCCTGATTAAGATTATTTTTTCAAATAAATTTAAATGAGTTATATTTTGTTAATAGACGAAGAAAAATAATTGTTAATAGAAGTAGACCAAGACTTTATAGATAGTTTTTTATCATATCAAGTTTTGTAAACGTTTTTCGTCTCCATCGTATAAGGTACATACGAGTATTGCTTGCATTGTAATGATGAGCTCTTGTACTGTTTTTTGTTCTGTCATAATCTGACACTGAACCCTATAATGACGATAAGTGTTTTCATGTGACAAGCCATGTCACATGAAAATAGCCAGCATTTTTGCTCTTGGAGAAAGCCTGAACCAATTACTGAGTCAATATATTCAGAGCTCTCGCAAGTGACAGTTTATGCTTAAGAATTCCTTCAGCCTGTTTCCGTATTTTATTTATTTACAGTATAAATTCTTGAATCTTTAAAAGGTAATTTTGGAAAGGTTGAATGTGAAATATTACTCTGGTATTATATATTCGGTTTTAAATTGTTCTCTTTGTGACATATTAGAATTCCAGGTGAAACAAGATCGTCAAAGACACTTCGTAATTCAGCCCTCTTTGGAAAAGCAAAAGCGTAAAAGAATAATTGTGTACGTGTGGCAGAAAATGGCAAAGAAATCTTATCAATTTTCTATATATACCACTGTTCATGCGTGATGAAAATATATTTAGGTACTATTATTCACGGTTCTATAAACAGATAACTAGCAGTACTGGGTCTTAAGCAAATATAAGCAAGCAAAATAAAATACTGTATGATGGAAGTAAGCGAAACGTGGGTGTCATACGCGTCTGCTTACCTTTGGGGGACAAAAGGCGTATGTAATGTATACGTTAAAGGTGTTTGCATTTATTGCCTGCCAAATGTAAAGGTACATTAAATGTAAGTAAATGGCAGTAGTACAGGTTTCCTTTTCTTAACCACTGCTTTGAAGATTTGATGCGAAGTTTAAGTGCTAAACTATTATGAATTTGTTGATCGGTCTTGTTTTAGGTTTTCTTCTTAAAATTCTTATTCATCACTGTTATGCCGCAATTTAACATTGACTGGTTTATATGTTTTACTAGCATTCATGGGTATGTTTCAAAGAACGCCGTACAACATTTTACATAATTTTAACATATTATAGCGTGTGCTAATACAATTTCTTTCTAAAGAAAATTAGCTTTTAATATAAAGTGTAATAGTGTAATTAAGTGAATGACTTCAAACGCAAGAAAAGCGTAAAAGCTAAAATAATGTAAAGAGCTTTGTTTAAAACACCATCGACATGCGAAAACCTTGTTAAATCCTACACGCTGTTATTTCTAAGTGCATTTTATGTATTTTGCGCTGAAAAACTGGCCATTTTGTACTGGAAATCACTTGTAAAGAGGTAATTAAGCAGAGCGTGTAGCAATAATTTTTCCGCTGGGAAAATGTGACGCAGGCTTTATTTTTTAATATTTTTTTTTTGTAGCTAGTATAAGCACGAGATAATACTTTAGCGCTTTGATAAAAACGCTACAAAGGCAAATTTTCAACCTTATCTTTCCTTGCACAGGAAACAAAATTTCAGCGCCTAAAGAAGCTAACAGTACCTTAATGGTAAGGTGAGTATGTGAAACATCGATTTCATCAATCCCACTATGGATGGATGAATGGATGTTTGTTACTCTTTCACGCCAAAACTACTGAACCGATTGCGATGAAACTGGGTATGTAGATAGCTGTAGACCTGGATTAATGTATAGGTTACTTTTTATCCCGATATTCCCAAGGAATCAGGACTTACGCAGGTGAAAACGCGGGGCGCTGCTAGTAACAGTATAAAAGCTCTAAGATTTGGTTACAGATTGACAAGTAGTGTGATGTCTCTCTAATTAAATTATCTATGCATTTCACACTTCTTTAAGACTTCACAAAACAAAATTCAGGTGGTAGGGCTTCGTGGCTTGTGAATTGAGTAGTTGGTGTTATTCTATCCCACGCCATGTCTAATGATTTGTGTAGAGAGCTTAACTGCGTGCATTTCCGAAGAAACTTATACTTTTTGAAGAAATTCTTTTAAAAATAATGTGTATTTCAATGAGTCAGTAAGTGGGTAGTTACTTCGATAATACGAATACTGTGTAGTGTACAAAAATAGGTCCGAACCTGCAGTAAAATATTCCAGCGATCATTTGTATTCATTGGGTATTGTTCCACTTTACACAACGAATACAATGAAAACTTTCATCCGATATTAGTTTTCAATTTCCCGAACCATCTCATCCGAACCTGAATAAGAAACATTTTTATGTTCACGAAAATTTTTGGGAAGCAATATTTTGGCCGACGAATTTTATGAAGTATACGTTAATTTGCACCGGAAAATTTGAAATTTTCAGACATGGAATTTTAGGTGAATTACGTTTTTGTGTAGACACATGTGTGTGGGGGGGTACCCCAATTTGCTTTAGGAATTTTATTGTTACGTAGTGGTACTCATACTTTTTGTTTGTTTTCATAGAGCTGCTGCCACGTTGTAACTTTTTTATGTCATAATTTTGTGTGACTGTAGCTTCTAAACTGATGGACTGATTTTGATTTTTTATTTGAAAGGTGGCTTGATCGAGAGTTTTCTTAGCTATGACAAAAAAAAAACTGTACAGCCGTTCGAAGATCATCGGGTCTTTTCTTATTATAGATGAGATTTTTGAGTCGGATTTTAAATTTCTACCTGTTGTGTAAATCAATAAATACTTATTATGTTTGAAGTTTTGTAGAATTCGTTTTATATTTTTATTTATAGTTTTAAAAAACCCTAGCCTTTTAAAAGATCTAAAAGGCCCTCCGATTATTTGACTATCAGCTACCATAACCTATTATCATTAACGGATCTCATCCATCCATTAAAAAAAAATGTCCATAGCCTTAGACCAGTATATATAAATGCAATGGCATGCAGCTGTAATACTATATGCATAGAAACTTCTAGTAGAGTGAAGATCAAAGGCAATAAATACAGTGTTTGCCGCGGGAAATGATATCCATTGAAACTTACAATGAAAACCTGTTTGCACAGTGCTTCGAGACTTTTAAGTGTACTCATCGCTACACATGATGAATACTTATTACAGTAGACTTTTTCTTCTAAGCTGAGAGAAGCAAACTAAATGTAACTAAGTTTGTTTGTATTAAAGACTTGTGCCGTTCCATAAAATAATTTACCTACTACGTGACGGAAGAAACACTACACAAAAAACTCGAGAACAACGTACTCGGATATTTTATTTTATTCAAATATTCTTACCTAAAAAATATACTAAAACTATCAAGAAACGTGTTAATTTTGGTGATAATAGTAAACCATTGACAAGGTAGTTCTGTCTACTCATAAATATTTGAATATTCAAGATTCTTTTAATTAGAACATCTATAAAATATTAATTATGATGCTTTTTTCAACAGACATTGCATCAATCTATTTTATCTATTAAAACTTAAGACTGTCAAATATACTTTGATTACTGATTAAGTTATTCACTGTATATCGCAAAGAATTATAAACATTACATGTATAAGTACTTGGGAGAATTCACAATATTGCTATTGGTGGACTTTGTGACTTATCTAAAGCGTTCGATAGCCTTTATCGTGAGTAAGACACACTTACACTTACACTTATTTTTATATATGGTTCTACCTAGTGTACGTGAGTAACATGTTTTCAAACATTTCTAACGTAATTTACAACATCTCAACGACATATATTAATGTAAATATATAATACTTGTGCAGTTAATAATTTTTTCGTTTGTATACTAACAAATATTAGTTCACGAAGAAAGGAAAACATTGTGAGAAAACAAACAAAGCTAGATTGCATCCGTAATATTTGTTTGAGTAAACCCACAGTTACTTAGAATGTTGAGATTAAGCTTTACCCCTTCATACGATACAAGCTCTAATTAACTCCTAAAATTTTAAAACCGCAGTCTACCGCAATTCACACCGTACTTTGCTAAAACTTTCATACTCCTAAACTTTTATCATTTGAAACTTTTTGCCGTTTTCAAAATTAACTTGTCGATCGCAACAAATAAAAATAAAATTGGTTTTCAATAACAGGCGACTGTTTACACAAACGGCAGTAAAATATTTACCGTACCAACCATAAAGAAAATTTATGTCAACATATCTGAGTGAACTATAGCAGTAGATAGTTGGGCCTAAACCCTAATAAATAAACATGAAGATTTGACCGTAATAATGCTACGTAATTCAGAACCTATAAAATATGAAGAAGATAGCATTTCGTGTTGTGCTATGTTCATATTTGGAATACTTATCTATTTAAAGATAGATTATAATTGTATTATGTATTGTAATTTTTGTTTCTAGTTATCGAATATAGAATTAAACTAACTTTTTTACATATCGTATTTTATGCGCTGCCATGCCGTTCATTCGATCATCATTGAGTTTTGCTTTTATGTTGCCAGGGATACAGAGAAGGACCTCCAGAAAAAAGTTCCAGAAATCCTCCAGAAATTCCTGAAGGATGGAAAAATTACTTTTATGTGAGCGAGGCCGCGAACAAAAGCTACTCATATATAATATCAAGTATAAAATTAAAAGCACCGCTGAACTTATTCCTTATAAAAATACGTACATGCCTATAGTACACACATACAAAAACATTACAAAATAATGTAATTAAAATGTATGTAGAAATTTATCACATTCGTTTTTTCATTTTGTTTTATTAAAATTAATAATAATTAAATATATTTATAAAAAATTCCTTGCTTTACTGAAATTCTATGTTCTATATACCTTACTAGCAACCCGCCCTGGCTTCGCACGGGTACAAATTATACACTATATATAGTGAAAACCGCATAAAAATCCGTTCAATAGTTTTTCAGATTATCGCGAACAGACAGACAGACAGACGCGGCGGGGGACTTTGTTTCATAATATGTAGTGATATCACGACGACCATTTTTAGATTCATGTGTGTTTTCGATTTTTTAGCATGATTTTACTTACTCATAAAGGTCTGAATAAAGGAAAATATTACATGGTTCCGATAAATTGCAAAATGCACCAAGGCTTTATATTCTGCAAACGACGAATTAAAACAAGAAGATATATATATAGTAAAAAAGCCATCATTTTCTCCATCACAATTAACTAATTTCTATATCACGACATCCCAACGTGTGATATGACCAATCACGTCATTATTTTTGAAGTGATAACATCTTATGGGAGGGTAAACCGCTTCGTTACGTAACGCGTTACGGCGCCAGTCTGTCTGGTGTTTAAGTTATCACTTCTGTCGGGCGTCCCGAGACGCACACGTTTTTTTGTTTATTAGAATAATATATACCGATTCATTTTCAAATCCATGATTTTGGCGACGTACGGTCCTGTTCTTAATATTCCGCATATTTAATGTCACTCAGATTAGCTCACGGGTGACTTGATCATGACTTTTTAACGTGATCATTTGTCACATTCATCAAATTTGTGGTTATGTATTATATAATTTAGATTAGAACATGACGGGGACACTGTGACATTTTCTTCATTTTCATAATAGAAAAGTGACAGAACTGTTATTTCGAAAACAAGTTATAACATTATATATATAGTTTTTAAATAACTTTTTGATACTCTCACAATTTTAGTATGCAAAAACAATTTACAAATGTTTCCAATCACCCCATATTTTGTTTTAATTAATTAATAAGCGAGTAAATATAAATAATATTAACTCAGAGATAAAGCCTTAATGTCTGTTTTACAAGTACCACTTATATACTATCCAAACAAGAGAATATCACAAAAGGTTACGTTACGTAATTTTCCACTTCGTTTATGAAACAATAACGCAGAATTTAGACCACGATAATCGTCATACTGCCTACAAAAATACCTAACATAAGGAAATTTATTCTAAGAATTCGTACACTGTCAGGAATCGTCATAAAAATGTGTGTCACGGAGAAAAAAGTCAAAGCCTGCAGTATTGAGGTTGGATGGTGTCCAAAATCAGAAGGTTCGGCAGCCGTTGAGCCGAAATCAATTTTATATTAGAAACTGCTATTACTATGCTAGATAATATGGTGTACGTGATGATTTCTAAATTATAGGTAATTGTTGAAGTCACGTAGACTTCTACAGGGAGGTGAAGCCAAACAGGTGACTAATTCATTAACTAATATCGTCACGATTCGGTACGACAATTTTCGCATTAAATTCAGAACTGCTTTTCTATATTATCATTTGGTAGCTATTGACCATTATAATAGGCACGTGAAGTTATTCATAATATAATTATAGAGAATGAGATTTTTTATATCGATAAATACAATTTGAAAGTACAGGCTTTTAACAATATTATTTCTCTTTTATCAAATTGTAAGCAACCTTTTTTGTCATTTAACTTATTAACCAAAACAAAAATACTAATTTTACAATATGCAAAAATTTCATGAAGCGTTATCCTTACCTATTTATTCTCCACGATTCTCAGAGGATGGAACCTGGAAAGAATAAAAAACTTTAGTACACAAGGGAAAAGGAAGAAGCCATATTTATTGCTATAATTTTAAACAAAAGCATGGTATTATGTTAAGAATGTTAATAAAGGTCTTTATATATTATTTTATATTATTTTCAAACGAGTGTATTTTGTTGAATACTATAAAAGTTTCCTGAAGACAAAAATGTCATTTACTTCTCATAGGATTGGTGCTAAAAAGAAAGGGAACAAGAAACGAACAGCAGATCGTCTACATAAATATTATACTTTCATTTTTGTCTCGTAGCGTAAAATAAAAAGTATCATTTTTCATTCTTTCTTTTTTGCTCGTCTTTATTGTGTTCACGATTTCAGAATTACAGAACAACGTAACACACCAGACTAGAGCAACTATATCAGTTGAGATTAACCTTACTCAGTGACTATTTTAAAGATGTTATGCATTAACTAATCCCATTCTTAGGCTCAAAAGCAGATTATTAATTTCAATACACAATAACAAGAAGTGTGAATTAAAATACAATATATATAAACACTTAAAACACATAAACACTTTTAGTTAACACTTCACTCAACCATAACCCAACATGCACATCACACAAAAAGTGTTTCCCCAAGTAGAATGCAAGGGTTGATTTCCAAAGGCAAAAAAACTCACTAAAACGCTTGTAAATTTTTCATTCTGCTACATAACTCATTGTGATTCACAATAACTCGTATCCCCCATAATAAGTGGAACGCCTAAAACATCCCGAGAGAGTAAAGAACATGTTGTAGATACTGTATATGATAAAAAATGTTCTGGATACATGTTTAAATTGCAAGATGAGACAGTGTTGGTTACTGGAGAGTAAGTGCACGGTTACCTCATTTAAATTATAAAGTTTGTATTCCTTTTTAAGCGATAATATGCTTTTTGTAATGAACTTTACTGACACATGTTAGAATTCGATATTTATTAGTTTTTTTAGAGACCCACACTCTAAAAAACTAATAAATAAGTAAATACTTGCGTGTGCCTGTATATGATACTCCAAATTAGAAAACACAACATTACTATTATTATCATTGGTCGTATTAAGTAAAATGATTTAGGGTGTATGCACTTAAATATAGACTAAGGACAATATCCGCATTTGAAAATTATACTTAAAGCAGTATGTTTGGAGATACGTTTCAATACTAGCAAAGTTATAACTGCCATCTACCCAAAAATAATTTACCAGCATTGTACACACCAAAAAATGTGATCTTTGCTATTCAAAGATTAGATAAGATTTAAATAATAGCTAGGTAACATTTAAAATGGGATCCCGTTAGTAATATAAACACTTAATAATAATAATAAATTGGTGTCTTTTGTTTACTTTTAAAATCTGCTTGGAACTCCGAGTACGGACTTTGGTTTTCGATTTTATGTATTTGTTGTGTTTTTTATTGGAGAAGATCCAATCCATAAAAAAAATGGATCCATAAAAATTTGATTTCTACGCAAGCTCTATTGCTCTCTGTGTAAACGACTATGCTTATGGCTAATATAACAAACTTTTGATAAAAATCTATTATCTTAAAACCTATAGCAGAGTAGAACTTCTCAACATTTTCCTTCTCCTTATCAAAAACCAGCCTATACCATATGCAGTAAACTGATCTACAAATCAAATCACAGATGGCCTGAATTCATACATTATTTATAGTTGAACTTTTGAACGTGAGCTCGGCACCCGGAATTGTAATCGTAGCAAGATGTCAGTCGCGAACATGCGAACATGTTGTTGGCTGTCTAACTGTGTGTTACATTACGTTATATTACGGGTGATAATAATACAAGCGACTAAACCATTGCATGTTGAAGTATTCAGTACAGTGAAGCTAGAATCGAGTGCTTAAAGGATAACACTGGTAATGAAATTAAGTTTATTAAGTGCTGGTAGTGTAAGGTCTTGCGATCCAGTGGTTGCGGGTTAGAACCACATTACCGATGAAAACCCAGTCTTAACACAAGCATTTAGCTTTGCTGGAGGGGTTTACAAGAATACTGGTTATGTGTGATTACTACTATTTACTAAAAAAATGCTTATTAAATTAAAATACTAAATGATACCATACAACTTAGTAGCCCGTTCCAAACTCCGTGAATCTTGTATTGCATTGGTAGAAAGACATAAATAACTGGAAAAACATTCTAGCGAACTAAATACATTATTATACATACATATGTATGTTACAATAAATACCTACATTACTATAGGGTTTCTCGACATAGCATATCTTGAGCTGTTTATGTGCGTGTCCCTGGCCAATATCGGCTACGGTGTCTGCTGCCTGTTTATAGTCGTTGAGGACCTGCAGTGGTTTGCCCTGTCATGAGTCCTTATATGACTGCAGCAGCCAATTTTACTAACAATGTACGCGAGAATATGCAACATATTAGGACACCGTTAATATAATTGTAAAATATAGTAGTCGGTGGTATAGTTTTAAGAGTATCGCGCTTTACACCTAACCTAAACTGAAATATTGTTTCTGTTTTAGTAAAGTAACATTACGTAATGTCATCTAAATTAAGGGTCAATTTATTAAATGTTATGTTATTATAGATTTACATTATTTTTTATTCTCCGAATTTGATTTTTAAATAATTCTAATTTATTTACAGGATGTCTGTACCTTGATAAGTAATAAGTATTTATTAAAGATACACGATTTTACTAACGTGTGTATTTCGGATACACGATTAGTTTCAGACCCAACGGGGGCCCTTTATCAAGGAGTGAAGCAACCTGCCGCGACGGCGTCAGGAATCAAACCAGTAGGGCATCCCCGAAATACACATGTAAATAAATTGCAGATCTTTATTAAGTATGAATGTCACTCACAAAAGTTTTTATTCCAAGTTCTTGTTATGAATTTTACATAATATTAGTTATTATTAACTGTCTGAAAAAATATGAATGGTTATTTTTCAGTCTAATATCGCATCTGTAATCTTCCTCTTTCATTACACATTATTCTTTGCCCCTCAGGTTACCTACAGATAAAGCTCATGTTTTACACCCCTGTAAGATTTCAAAAACGGGATGATTGGGGTGCTGTCTGGATGGGTCGGCCTCGTAAATGTTGTGTTCCCATATTGAAAATGACTTGGGCTGCGAAAAAGCTTAGCTGATTATTATTTGATGGCTTAGAATAATCCATTTTGATGGTAAAAGGGGATTGCTATAGGGTGCGCCGTAAAATTCTAGGAAAAATTCTATAAAATAAATATTTTACACAATCTAAAATGTTTTATCATAAAAACCGTTTTGTGGCCTTAATATTATTTATCAGAAAGCTGGAAGGGAAGCGTAATCAAAGTATTAATTGAGGCATATTGTAGTCTAATATTACTAAGAGCCTTAAAATTACTTTTTAATTAATTTACTTGAGTCGTTTTATTTACAATTTTGATGTGAAATAAACTCCTGCAATATTTTATGTATCTATCTTAATTAGCAACTTATTCTGGAACCCGCATTTTCCGCTTCAGATAAGAGAGTTTTAAGCTATTAGCCCTTCCAGAATCCAGTTTTAATCCCAATAGAACTCATATATATACAATCTAATACTATTAGTTTTAGTAATACGACATAAAATTATGTGCAAAAGGGAGATAATATAATATTTTGTTCGATAGATGAGAATTCCTAGTAACTAAACTAAAACTAATGTCAACCCTCATCATTTCAACTCTGCAAACTACGCAGACTAAACTAAGTTCCATATCAAATCACTCTATCTTGAAATCTAATCCCAGTCCTTACAACTAAACTTGCTAATTACAACTTTGAACATTCACTCACTTCATTATACCCCAAAACTCATAATTTCAACGTAAATATGATTTATTAGGCACATATTTAAACCAAAACGCGTTGGTCGGTTCAAAGCGTTTCTGCCTATTAGAAATATTTTAGCCTCGTGACTAACTACCGCCAACCATTTTAGCTCCTAATCCTTTAGAAATAAATTACACTATCCTCTGCTCAGTTTTGATAATTAGAACTAAAGCTTAGTGAGTGTGACCACAATATTATGTATCTAAAATTGGATAACCAATGTTACAAAACGTTAATATAATTAAGGTTTTACTATTTATTTTGAACCTTACTTAATGGTAATGGTATAAAGTTGTTAAGCAGATTCTGTAATTAAAAATTTATTGATAAGTTGTTAAAAATTTTCTTAATCCATTTGTTTTCTTCAAATTATACTCTACGTATAATTGTTTGTCCGGTAAGGTGATGAAGAAATCTGGGGGGTTTCTAAACAATTAAAGAAAATATTTTTTGGATTCTAAGTAAATAATAAAACACTGACCCGCTTTTGTTTGAAACACCTACCGCTACCATTAAACAAAACATATATTATAATCTACTAAGTATGTATTTGATTTTAAATAGTTAAAATTTATGGTGTCAGTGCGACAATATTTTTTTTACAATAAAAAAATATTTTATGCTAATTTCCCCAGATGGTTAAATCAATTTTTAATGACGTTTCACGCCGTGCGTGTAAAAAGGTCAATCATACATCATGCAGGATTGATTTTAAATAATTTTATGGTTTTTTATCTAAACTGAAAGAACATTGTGAATGAAAATCTGTTAGTCTTCAAGAAAACGAATCACCAAAAAGGTTGACAGTATGAATTTACGATGTTGATGATAAACCCTTGGACGTTTTTATAGTGGTTTTAATGGAGATCTTATTATATTATTTACATCCCAAGTATCTATTAAAATTTAGTTTATTATTGGTTTGCTAAAGCTGTTAAAATGAACAAATATATCTAGCTGTTAAAGGTTTAAAAGTAAAAGGAAAATTTTTCAGCTCTTTGCAAACAAATGACTGTCCATCCTTGACTTTGTTGGGCTCAGTATGGACAGCGAAAAAGATACAGTAGCTGTGGGTTTTAGAATTTTAAATCTAAAAAGTACACAAAAGTACCGCCATTATTTTACAAAGAGCAGAAAAATTTAAATACTTTATGAGTTTTGAGGTTATCTCTAAAAACGAAAAATATGTCGAACGGCAGCAAATGAGGAATTTCTTGATGTTCTTTTGCTTAAAGTGTGAAACGAAAAATATGGTATAATATATGTTGCATAATTATATTTATTAGTATATAAAAAGGTTTTATGATGATTATTAAATATTATTCATACATGACATAAAATAGCATTTTTTTTTATATGTCGTTTAATGGATGTGTGATTTAGCGGAAGCAACAACTGACATGGCGCGATAATATATTTTTTTATTTTTAAAAAGTCAAAAGTGTTGTCATTGTAAAAAAAGTATTAAAAACTAGATACTGATTGATAATTTTTTTACGTTAAGTTTTACTAGTAAAACAGTTTGGTGTTATGCTTATAGACCTTTTTATGAAAAAGTTTTTTAACTAAATAATTTAGGCAAAGTGAACCTACACGTATTTGTTATAACTATATTGTATTCTTTTTTAAATTGATTTGTATAGGCAGTAAAATTAACTGCTCGCAACATAATATTATAGCTAAAGGAAGATTTTATTTATTTTTAATAAAAAAGGACTTCAATTGTATTTTGGTTATTAGATATAACTAGAATAAAATTAATCACAGTGGCACTCATTTGGATGCTTGTAAAATTCTTAATTTTAGGATACGAAATGAATGATAAAATAGTCACTTAGTTCAAAGGTTACGTCCACAGTAGGTCCGAAATGGTGAATCCCCTTTGGGTTTTGAGATAGCCCGATCTGCTTTTGAGTCCTACAGGGGCCATTTGTCACTGAGTAAATGGAGTAAATGAACCAGTCACGTTGGTGTCATACGCCTTACAGTAGTCTGGCTTCAACAAAACACACATAAACGAAAGAAAAAAAGAAATTATTTTATTATATGAAACACAGCAACAACAAATATAAAGAAACTATAAAAGAAAATTAAAAATAAAAACAATTAAATTTTTACACAGGTAACATTTCTACATAATATGTCATTATCACATGACACTAACCTGACACATCAATGCCACGTATCCGATCACGTTGCGGTGAATGTTAATCTAATAACTTTAAACGAGCAATTCTTGTATATATGTATATATATATTCTGAATCTCGGAAACGGCCGAAACGATTTTCGTAGAGTTTAGTATGCAGGGGGTTTCGGGGACGATAAATCGATGTAGCTAGGTTTCATTTTTAGAAAACGTAAAAGAAAAACCGAGCAAAGCTGTCGGTCATCCAGGTACTCAAAATAATTACAGAAAACCTTGTTATGTTCCTGATTGTTGTACGCCGTGTCCTAGTAAATAGATGGATCCTCAGTGTATACTGTGATTTACAAATATATCTCGATCTTAATAAGGACTAACTAAATAAACTTGAGAAACTCCAGAATTCGTGTATTAGAATTAGAATCATTTTTGGCTTACGAAAATATGATCATCTCCGAATTTCGTACTAAACTCAAGTGGCTTCCGATTCGCCTTCGCTGGAATACTCATATCCTCTCTTTCCTGTATAATATCTTATTTAACCTACTACTCCTGTCTACCTCAAGACGTTTCGCATTTATTGACAACACGCCTGAACCTGACGCTGGAAATTCCAGCCTACTCCACAACTTTTTCTGACAAATCTTTTACAGTGCAAGCTGCACGCATATGGTATGCATTTCCAGAAGCTATCAGACGGGCAACGTCGCTGACTACTTTCCATAAACTTCTCAAGGATCACTACCTATCTTTGTAATAAACTATGTATATAAATATGTCTCTGTATTTATGTGTTTATATATTTATATGAATATGTATGTATTTTATATATTATGTCCGTATGTTATTGTTTTAGTAAGACTAATGTGCACCACAAGTTACCTATTACTATAAAGTATAGTCCATCAAAGGTTGTCTGTAAGAAATCGCAGACTGCGATAAGACCGCCTATTGTACTGCTACGTAATAAAAATTGTTTTGTATGTGTCCTATTTTTTGGTGTGCAATAAAGTATACTCTATTTTGTAATGCCACCTCAGAACTGATTTTCATAAAGCATAAGTAGCAAAGGTATATCTGGAAACTCCAGTCCTTTCTAATGCATTTTGGTTTTCTAATCAACTGATAATGTTTTGAATTATCAACACATTTATCACTATGTTTCTACAAACACCTCTGTCAGGAATGATATAGTCGTAGATGAATGAGTCTTATTCTTAAATCTTGACTGACGTCAGATCACATTGATATTACAATAAAGAAAAGAAGAAAAAAGATACAATAAGAATAATAGTTAATACGCGTAAATATATATTTCATAACTCATTCATAACTCAAACAGCCAAGCGGCGCTCTTGACACTAGGCAATTTTGAGACTAGCTCAAAACTAATACAAAATTGCAAGAAAAACCTGAACACACTGGGGCAATCAAACAAAATTACATTAGATGGGTACCAGGCCATTTAGGCATCGATGGCAACGAAAAAGCCGCTGCAGACAACCGACAGCATGGCCCAGAACCATTCTGCGGCATCAGCAAACAGCGAGCGTATTCTATCATAAACGCCAAATATACATCATTGGCTATTAAGAGATGGAAGACCACGACTGCTCTAAGACACTCGAAAGCCATAATAAAGAGCTATGATAATAAAGTATCTAAAGAACTTCCGGAGCTCAAAAGATACAAAACCTGTGCAGTAACAAGAGTACTCACCGGACACTACAAACTGAACAAACATATGTTCAACCTAAAATTGGGTGAGAACACAATTTGCAGATTCTGTCAAGAAACAGAAGAGACTGCAATGCATATTTTATGCTCTTGTGGCCCACTAATGCGCCACCGAAGTATTCACCTAGGGTTGCACATCATGCAACCGCAGGAAATACAAACAATCACTGCTGATAGGATCTGGAGGTTTCTCGAAGCCATAAGTCTGAGCAGTGAACTGTAAACCAGAGGTGCGCTACAAAAGACCAGAAATGCTCGAGGTAGCACCAGGCACCCAAATCAATAATAAATAAAAATATGTATTTAATAAAATTACGCGTAACAGTTTGTGAAGTTTAGTACTATTAGACTGTAGTATAGTCCCATATGAATATCGTATTTTGAAACTGAATATATTGTACTTGAAAATTTTGGAATATATATTCCGTAAAAGAGAAGGCTAACACATAAATGGGTTATCCGGTGTGTTCAAACCATAAACTTAATATACTTTACGCTAGTATACTAAGTTTATGGTTCAAACGCATCCGCATAAAAAAAAACAAAATATATCTATCATGAACATTGAGCATAACATTATACATAATATGACAAATAGAATTTTAAAAATAACAAAAGTAGGACAAAATTACTCTTTAATAAATTGCATATTTGTGATCTTCATGTAGTAAATAAATATCATATCTTTTTACACAATTCCTTTGAAATAGTATCTATGAATACATAATATGATTATCTGTGTATCTATTCATTCATTCATTCAATGAACTAAATCGTAGAAGGAGCTGAAGTTAATTCGATTATCTGCTTACATAACAAAATATTCTCGCACCGGGTAGGTAAGCTGATTATATATTATCGAAAAGGAACACGATAAGCCGTTTCGTGAATTTAAATGTCAATACATTTATCAACTATTTACATACTGGCACTATATATTATTCATAATAAGTATTAATGTTATAATAGCAGCAACCGATAACATTACTCGTATTAGGATGACAAATTAATGTAGTGTAAATTATTCCAGATTCTTGTAATTACTGATGGGGCTCAGGATGAAATAATGTGCTATTTATAAAGGATATGCAGTATCATTCACGGGTGTATTTTTTGGATGTCCTACTAGCTTCGGACCCCATCGGGGACCTTTTTCAAAGACAGCGCTGCACTGGGTAGGTCGCTTTACTGATTGCCAAAAGTCTTCCGTCGGGTCTAAAACTAGGCGGGCATCCCCGAAATACATATATTTATAGTTTCAGACCAGACGGAATACTTTTGTCAATCCGTAAAGCGACTTACCGCGTTAGTGTCAAGCGCTGTGCTGCCCTTGAAAAAGGTCTCCGATTGGGTCCGAAGCTAGTCGTACGTAGTACTTATACTGTATGCACTATAGGTACTGTACAATGAACCATAAACCCACCAGTACGCTGTTATACGGGGTTTTAAGGTTCACTTTAAAAAAAAAAGAATACTTTCACCTTGAGGCACTAAACCTTTAATTTTTAACTTTGGGATCAATTACGATTGGGATGAGAACAGACTAACGAGTCTCCCATTCACTGCCTAGAGCGAGAGACTGATAACAGAGAGTCAGTATGAAAGCTGTGAGCACAGGACTAACGCTAGCATAGTATGGATATAACAGTACATAATATATATGAATATATAGATAAATATGAATACCACTAATAAAAGTTTTTATTCTAATATTGTGTTATTTTACGAGCTACTGCTGTCTCAATCCCGTTCCCTACCCGAGACTTGAGGTATCCGTTACCCTAGGTTCCTCTCCCTACCCATTTTTCCTTATCCAAATTTACCTTCTTCCTTCTTTCCCGACTTAAAACGATTACATTCCGAAGGAGAATTGGCGTCAGGCAGGCATAAAAGAAACCGCAGTGAAAATACGGAAAATGGTAGGACGATGATAATGATTGTGTTATTTTATATTTTTGTTTTATTTAATTCTTTTATACAAACCCTTTCTATAATAATCGCGACTGCACGGATGGCACAATGGTTTAGGTGGTCACCTCGCGACTACGCCGCGTCGGGTGGTGTGGGTTCAAATCCCACACAGGACAAAAATTTGTGTGAACCACAAATATTTGTCCCGAGTCTGGGTGTTCTTTGTGTCCGTTGTTTGAATGTTTATGAAGCCCCCCGCGACACAGGAATATTCCTAATGCGGGAGTTGTCTTTTTGAATTAAAAAAAAAAATAATAATTCATGTATTAACAATTATATCCTTTTTCTTTTTATTTTCAACTTATCATCAAAGAAAAAGAAGTTTAGTGTGAAACATTAAGGTTAAGGGTTTGTTTGTTTTAACTTACACTGATTGTGACCATAACCACGTGTAAATTTACGGAAACGATTTGAATAATAATAGGTATACATGTTACACTAAAGTAAACTAAATATTAAGCGAGTTAGTGTATTTGTTACTCATAATAATACATTTTTACTACCTGATCAGATTTGTGATTGATTTGGCTTACGAACAGATTTCGCGTTCACACGTAAAAAATACATCCACAATTTTCATTTGATTTCATTTTCTGATAGACGTCTGTAAGAAACATTACTGTATACCTAATAGTTTTTCTTTTTGAAGAAATGCTACCTGTATTGATTGTGTAATATAAATCATCTTATAAATATAACCACCCAACTGTAAAACCGATGTAAAAATAAATCGGAACACATCCGATCAGTATGCTACCTGCAGGCAGACTAAATTATAAAAATTGGCCGATTACCGTCCACAGGAACCGATTTGATGTGGCACGATCAATTCAGTTGAATGCAGTATATAGTATATGGTAGAAATAGTAGCTTAAAAACTCATTTATCTACTAAAATCCTGCCAGGATTAAACTTTTTAAGCAATTCCTATAAAAATACTAAAATATATATCGTTGACTGTCCTGGTTTTAGTAATTCAATTGGTTTCAAAATGTATGTATGTATGAACCTTTTAGATGTCGTCGTTTAGATAAAAGCTAACAACTAAACCTAGTTGACTAGTTTTATTGGCCAATTTAGGTGAACAATGGATGTTCACCATTTCACACATATTTTGCGAACAATATAAAAACCATTTTATGGCCTTTTTCGAGAACAATAAAACTCAGTAGTGTTATATGATCAAAAAAAAAACAGCTGCCTGTACTGTGTTTTGTCGCTGTTTAACAAAAGTTAGATGCCTACGAGTACTACGTGTCTAATTCTTGTGAAACAGTGAATTCTATTTTTTAAAATTTATTTTAAGCTGGGTATTAGTAAGTAGCCATAGTATGCCCATCACTTCTATCAAACCCACTCCTTATAAAACACTCTTCAAAATCCAATCTAAAATAAATATAATTTGTTTAAATGTAAAATATTTGATCCTGTTACAAAATTATAGAGTTATAGAGAATCAAAGAAGAAGAAGAGATCAAAGCAAACGCAATGTGTCAGGCCTATTAAATTCGGCTTTCAAAATATATTTTTTTTAATTTTTTTCTTGTCAGTTAAGTTTTCATATATACAATAAATGAAACAGCACAAAAATAAATCGTATTTTACTCTGCATTAAAAACACATAAAGCTTAATAGCTTTTCGAAAGCGCAATGCAACGACGGATCGCCATATAGATGCATGTTATAACTTTTATTCATTTTAGTTCACTTTTATTCATTTACATTATTAGTAAAATTGTATTGGGATTTTTTGTTGTTTGAATTGCCATCCAGTTTCATAGTTATTAGCAAGAGTTAGGAGGATAATTATACAAGTTGGTGTGGGCCGAGGTGATTCAAGATAACCTGTTTCTTGCATTGACTTGCAGCCTAGTATTAGGGATTACGTTAACTCATGCAGTCGCTAATTTCTGTATTTATGCGACGACCCAATGCGTCTTGCTTCATACATTCGATCTTAGTCATAACCTAAACCAATATATTTTTCTCACATCGGTTACTACCTCACCGGGGCTAACGGTGAATCGGTATGTTAGAATCACATGATGTTCTGTTAAAAGTGGGTCTATAGCTTTAGTATAACATACAAAGGAAGTCACCGAGGTAACCCGAAACAGTATCTATGCAGACGCAAAAATTGCGATGTTACCAACAAAAATATGTGGTTTTAAACGCTTGTCTAGGAAGCGCCTATTATAACCTGAACTCTCCATTCTTTTATTTATATACCAATCATTTCTTTACTTCAAGTATCTACTGTAACTGGTATGTCAATACACAGGTAAAACCTCCCTCACTTTATGATAGCTGAATATCTTTTTTAGTATTATTCGGAGTTTTATTCATGTTTTATTATTGAGGAAAATATTTCATTCTTCGTGGATAAGACAGGAAATGTTAGTATGTAGAACGGTCAAAATGTACGCAAGTAAAAACAAATGTATGCATTAATGATTATTGAATACAAGAGAGAAAATAATATAATTTGAAATATTATATCTGTGTAGGTTAAAGTATATGTAAACCATGATTTTAATACCTACATTTAATATAAACTAAAATACTTTTAAAGTATTTTTAGTCCAAAACGGTAGATAGATAGATAGATAGATTACACTTTATTTATACACCAGGGTTTTACAAAGAATATGTAACAGAAGATGTATCTTATAAATAGTGTACAAAGGGCGGCCTTATCGCTTAAAGCAATATCTTCCAGGCAACCTTGGGATGGACTGAAGTTATTTTATTAAACAGGTGGTAATCGTTGACGTTAAATTAAAATGTGGTTAATGCTTATCATCTATTACATACATACAATACTCAATAATTATACCTACCTATACCTACTCAAGTACTCTTATATACATGAATAAAAATACATATATACCCACAAATAGACATACACATATACACAATAAATAATGTATACATCATATTTTAAATATAGTTTTATAGTGACAGATAATACTCTGTAGTGTATATATACTCGGTAGTGTATTGAAGAAATTTAGTCTCTATATAGTTTTAGGGTTTAACAATAGTTTACCATCAGTCAGGTTAGTTAGTCGTTACTCAACTTAGCTGCAAAACAATGTATATATTACCTTTTGATGGCGGATGGCACAAAGGTTAAAATGGTTGCCTTGCTACTACGCCACGCCTAGTATTGGGGATTCGATTCCGACAATCTATCAATTAGCCTACTGGAGTTTACTGCTCGACGTAGGCCCTCCCTCCGCCTTTCGATTCCCACACGAGACCAATACACCCTCATTCGGTACGCTGGTGTTTAGTGTGTTTTGTGGCCGTTTGTTGCAGTTTGAATGTTCGTAAAGCCTCCCACGACACAGTAATTATTTCCAGTGCGGTACTATTTCAGTATTATTTTCCTTTCTACCCGACTACAGCGAAGCTAAAGGGAGGGTTATGCTTTCAGACCATATGTATGTTCATCGGTTTCCATCATCTTTAGAAGCGTCTTGATCGTCCTCTAGTTGTGTGAATTTCATGTGACGTCACATGAAATTCAATATGGCGCTCTACAGAGATTATAAAGTCATGATTTAGAAAAGTGTGCATTGACACACGACCACGACTATCGTCCAAAAATCACTACGCCTACGTAATTAAAAAATTAAAAAATGTATATGTAAGCTGTCCACTTATTAAAAATATTGAATAGTTTGTAGATAGGAATGTCAGACAAGAACATTTTCGTATTTTTTATATCTTTATTGCAGTCACAGTGATTTAGCTACACAATATATTTACATAACAATTATATTCGCAGACAACAATCTGGTGTTAGTGGTACGCAATATGTGCATTCTCGTAATATAGAGCGCGACTTACACGACACTTCCTTGTACAAGATAAGCTAAACCATTAGCAACAGTTAGATACAACTATTTAATGCTTACAAATGTGTTTCTAGCTTAGTCTGCAGCTTACTCCTAATTAAAATAATGCATGAATTTATGTCAATGTTTCAGTCGCTGATAATCATTTATTAACATATATTTTGTGGAAAATTGACGGTTCAACTTTACGTGGCTGACAAACAACTTTACCTGCATATTTTACCATGGATAGCAGTGTATTAAATCCAAATGTCAATGTCGCAATGTAGCCGCTGCAACCTCAAAGAAATCTTAGTTTCTCTGAGACAATCGTAACGGTGGCCACCTCTGGGGTGAATTGATAATACTAAATTAATTATCAGCAAACTAATCGTGCGTTAAGATTTTAGAGTTTGTGTTTTTGAATACAGATGTTTATGGGTTTACTTAGAGGTTGACAAAATTCCCCAAAATAATTAGAAGGAGAAGTAATTTTTTACGAGAGTCTGCAGCAAGCGATCCGACCAAGAACTGGGTAACGTGGCCTTTGATGTAGCCTATCGAAAGATAATAAGAGACGGACTATTTTCTATTGCCTGTTTCCTTTTCCTTTCTAGCTTTTGGCTGCAGCTTTGCTCACGTTAAATTTATTTCTATCTCTTTGGAATATAACTTCTTTTCGGGATGAACGGTACCCTATATCATTTCCTGTACTACGTGTGTTCAAAATTTCATGACGATCGATTAAATAGTTAAGGTATGAAAGCATAACAAACAAACAATCAAATCTCCGTATATCGTCATGTTTTGTAGAAAGCCGGAATTTATTTATGGAAGTTGATAATGTTATCAGGAATTTCATTAAAAAATGCGAACTGAGCGTAGACCAAATTTTGACTAACCTGTGTACCAACTCTCGTGCTTGTCAGAATTTACATTTCAAATGTATTTTGTCTGAAAACAGGTTCTACCATATTTTCAGTGAAAATATTGGGAAAGAATTTATGCACACCTATGTTTTTAGCATATTTCAACTGGTAAGGAAGTTCTACGTCAAATTTATTATTGTTATCCTTTTAACTTTAGTTTTATTTGATCTATTACAATACCACATTCTAAATCCATTTGTATTTCTTTCTAGCCATGTTTATTTGTATTCCAAACGGATACTTATGGAACTCTTTAAAATAATATCAAAACAAGAATAAGGTACAGTCAGTAAAAACGCTTGGGTGGTCTTTATAGTGCTATATTTTCACGAAATTAGCTGTTTCCCAATATCAACACTATAAACAATTTATGAACATTACCTTAATGCAAAAAAGAATAAGTAAGAATTTAGTTCTAATACAGAATATCAAAAGCAAATAACTATTAGTATTATCAAGTTATAGTATTCTTACTTATTTTTATTTTTTGTACTTTTTTTGCATCATGGTAAAAGTCGGTACATATTTAATGAGTTTATATTTTGATATAGCAAATTTTATAAAACACTATAAATACCATCCAAACCATTTTTACTGACTGTACCTAATTCTTGGTTTGATATTAGTTTTACAAAGTGGTATCCGTTTACAATACACAATAAATATGGCTAGAAAGAAATACCAATAGTATTAGAATGTAGCAATCGAACGGAATGGATATTTTATTTTAGGCTTATACATGATTAAACACGTAAACCTTATCGTCTGTTAAAAGTTATACAACACAATTATATCTAGCAGCTCTTCTTAAACTTCACAGTGCTGACACAATATTAATATTTCGCCACAAAAAGGAGACCACTCCAGCTGCACATTTGGAGAAGACGCGTAAAAACACAATATATGTTCGCCGGCATCTGGCCCGAGCCCCGGCTATCTCGTATCTTGCTAGCGATATTTTTTGCTGAAGGAAAGGGCTTACGAGAAAAATTGTGCGATTCAGATAGTTGCAGATAATTCATCGTCAAGGAGTGTAATGTAGATTTTGTTTCGTAATTTTGAATGGCCTAAAATGTGCTCTGAAATTTGACTCTTTTGATTGGTTTTATTTATCACGTTGTATTACTCTTATGACTTTTGTATCCGGTGACTGTAAAATGATTATTCAAATAAACAAAACCTATAATATTCTATCGTATAAATAATTTCAATAAATCGGCGGTCTAATCACCGTGTGTGATAACTGTGATAAGACCGCCGATTGTTATACCTTAACATCACTATACACATATATATGACAAATAAATAAAACTCCAGCTAATGAAGACAATTCAAACTAAGCAAAGTTTTCCTGTTTAAGAGTCGTACTCACTCACTGTTAAAGAATCACTAGTTATTATTGTAAACCTAACAAAGTTTAGGGAGTCCTCAAGACATAAACAAATATTAGCCAATCGCAATACCTATACAAAATAAATCTCCAAAAGTACCTCAATATATTAAAACACGATTCTAAAGAGACATCGAGTTGCCTATTCAAAAGCTTCACATCACGTTCCTTTAACGCCATGACGGGGGCTCATATGCGGGTTTATACAGAAATCATCGGTGCGAGAATGATACAAAGCAGTTTATCATCCCCTCGTGTCATATTTACCCGTGTTTTTTTGGGCTGGCTAAACGAAATGCGTGCTGAATACAATATAATGCGACCCGGTGTCTCGTAATCAAAAGGGAATTGTTTAGCTAAGTAAACATAGATATTTTCGTGTTAGAAACCAGTTGATTAGACTCTAAGGTGTTAGTGACGGAGTAAACTACACTTTTGTTAGGTTACTTACCCCAGGATTTCAAAATAAGTAAAACATTTTTTTAGGAAAATGGTGATGGGTAAAGTTTAGGGTTCTAAGGTCGTCGTACTTGGTTTAATGTAAAAAATGTCCTCTTTTTATTATGGGTCACACACTACTAGTCCCCTTTTTAACTACCAAATTAAGTGCTTGTGCGAGTAAGATTAATTGTTACGATTACTGTGAGAGGGAGAAGAAGGGGCTTGAGTGTCTTTTTCATAAACGTGGACGTATTTATTAACATACTTCATAGAGCTGCATTTTCTAAAGTATTCAGAACGAATATTATAAATAACGTGGGAGAGCCATGCTTCGGCACGTATGGGTCGGCTCGACTCCGCTCGATACCACGGCTTCACAGAAAACAGGCAGTAAAGCAATGATTGCATTCCATTTTGCCGAGTGAGTGAGGCTACCGGAGGCCCTAACCCTTCCCTCTCCCCTATTCCTGTCATTCCCCTCTCCCCTCTTCCCACTCTTCCCCCCCCCCCTCCTCTTCTCCTACTCCTACCTTAAAGGGCGACAACGCACTTGTAACTCTTAAGTTACAGGTGCCTATGGGCGGCGGTAGTCATTTACTATCAGGGGACCCGTCTGCTCATTTGCCCCCTACACCATAAAAAAAAGGAATATTTTGAAAGGTTTCTTGTTTCTTTACAAAAGTAGAGCTTTCCTTGACGAAAGCTAAATAACATTCATGATTAAGTTATCAGAAAAAAAGTAATTAGGAAGAAAACAGATCATTCACCTTTATTTTGTCCGAACTCGTAAAGGTAACAGGAAAGAAAAATTTTCAACGATTTGGAGCACGAAATATTAGGTATGAGGATGAGTTTACTGATGACTGCTGATGGTGAGTTTTCTTGCCAGAATGCGAATCATAAAAATGCGAGATTAAGGATTTAGAGTCATTAGTTTGATTATGCATGCAGACTGTTGCATATTGATTGCATAAATGTTGTTTAAGTGATTACATTGAAGTTTTTGGCCGTATGGGGTCCTGTGTCGCGGGGGACTTTACAAACATACAAACAACGGGACACAAAGATCACCCAGACTCGGGTGAGAATCGAACCCAAGACCTATGGCATAGCAGTCAGGGTCCACTAGGCCAACAGTTCTGTTTACTCATTGTGATATCACATTTAAGCAAAAAAAAAATTAATATTCCGCCAGAAATTTCCAATGATTTTCCACTCAGAATGATGGTCTGTATCCACTATTTCAAGATTCGACAGGCCGTTGCTTACGCACCGTTATACTAATCGGAGCGAGATCTGTCATTGCCCGTTGCATCAGTAGTTACTACGTAGTTCAGGTGGTCTTCGCTAGATGATGTTGATATATGTTTTTCTTTATGTGTAAGTCACTACAGTAGGTATCGGTAATCACTTATGACACCAGAACATTGCGTGTAAAGAACTGACAAGAAATTGATAAGGTCGAGGTCAGTTGGAAATTAACTACCGTCATGATAATATGTCTACTTTCGAACATGTCTTACAAATGTTTTGAATCATATTATCCAGCAAAAATAAAACATCTTCATTTTAATAACATAACAAGGTGCCTGAGTAATCCTGCCTTCACACTCTCGGTGAATAACCCATATAGGTAATAAAGTTTTAGTAATGCCATCGTAAGAAAGAAAAAGGAGGATGTTTACAAAAATAAAAGTTATGGACATAAAATGTATGAGTTTATTGATATATTAGCTTTGTGCTGTAAACAGTTCTCAAGAAATGGTGATACGAGATTCCTATAATGTTTACGACATAATACATAATGCTCACAAAATCTATTACGAAGCAGTTCAAGAACATTACATTATTGCGTCTAGGCGTATGAACTAAATGGTACTTTATCCTTATATTATATATTCGACGTATTTACGAAATTAAAAAGTTTCTAATAAAGAAAGGACTTTTAAAAGCCAAGGCTCTCCCTCTAGCATTAAAGGTGGCGTGTGGTGTTATATCTACGTGGTAGCAACAGAGACTGTATGTAGGTTTAAGTGTATGTGCGCCGGTGCGTCTCTGTTTGTTCTTGCTCTGCTTTTATAAATAAAAATGCAAAGTACCTTAGTAGAGTTTGATGGTAAGATATCTCATAACTTATATTATCTTTAAAACTACTTTTTAGGCTGTTTCCGCATTTATGATTGTCGTTTTTCGGCACACACAAATATAGTATTGCATTAGGTTCATGTTCCTGTTAATATGTAAGTGTAATATACGGTATACATGTAAGTGTGATAAATAAATAAACAATAAGTATATAGTTGAAAACCTCCGTCTTGTAAGAATGAATATAAGAACCTAATATATTAAAAAGATAGCATTTGAAATTAATAAAAACGCATATCTATCAACCTTAGTCTAAATCTCTGGTATACCATCTGACCAACATACATTATTACGTAAACATAATGTTCTTAGCTCAAGGGAGACACACACGATGCCTAATTCTATACGGTACAGCAGGTATTAGTAAAACAAGTCGGTACTAAGCAAATGTTTGAAGTAAAGGCTTGATGTAGGTTCTGTAAACAGATGGACCCTAGTAAATAACGTAAGGCCCGAGTCCAAGCATATCTTGTCGGAGTTCTTCGATAATTATACAGAAGCTATAACAATTTTTTTTTCACAAATCTTTTACAGTACATGCAGCTCGCCTGTGGAATGCATTGCCTGAAGCTATTAGACGTGCTCAGTCGCTACACACTTTTTAAAAAAATGGTCACTAATAACTATCTGTCACAGTAATAGTTCACTTGCTTTTAATACTGGATATGTGTATATATTTATTTTAATATCGGTATGTATGTATCTATATGTGTAAATGTATGTATGTATATAGGTAAGGTATATATAATTATTTATTCCTTTTCCCCTAAATTCATATAAGCTGCTACTTAGCTAAAGTTGTACACCTGCTAACTGCCCTATACATAACTCCATTGCATCTGTCCATCTAAAGGTTGTCTGTAAGAAATCGCAACTAGCGATAAGACCGCCGTTTGTACCATTATTTTTTTTTTGTCTTTGTAAATATTTTGAAATGTTCCTCATGTTGTATAATAAAGAGTATTGTATTGTATTGTATTATACAGAAGCTAATAACTCATGTTGGACTCGTTTTGCAACATAGTCGTTGGCTATATATTACTTAACCATGCTAGCAAATTGCGATTTACAAAAAAATATATATATATAACGGGTGTAAGGAACGGCCTACCGAATCTTGAAATAGTCGATTCAGATCATCATTCTGAGTGGAAAATCATTGGAATTTTCAGCCGGAAAATTCATAATTTTTTTACAATTTTTTTGTTAAAAGTGATATCACAATGAGTAAACAGAACATTTTACCAAAAAAAAAAAATCAATGAATAGCCAAACCTACAGCCTACAGCCAAAAACTGCAATGTAAATAATTAAACAACATTTATGCCATCACCTGCTTCGACACCGCCGAACGTTTAAGGTCATTCACCGTACCGCACCATTGCGTAGCGCAAAATCAAACTAATGACTGTAAATCCTTAATGTCGCATTTTTATGATGAACTGACGTTTGCATTGTGATAAGTATCCAAAGAAAGACTTTTCTGTATATAAAGCTTACTTTTGTAATTTTAGTACAAAATAGTCTTGTTACTATTGTTTTATTAATATTTCTCGCACAAACATACATATTATCACATGACATACATTTTACAAAAATGGAAGTAGCGTAATGACTTGCGATCAAGAGGTTGCGGATTAGAACCCCACCCAGCGCAGTACTGACGTGAACCCACTCCTAACACAAGCGTTAAACTTAGCTGGAGGGGTTAACAAGAATACTAGTAATGTGTGAGCTACGTTACTAGTATTATTAAAAAAAACGTACACACACACACACAATTCGTAGCAGTACAAAACACTACGTATTAGTGCTCTGAATTCATTCGCAATATTGTAATATTTATGTCTGTCTCTTTTGGCAATAATAACAAGATTACTATTGATATTAACAGTGACCTTCGTTAATCATATTCAGAAGCATAAATATTACAAAAAAAGTAACTATGTTTTTTTTATTGTATTTTTGAACGAAACATATTCTGCTTTGTTATATAGTACCAATATTTCAAAAGTAAACATTCTGCCTGATTCTTAACGTGTACTGGTGCCTAATAAATATGGCGACATTGCCTGTGTGTAGCTCATCCAGTCGTCTCTCTAGAACATAACTCTATTTTAGTCACTACTAACAGCACTCTGTTTAAAAACCTTTGTAGATTAGTAACTCTACGAAATTAATACAGTAGCGCGGTTCGAGTTCCAATTCAAAATAATATAAAAATAAGAAAATCACTTTTATGCACAGAGACATTCAAAACTAATTACGAATATGATACTGCTCACGTAAGTCCCCTTTGTTTGTAAAAAGCAAAAAAAACCGGCCAACTGCGAGTCGGACTCGCGCACCGAGGTTCCCTAAAATATTTTTATTAATTTATGTAACTAAAAACTTACGGTTTTCGCAATTTTTCCTTTATCTGTGCTATAAGACGTTGTTTCGTACCAAATTTTTAGATTCTGGGTTCACGGGAAGTACCCTGTAGGTTTTGAATCCCTTGCGAGTGTCGAAAATTTGCGGAAATTTGCGGCGTAAACGGCTGTATCTTTTGATTGCGTTGGCTTAGAAGTTTGATTTTTTCATAGCCTTAAGGGACTGTAAACCTAAGTATTTAATATAAATTCCAGCATGATATCTCCACGCGTTTCTGAGGAAAAGGGTCTTGACAGACAGACAGAGGGTTCCGTTTTTTCTCTCGAGGTACGGAACCCTAACAAAAACTAACTGTACCTCTTACGGCTATAAAGTCCGATATTGGAAGATGTCTGACGTAGCAAATTTTTCAGCTGCCGTCTCCTTACAATATGATGTGAATGAAATGCCATTCTGTTCCATTATTGGCCAATACAGCTGCTATTTCTCGAGGAAGAGCAGCACATTCATCGCGAAACATTGCCTTAAGCTCCTTTGAAGCTCCCACAAAGTTTGTGCCATTGTCACTGTAAAGGTGACTGCAGTGACCACGTCTGGCAACAAAACGTTTAAAGGCCGAAAGAAAGCCTTCAGAGGTCAAATCGGAGACCACTTCTATGTGCACAGCACGGGTTGCCATGCACACGAAAAGACATATGTAACCTTTATAGGACTTATGTCCGCGACCCTTAGCTGTTCTTATCTGAATCGGTCCTGCGTAATCGACACCTGAATTGAGGAAAGGCTTACTCGGGGTCACTCTGCATGACGGCAACTGTCCCATCAATTGATTTTTTGTTACAGCTGCATGACGAATACAAGCTACACAGTCGCGGATATGAGCTTTAATCAAATTCTTTCCTCGAACAATCCAGTACTTTGACCGCAGAAAATTTTGTGTTAACTGGGGTCCACCATGCAGTACACGTTTATGAGCGTCCGATATGAGCAGTTTTGTCAAATGAGACTGATAAGGAACTATGATGGGATGCTTCATATCATCATCTAATTGTGAATTTTGGATTCTACCTCCCACTCTCATCAAGTCCTTATCATCAATATAAGGATTCAAGGACAACAAACAGCTGCTTTTGCTGACGTCTCTACCTGCTTGGATTGCCTTTATTTCTGTCTCAAACCACACCCTCTGACATTGCTTGAGACAGCCATGTATGGTATCTGCAATCTCAGCAGCTGTAAGGTAAGATGGTAACCTTGTCTGTGATGCTTTGGAGACCTTCAATTTCAGAAATCGTCTACAATAGGTCAGCGACCTGATTAATCTACGGAACGATGAAAATCTAGACCAAATCAATTCAGTCGGACTGTCGTCTACCTGTGTTGCATGAACCTTGACAGATTTTTGTTCCACTTTAGTCATTATAGCTTTAGGTCTGCAGTATTCTATGGTACCAGCAAGCAACCACGACGGTCCATGTTTCCAAAGCGAATCATTTAACAAGGATGTAGATGTTGTACCCCTCGAAGCAATATCAGCTGGATTGTTCTTTGTGTCAACAAAATGCCACTGAGTGGAGTTGAGGGCGGTAAGGATTTCAGAAGTCCGGTTTGCGACAAATGTTTTCCACCGACTCGGGTGATCGCTCAACCAAGCCAGCACAACCGTTGAATCTGTCCAAGCATGTAAGTTTGATTTTTGAATATCCAAAACACGAGCCACTTCTGAAAGTAATTTGGTAACTAAAACTGCTCCACATAGCTCCAGTCGTGGTATAGAAATTTGTTTGATTGGAGCCACCTTCGTTTTTGCAGTTACCAGATTACAGTGGACTCGACCTTCAGTATCAATAACTCTGATGTATATAACCGCGGCGTATGCTACACTTGACGCGTCAGAGAAACCATGTAATTCCACCGTTTGATCATCGCTTTTTCTTTGCAGCCATCTTGGAATTCTAAAGTTATTGAGTGTTTGCAACTCACGACGATAAGACTGCCACTCAGTTAGAAGCTCCTCGGACAGTTCCTCATCCCAATCCAAACCAGCGATCCACAGTTTTTGTATGAAGATTTTCGCGGTAATTATGCATGGTGCAGTCCAACCCAGTGGGTCATATAAACGTGATATTTGTGATATAACTCTTCTTTTCGTTCCAGATTCAGACGGTGGCAGCGGCGACGGTAAGTTTACAGTGTAATGGAATTCATCTGAATTACGATTCCAGGTAAGTCCTAAAATTCTAGTAGTTTCATCTTCTTTTATTTCCAGATTTCTTCCAGTATCCAGTTCTATCTGTTTTAGCAACTCTTCTCGGTTACTCGTCCATTTCTGTAAAGTGAAACCTGTTTTATGTAAGAGCTCATTAAACTCGTGATAGATTTTTACGGCTTCTTCTTCAGTCTGGCAACCTGTCATTAGATCATCCATATAAAAATCTGTCATGACTCTATTAGCAGCGTATGGATATGATTTGCCTTCATCACTAGCGGTTTTCTGCAATGCCTTCACTGCCAGGTAAGGTGCGCTAGATGTCCCAAATGTAACTCTCAAAAGCCTATATTCCTTTATATCAGCATGAAAGTCATCCCGCCATAAAAGCCTTTGAAAGTCCACATGATCGCTAGCTACCTTCACTTGCCGATACATTTTAATGATATCGGCTGCCAGACATACTGGATGTTGTCGCCACCGCATAACTGTATGACGTAAGTCAGCTTGTAAGAGTGGCCCAACCATTAAAGTGTCATTTAAGGAAACACCATCGGATCCCTTAGCTGACGCGTCAAATACCACTCTTAATTTTGTGGTCGACTTATCTTCGCGGATTACACCATGATGCGGTAAGTAAACAGCGCCAATTTTATTCTTATCCTTTTCATTTGAAATCTCTTCCATATGACCTAGTAATAAATATTCATTTATTACTGATGTATATTGTTTTTTAAGCTCACTATTTTTTGATAGCTTCCGTTCGAGACTGTGCAATCTTTTTAATGCTATTTCCTTTGTATTACAGGGTGATTTACTAGACCGAAATGGCAGCTTTACGATGTAGCGACCATCTTCATCTCTGCACGTAGTAGCAGAGAAGTAATCTTCACATGCTTGCTCTTCAGGACTAAGAATTGATCTTTCAGAGCCGGTTGGCTCTGCCTCTAGTTCCCAAAATTTTTTTAGGAATTCATTTTCTTCGACCTTAGTGTGCATGCTTAGAATTATATTATGATAAGACTGTACTCCATCATCATCATTGACTTCTCCCGATACAATCCAGCCAAGGTAAGTATCTTGAGCCATTGTTTTACCTCTAGGGTCCTTAATTAAGCCTTCCTTTAAAACTTTAGTATAGGCTTCCGAACCTAACAAAATATCAATTTTGATAGGCTTATTGAAATTTGGATCTGCCAACTCAATACTATGAAACTCTGGCCAATCCACCAATGTAAACTTCCTTTCAGGTAAAATAGAAGTTACCCTACTCAACACATAAGCCTTTATTTGAAAAGTGAAGTTAGGATCAAGTAATGATTGAATATTAACTCGAACCATATATTTTGAAGTTAGGTCGCTCTGACCTCCACCCAAACCTGAGATAGTAGTTTTAACCGCTATCTTTTTTAACTTCAATAACTGAACAGCAGCTACCGTGATAAAGGAAGCTTGAGAACCCTGGTCTAAGAGGGCTCTTAAAACTTGAGAATACCCATTTTTCGATCTAGCCTTAATAACGGCTGTAGCCAGTAAAACCTGACTATGTTCATTTTCGCAAAATGGGTTGAAATATGAGGTTCAGCCGTGGCCTCGTTCTGTGATGTTTCCTTTTTTGTATTACTTGGTGACGCGGAAGAGCTCGCTTCCGCTCCTGAATCCGATTTTAGGTGCAAGAGAGTATGATGCTTTCTATTACAAATTCTACATTTAATATTCATTCGACAATTAATATTAAGATGACTTGAGCGAAGGCAATTAAAACACAAACCATGAGACTTAGCTATTTGACGGCGCTGATTGACGGTTTCCTGAATAAACTTCTTACAATGACACAAGAGATGCTCCTCGGAACAATGTGGACAGGAGAATTTTGAAACTACATGCAATGCTTTAGTACTACTTTTAGGCCTACTACTCTGCGGTTCTACAAATTCAAGAGCCCGAAAGCGTTTTTCCAAGAAGTCCCGAAAGTCCTTAAAGGTAGGAAGTTCATCGCAAGATTGACTTACCTGCAATTCCCACTGTTTCCGAGTCTCAACGTCCAACTTGGAGCCAATCAAATAAATAACAATAATGTCCCAAGCGTCTACCTGTACACCTAGATTAGACAACTCATGTAAACAATCGGTTGTAGTATCTAAAAGCTCCTTGAGAGCTATAGATGACTCAACCGTCATTTGTTTTTGGTTTAGTAAGCGCTTAAGAATACAATTAGCTAAGAATCTCTTATTATTGTAACGACTATTTAACAGAGTCCAACATTTGCTATAGTTTGCATGTGTGATCGGTACGTGCTTGATGAGCTGTGCTGCTTCACCTGACAACTGAGATCTTAAATAGTGTAAACGTTGTACATCATCAAGAGTTTCATTACGATCAATCAATGATAAAAACAAATCTCTAAACGTTGACCACTCCTGATATTTACCACTAAAGATAGGAATAGTTATTTTAGGTAATTTGGCAATCGACATCATTTTCGGTTGATTACGGTCTGGTGAAGCATCACTCGTTTTACAAGACTGAGACTTATTAGGTAATGCATTTTTCAATTCTACTTTATAAGTTATAAAAATATCAGTAACCGCTTCAAACACGTCGTTCTTAACGTAATTCGTTGTGTTCAATTCTGTTTCCGTGTATTTCATCAAAAGTTCTTCATGTTTTCTTGTAAAATCTTCAAATTGTTTATCCAATATTTCCAAGCGAGACTCCACATATGCCTGATTTATTCTCTCTTTAGGCGATTTTCTGAAGTTAATAAGACCCTTGTGAATGCGGTTTTTAATATCTTCCAACAGTCTTAACTGTGCCTCCATGATTGTGACTGACAAAAACTGATATGTAAAATCAAACAATTCTATTGCTGTTTTTTCTAAGTTACAGCTTCGAAATATTTCTGTGTGTCTGAATATCGAAAAGTGTTCTAAGTGTTTTAACCACACTTCAACTCTGGGCGAAATCGGGCATAGATTCGGGGTCTCATCAGTAATTGAAGAAATTTTCTAAGTCCAAATTAACTATCTTAAATTTTTCTAAGTCCATGCATTATCTTTAAATTTTTACAAGTCTCTGACACTTTGAAATTTTTACGGAAAATGTACTCACAGTTTTTTTTTAAGTTGCACTTTAAACACTTATATCACTTCCCTTATCGCTCCGTTGTGCGAGGCTGCGATGACCTCGTTCCGCTCAGCTCCGTCGGCCTCGCTCCGCTCAGCTGGTTCAACGACGCTCCGCTCAACTCCAGCTGTGTTTTGTTCCGGGTCGTAGGACCTTTTGTCAATGTAGACTTCTTGCCCTTTTTGTCGATGAGTCAGGAATATGTTTTATAGCAATAAAACAACACCACTTACTCCGAACGTAGACAATTTAATTCCGATAAATCAACACCTCTTATGATTATCTTGGTAACGAAACCATAGCGCGATTCAGGAAATCTAACAACGACATCTAAGGAGCGTCGAGGTAAACCTTTACTACTGATTAACTTTGACATTACATTTTGTTGATTAGATAATAAGACATGAACAGTTGTAGTTTCCAATTAGAAGCTGGAGCCAAATCCGTGTATTACATACGATCAATATATATATACTTTATATACATATTAAAGCTATGAAATAAAACCTCATCATTACAAACTCCATAGATAAACCAATGGTAAGCAAAACGAAAAGTAACACATAACATTTTTCCAGACAAGTGAGACAAGACGGTCTTGCTAAGTTACCCTTTGTGAGGCTCAGTCTGACAGTGACATCTCGAGTTGAGATACAGTGTGTGCCATGCAAGCTTCTTGTAAAATAACTTTAGGGAAGGTTTTGTGAGATTACTTGGAGTTTGCTTTTCAGCTAATTGGTGGCTTGATAATATCAGGATAGATCATGAGATGTAATCCTATTTTCTTATGTACCATAACTTTAAATGTCATTGTATAGACTTCCTGTACCATGAAAGGCAACATAAAAACTGGATGCAAAACGCGATACAGGCGATAGATGTAGTAACTACCAAAACCAATATAAATTCTTTTGATGGACCTGGGCAGTAGAGCGTTCGAATCCGGCTCCATGCATGCCTAGGCCTATTTGACAGGCAGGTAGAATGTAGCTATAAAAAAAGTATGTCTAACTTGTTTAGGAAAAAATTCTAATACTTTATTTGTGCACCATCGCTATAATTGAAGCAGGTATCTAGGTGGATATAAATAGATATGTGGTAAATGCAATCTTTTCCAGGTAACCTTAAGATAGATCAAAATGATTCAATGAGACAGTGTTAGTTGGTGGTGTATTTAAAGCTTGAGACTTAAAACATTACTTTTGTTTGTTATTCCCATAACGAAAAGCATAATTACATAATTATAAGAAACTAGTAAACTTTTCTTGTATTATCTTTAAAAAAAAAAGCATTTTCATCTCATATTTAGAAATAAAATTACTGTACTGCACTGCGAAATTCAAAAGACACAATCACTGTATTCGTTTTCAAAAACGGCACACAAACAATAGTAGTCCAGCGAATATAAGCGCCAGGTCAACCTGACATGGCCTGAATATAAGCGCCAGGTCAACCTGACATGGCCTGAATATAAGCGCCAGGTCAACCTGACATGACCTGAAATGAATACCTCTTTGTTGTGCAAGATACACATGGAACCTATTGTTCATTCTTTATTATAACCCGAAATTATTCTTACACCTCTATGCGCTGCCATATGGAAATCGCTAGGTAGGTAGTAAGGAATTGTGCATTGAGCAACGCAGCTGTCGCGGCAATGAGGGTTAAATGTTAAGAAATGAAAAAAAATATATATTAATTATAAGGAAGGAAACGTGGGAGAGCCATGCTTCGTATGGGCCGGCTCGACTCCACTCGAAACCACGGCCTCACAGAGAACCGGCAGTGAAACAATGCTTTCATTACTTTTCGCCGCGTGAGTGAGGTTACCGGAGGCCCTAACCCTTCCCTCTCCCATATTCCCGTCCTTCCCGCTCTTCCCCCCTGTCTCCCTCTTCCCCTATTCCCACCTTAAAGGGCGGCAACGCACTTGTGACTCTTGAGTTACAGGTTCCCATGGGCGGCGGTAGTCATTTACCATCAGGTGACCCGTATGCTCATTTGCCCCCTATACCATAAAAAAAAAAGACAGTAATGCATATAACTTATACACTTATAAATTTAGTGTATTAACATACAATATTATTATTATCAAAGTTTCCTCATCATTATGACTCGTACGAATTATCTTGTTTTTTTTTTCACTCAATATAAACTCAACCCTCCTGAAAGTAAGCTAGATTGACGTCCATAGATAGAAGGCCACAATTAATAGTTCAAAGTCTAAGTCAAATATAAATATTTTCAAAGCAGTTTTTTTCCCAAAAAGTTATGAGATATACCCAACCCTCTCCCACTCTTCCCCTACTCCCTCCTTAAAAGCCGGCAACGAACTTATGACTCTTGAGTTGCAGGTGCCTATGGGCGGCGTTAGTCATTTACCGTTAGGTGACCCGTTTGCTCGTTTTCCCCTATACAATAAAAAAAAAACCCTCTGACGGAAGGGAGACCAGGTCCCCCAAATACATTGGTGTTCTCGGGGACTTCATTTCTAGAATATACTTGAGTCTCTTGCAATACCTGTGACGAAACACCGTGTGGATTTAGTCGGTTCTGTTCCGACGTACCACTTCACCGCTAGCCCCGGTGATGTGATAACCCTTGTTGGGTTCCACACGATAAACATTGCATGGATTGTCCGTTAAGATGTTTCTTTCTCTGGACTCCATGAAGAACATGGGGCTCAGTTCATATTTGACGTAAAAAAAAAGCATTGCTACATAGACGTTATTTTTTAAATTTGTTAAAAATAGATGCATGATGCAATTGTCGCGAACAGTCAGACAAAAAATGTTTTGCTAAAGATGCAACGTATGGTGTTTTGACAATTTTTTTTATATAAACAACATTTTTAACCCCTTTGAATGGATGAATGATAAAAAGGGATGTGCGCATATGCAACGTAACACTGCAAATGTTAAATACAGTACATTTTTAAAGTTAATGGGTGAATTTTCAAATGGTGGGATGTAGTATAGTGTTACTTTTAACCATAAGCTCATCTACTAATTTTGACATTTCTAACTCAAAAAATTACAAAGTTTCCTATAAATTGTCATACCTATTTTAACCCTTAAGGGATGATTATTATTATTTATTTTCACGGAAAACTGAAGATAATAAAATAATATAAAATTCTCAAACGTTTTTTCATTTATTATAACGCCATATATTATGACATGGTAAGTACCCCACTTGTATTTGTAGCTTTGCAACTTTGTTTAAAAATAAAAAGAAAAACTATTTTTTATCGTATTAATATGCAATTATTTATAAGTATAGTTATTTCTAAGTACCTTTCAATTTTTTACAAAATTCTGAAATGTACAGCAGATTAGTGAAATTTATATTTTTATTCAATGAAAGACTTGTATTTTAATGAAACTGACTTATATTCATAATTTATATTTTCGTTTTATTGTCGCATGATTGACTGCTGTTGTCAACTTGACACTCAACATTATCTCCCTTTTAGTCGATTAGGCCAAGCAAACAAACACGGGTTCCCAAACAAACGTTGCCACCCCTTTTTCAGCCTCTTGGGTGTGGAATTTTCAAAAATTCTTTCTTAACGGATGCCTACATCGTATAAGGAATACGTCCTCTAAATTTCACGTCTCTACAACCTATGGTTTAGGCTGTGCTTGATCCATCAGTCAGTCAGTCAGTCAGAAGACTCAGGACAAAGCTTTTTATATATATAGATATAAATAAAGAGTTTTGAGGTTCCAATCGAACAAATAAGCAACCTTGCTATTACCTTATCCAAATGCGAGCATTAGTGTTCGTTCAGTGTGTGTTTTTAACCTATTTTCTGCTCTTTACATGACATAGCAGTATACTTTCTTTAAGTTTGTGGTATCGATACGTAGATAAATTTCAATTTCAATGAATTGTCTCGTAAAAGTATTTAATTTTCAAAAAAGAGCCAAACTCGTCAGAATTCCAAACGTTTTTATATTCGGGAACATCACAGTAACATTTATGTTTCAAACGTCCCCTTCAAAGCTTCTTATCTACATCAATACTAAGCCGCTACTATCCCCGCATACAAAACTAAAATAATAAATTAAGCCCTACCGGAATCACACATTGAAGATTCTATAATACTCTTAGCTTCCCCACATTGACTCCTGGAGCATAAAATCGTCTTAGAGCTCTATCCTGCTCTTAAAATACGAAGGATTTTGGAGATTTAAATCTTTTTGCAACTAATGCGTTTGGATGATTAAAGGCTGGTAAGGGATAGGCACTCTCAATTTTACTTAGGCCTTATTCATTGTATAAAAGCCGGGATAAAAGTATCTGAATACGCAATCTTGGGTTAATGAGTAACCGAGATATGTTTGCTAATTAATTTTATGTTACTTACATATTTCGCAAATAAATTTTCATTTAGACTTTGGAGGTTATGTTCCGTGAACACAAAGGGAGGATCCTACGACTTGGTGACGTGACCACGTTTGGCATACCACGGCCGAAGGGTTCCCGTTGGGCGTTGGGGAGTTGTTTGTATACTAATTAGTTAATATACCTTCAGGACTACATATCACAGAGTTATAAAGTATGCATAGATACAAAAATATGTTCTAACATTAGTATGGACACAGATTTACAGAGTTGACAAAGTGTGAGTGACACTCGTGGTATTACAAGTGTACACACCTACCTTCAAGTGGACCGTACACTTATTTACTTTTGTAATAATGAAATAGGTTCACACCCTATTATGTGAATGGGACCACATTATAATTGAAAAAATATGGGTTTGTAATACGCCTCTGCCTACTTCTTCGGGGATATAGCCGTGATATGTATGTATGTTAAAAGAAAAACAAAATATAAACGCCATAAAATCTTTCTCTATACCCACTGAATTAGTTCTAAAGCACCTACACATGTCAAGCTTTTATTATTCTCTACCGTTGTCATAAATAAATAAATAGTTTCACATGGAAAGTGAAATTGATTACTGTAGTACAGTTGCGGATACACAAATACTGCAGTTGTTGATTAATAAGTTAATATAATCAACAACTGCATTATAATGTTTCATTGTTATACATGTTTAGGAACCAAATTTTATGTATTCACTGGCAAACATTACAAGTGTAAAAGTTTGCTAATATGATCAGATTTAATGAAAAGTGTTGACATGTGTAGGTTTTTTTTTATATTATAGGGGGCAAATGAGCAGACGGGTCACCTGATGGTAAGTGACTACCGTCGCCCATGGACACCTGCAACTCAAGAGTCACAAGTGCGTAGCCGGCCTTTGAGAAAGGAGTACGCTCTTTTCTTGAAGGTTTGAAGGTCGTATCGGTTCGGAAATACCGCAGGCGATTTCCATATTTGGTCCAAAGATTGGTTGTGCGAGGCAAAAAAATTCTGGAAAACCGCACAGTGGTGCATTGCCAATTATCCAGGTGATGGGGATGAAAGTTTTGTCGCGTTGAATGATGGCGAAACGTTGCAGCCGGTATAAGTCCGAACAATTCCTCGGAGCACTCCCCATGATACATGCGTAGAGAATGCAGAGTGAGGGTACATCTCTACGTAACGCCAAGGGGTCAAGGGGATCTGAAATATCCTGGCAATCGATGATTCGAGTCACTATCTGTTGAATGCGGTCAAGAGAGAGAAGTTGGTACTGAGGTGCTCCTGCATAGATATGAGAACAGTACTACATATGCGGCGGAACCTGCGCCTTATAAAGTTGTAGGCGGTGGGCCGGGGTGAAATACTGTCTCGATCTATTGAGCACACAAAGCTTCTTCGAGGCTTATTTGGCCTTACCCTCCAAGTGACCGCGGAACTGGACTTCGCTCGATATATCGACGCCAAGGATTCCGATGCTGGCTGTGCTAGTCAGGGGAGTGCTAATTTCTCAGGAAGCCTATAGGAAGGAAGCTTCGAGAGAAGCGCTTTGTGCCAGACCCGATCGAAGGCCTTCGCTATGTCCAAACTTACTGACATCGCCTCCCCTTTGCTCTCGATCGCCTGTGCCCAACGGTGAGTCAGGTATATATATATATAGGTCTATAGTTGGACGGATTAATTTATTGTATTGTGCGAATAGGTTTAGGACAAACTCACGGCAATGGCTGACATTGCACACAACAATACCAGAAAACTTTGGAAATCCTTAGAGATTTCAATTAGAAATTCCTTAGAAATAATTTGTTAAATATCACATAATATATAGCAATAGGTATCTTAAGGGTATTTTATTACACTTATATGTCTCCTGAATAGCCATTGTTAAATCAGTGACAAATCGTATGTGTTATTTCGCTCTGTTCCGTCGACTGAGCCTAAAAAACCAAGACATATTTGACACTATTCATAATGGTGACACGAAAATCCCGCTGCCGCACTTCTCGGGTGTTGCGTAACGTAAATCTCTGCGATACTGGCAGAATGTTTATTGTTAACATTCTAAATTGTTATTCACTTTAAACGTCAATGCTACCAGGTTTTGGTTACGTCTGTGCACATTTAGTCTTCCAAAAATTTTGATTTTGTTCCTTTTTTTTGGTTTATTTTTGAAAGATTTTAAACATAACACAAATAGAAGTATTTTAATTGTCAAATTGACATTTAACATCATTTTTCGATTCGGTAACGTCGACTATAAAATCAAAGTAACTTTACATATAGCCTAGTATGACGACTTAAATAGACATAAATAGAGTCGTGTTGCGGCAAGTGTAAATTTTATACTATGTTCTTTAATAAAATTATGTTCCAAAAATATCTACTACAAGAATACCATTGATTAAAAATTTAATATATTGCCATAATATATATCTGAATTTCGTTTTGAAATGTTCCTGAATGGTATACCTTCATTAGTATAACCATTTAGTTTCAATAATTGGTCTATTTTTAAACCATTCTATTGAGCAAGACTCTTTGTTATTATTCCTTAAGAGCTGATTTTACCTGTATAATATTTTTTCAAGTGGTTGGATAATAATAATAATTTCATCTTAAGTTACCCTATTATGAAACTTCACTAAAGCATCTTATCAAAAGTAGCACTCAAATTGTATTATAATGATCCTCTTCACTTTAAAAGCTAATCCAGCTTGAAAAAGTCGGAGGAATCTTTTGTGTGTGTAATTATTCGTGTTTAATGAATTAGTTTACATATAAAGATAAATGTTAACTATTAATTTTTTAATACTTATATTGTCCCGTTTACCTCAAACTTGTTGTCGCCACATTAAAAACTCTTATTTATTTTATTAAAAATAATGGCAAACTATAATAGATGATAAAACAGTTTACAATTTAATAAAAATTTGTTAATAGACATTATTATGATATTATATTTCTCCGAGACTTTAATAGGGTCAAAGACTTACTATTAGATTTAAACTACCAGAGAGATGTTTTGACTTCTTTGTGTGTGAATAGTATTAATAATACTTTATTTCTGTATCCATTTCATATCGATGGCTGACATACATTGTACTAAAGGAGTAAATTAAATATAAATAATAAATTAAGACGATACTTATATATTCAAAGTTCCGTTTTCCAGTCATGGATTTGTATTAGCAAGCAATAAGTGAACGAAATACACAGTTGTCGGTAATTCTCAAGACTTATTAATTTTTATTCAATGTTATTCAAAGGACGATGTAGGATATAATAGCAGATTTCGGCCCTTAAAACATCATTACAAAAAAGGATCTTACAAACTGCAGGGAGAGAAAATAAAGTCATCCATGTAAACAAACAAGTTCTAATATATCCGACCATAAAGTTCAATATATCTTCGGGCGACAAATATTAAAGTTCGTGGCACTAAGTTAAACGTAGGTATACCGCTTGGAGAGCGGCCAACAGTAGGAATTAGAACTGCTATATATCAGATGGGAGTTCTAAAGGCATGAAAGTGGAAGAATGATTGTGGAGAACTTGTAATGAAGATGTTTTTTGGATGTTATTTGTGACCGACATAAATATGTCGGAATTATATTGTTAAATAGAGATTAACGATAAGTAGTGTGGTCTCCTGCATGGCTGTAAGAATATGAGGTAAGGCTACAAGGTTTGCAAAACTGATTATTGAGGTTAACGTCTGATTAATTATTGTTGGATCGCTTATCGATGTTTACAGCTTAAAAAAAGTAATATTTTTTTTAATAATTATAGTGTTTGTACTAAAGTGTCTAAAGCTGAACCATATCAGTTACATTTTATTTATAAACTCAGAATAAATGTGAAATAAAAGTATTGTTGAAAATATTATCTACGGGAATTAACGCTATCACGAAAAGGTATTACATACCTCTGAATTGCCGGACGTTTCGACCAGGTTGCACTGGCCGTGGTTAGTCAGCCTGTTACTGATGCTGACCACACTACTTTTGTATATATTTCATACCATCATTAACAATGACAAAACGTTTGAAGAACTGAACTTTAAGAAGTGTAAAGAGCTAATTCAAAGCCTACACTTATAGCCTATACTTCAGTAGAATTTGTGTTTTGATGATGATGGTAAATAAAACTGTTGATTTAGATACGTTTCAAGAAAAGGCATCAAGAAAAGCTTAGGATTTTTTATTTTTGCAGTGGTGATTGCATTGGTTTAAATCTTAAAATTTATATAATAAATCTAGTCGTTTTACGATTTGTTACACAATCCTTGAATAATGGCAAATTGAACAAGATTTCTCATAAGCTATGTCTGAAAGTCAACATAGAAGAGATCAACATTATAAACTTTTCTGATACTATTATCGTGAACAAAAAATAGTGTCACAGCTACGATGCTTATGCTTGGGCTTTGTACATTTTGTACAATCTTCTCCTTATTATGGTAATGGTTCTGAAGTGCTAGTGTCATCATAAAACTTAAATCTCACAACGAAATGGCGTTTCATTCGTCTGCCAATTTGTACTCTTAAATCAAATCAATAAAATCAAAATAATTTATTTCCATTAAACCACTTATAAGTATTTTCAGTAAATCAGCGTAAGTCAATCGTGAAACTAGTTGCCTGTTCCAATATGCTTATAGATCTTATGAAGAAGAACAAGGAAGACACTCCACTTACTTAACTTAACTTAACATGTTTTTTACAAACTATATATAAACTGAGTATGTCATGCTCGCCTAGACGTCCTGCCGATGGTGGCGTATGTGTCGGGTCGTTCGGCTCCCTTTGATATGGTTGAAGTGGACCTCTGCTGGCGCGCACGTCATGCTTGTGAACGAGTGCAGTTGGTTGCGGCTGGTCATCTCCGAACTGCTATTACTTACATATATTAGTAGTTTGCGTGGCTGTTTATAATTTAGAACAATACGTTACATTGTTCTCACATTTAATTTGCGCATGTAAGTAATGTAACTAAAGAGTTGTAAAAAAGATGTGGAAAATGAGTGGCCTTGGAGTTTCTTGCGTGTTCTTCTCCACAAAATCTACTTACTGGAACAGGCACCTAGCTTCACGACTGACTTACTCTGACTGACTACTACTCCTGACACTTCAAAAATACCTATAATGGGTTTAATTGAAATAAATGATTTTGATTTGATTTGATTGATTTGACAACTTTCTGGTTACATTGTCCATAAGTGTAAATAAATTGTGAAGACAACGTAACATATTGTTCTAAAGTATAAACAGTCGCACAAATTACTACTACTACATACATATTTAAGTAACAGAAATCCGAATATGACGAGTCCCGACCAACGGGACCCGTTCACGAGCATAAACGCATTCGTGAGCCATCATTAAGCTCAACTAAGCTGAGGGAGCCAAACGACCTGACACATAAGCTATTAAAAATTTTACACAAATACGTGTAATTGGGATCATCGGTATTTTATATTTTTAAATTTGCGGGCCAAAAATATTTAACCACAAACACAAATATACCGTTAACAAAATTTAATAGAAACATTTAGCCACACTTATAATTATTGAAACATAATTCGATACTGTTTCGATCGACATAATTCCATTAGGTAGAGTGTGATTGAGTTTCAAAGTAAGTTAAAATCAAATTAATTTCGTCATTTTAACATAAAGCGGGACTTTACGTAAAAAGCTGTTGTAGCAGTGAGTTTAAAGTAAGCGTAATTTAACTGCAAACTCTTTCAAACAAGCCATTAAATATCGCGCCAGGAGGTAAATTAACTCACTCTTGTTGATTAACCCCTGATGCTATCTAGATAGCATTTAGAGTGCTGCGCAATGTCAACAGCCGTCAGTAATCAAACTATCGACTTTGAGAGGGGACACAAATTACTAACTTAATTTTGACACTTTTTACTCTTATTGATGATTGAAAGTTTATAGTTAAAAAAATAATCTTTTCATAATTTAAATATCTAAAATATATTTTATCGAAAAATAAATATTAGGAAAAGTTTAGTAATATACAAAATTTGAAATTTATCATTAGAAGATCAACAGTTTCGTATGGGTCAGTTGAATACTTCGTTCGATGAGAACAAGTATACAAACTCAGTTACGTCTTATTACTAAACTGTTTTGTTCATGTTGACTAAGCGTGGCTAATAAAATCTTACCGGCTCCTTGAACTTTTTAGAAGTTTTTACGAATATAATAATCGAAAACTTTTTCAATATTTTACTAAATCCAACTTTTAGGGTCGGCGCATACTGTAAATCGAGGTTTCCAATATCAGTTTTATGACTAAACTATTTTAAAAGATATACGAAGACTGGTAACACTGTCAAAACCACAGTGTGTTTTTGACAGTGGTGTAGCAACAGCCTAAACGTAACTATTGCCAAAAATTAAACCTTCAGTACATCGGTACCCGTTGTCACGAATTACAAAGTGTGTCGCCAATAGACAATACAATCTAACAATATATTATTGTTGACCTTTGAATTATCCGGATCAATATGTTCTGGTAACATTCTGAGCCAACTTTGATTTAAGGAGAAAGTGGTGTTTTGCACAACACAAAGGGAGGATCCTCCCACCAGGCTAGAAACTTTCATTGTGCGATTCAGGATCAGTAGTTATTACGTAGTTCAGCTCGTCTTCGCTAGATGTTGTTGAAGTATATTTTTAAACCCCCTAGCCAAAAAGAAGGTGTTATAAGCTTAAGGTGTGTATCTGTAGCATCATAGCTCCTGAACGATTTGGATTAAGTTTTTTTGTTCGAAAGGTTGATCGGAATCTCATGATCGAAAGTGTTCTTAGCTATAATTCAAAAGTATCTGTTGAGTCGTTCGTTTGTTTCTTTGATTTATACTTGTTGCTCTATATGGAGGTTGCCACAAATATATACATATAGAAATAATAATATTTTATACATAATATCTAAACAATCCTAACATTACTGAGCCGAATGCCGAATTTTGCTACAAGTCTTGCCACAATTAATCTTTCACCTAATTAGGGACTTACAGAATTTATTATATATTTCATATCGTGGGTGTCGTGTATTGTAAATGTGGGTGAATTACACGCAAGCAACTTATAGAACTCTACGGGTTTAACACGGTAAAGGAATGGGGTTTGCTTGATATTGCAGTGCGTTAGATGGATTTGGTACTTCATGTGTATATTTCTCTATACCTTGCATGTAAGACACGTCAAGGTAAGCATTAATGGGTCTCGGATTATCAAAGCTTTGATAGCCTTTTTTCTTTATATTTATCACTATTCAGATACATGCACGCAAACACATGCACTATGTGATGTGTTTTGACTCTGCCTATCCCGTAGGTAAAAAATCGCAAGTTTGTGTATGTTTACAATTAATAATTAATTATTATTAATTATTAATTAAATTGTACAGTATACTTTATTATTTCACAGTGGGAGAGCCATGATTCGGCACGTTAGGGCCGGCTCGACCGGAGTGATACTACGGCCTCACAGAACACCGGCAGTGAAGCAATGTTTGTATTGCTTTTCGCTTAGTGAGGGAGATTACCGGAGGCCCTAACCCTTCCCTCTTCTTCTCTACCTTCCTCGCCCCTTATTCCCCAGTTCCCCTACTCCCACCTTAAAAGGCCGGCAACGCACTTGTGACTTTTGAGTTGCAGGTGCTCATGGGCAGCGGTAATCATTTACCTACAGGTGACTCGTCTGCTCGTTTGCCCCTATACCATAAAAAAAAACAATGTTGATAACCATAGTTGAATATTGTTACTTTTTCTATGGAGTACAATAAAGAACATTGTATTGTATTGTATCACCAACAGATCTAAACTAGTTTTTTTGTAATTACTGTAAAGCTGTATAAGCAAGTATTTGGAGTAGAAAGAGTTTCTTAAAATGTTCCTTCACTTACTGCTGCGAACGTGAATTTGATTGAATGTTTATATTTTATGATACACTTAGCAATGATATAGGTGTAACTCATACTTCTTCCTTAAGTGGTCTGAGTAGCCCAAGCTGTTTATTGTGTCAATATACGTCAGGTTTGTTTAACGTTCAGACCAAACACGTTCAAGGTCAAACGAGTAATACATATAGGGAGCGAGTTATTTGTTATATTAAGAATATTCTACCTATAACTGATAACAACTTAGTAATAGCCAACAGCACTAAATTATTTACCTTATCAGTTGTAGACAAATGTATGACCATATTGTCAGAATCATACTCTGGTAAAGAATATTATGACTGTAAGGCATGTAACGAGTATATTATTATGTATTTTAATACCAGATTCATAACTTTTTTTTATAGGAAAGGGGGCAAACACGCAGACGCGTCACCTGATGGTAAGTAACTACCGTCGCCCATGGACACCTACAGCTCAACATTCACAAGTGCGTTGCCGGCCTTTGAGATGGGAGTACGCTCTTTTCTTGAAGGTTTGAAAACTAGTAGTAAGCGGCATTTAATAATTTAAATAAAGACGACTATATACGACTTTTTAGGGCTCTGAACGTCCGAATGAAAAAACCGAATTCAATTTCTTTACAAAACACACATGCGTAATGTAAATAAATAAATGTTGAAATAAGGGAGGTATTTTTGGGGTCTGAATTAGGAAATTTAAATAATATATTGGCAAACGGAACCGTGTGATATATCAATTGGAAGGTCTTATTGCAAAGATCCCAAATATATATTTTTTTAATGTACGCATGCATTATACGAAAATCTATTGGAAATTGATGTCTTAAAAATAACGTGGTAAATCTCTCAAAATTTTGCGTACAAACTTACATTTATAGTAGGAACGTTTGGGAGAACATGCTCTTGATTGATTGCAATGTTAAGTCTATTACAAAAAACAATGTAGGTAGGTACAACGTATTCATCATAGCTACAAAAAAACTCTCTACGCGACATTATCTCTCACATGGTGGTTTATTTTTTGAGAAAAAATAACCAGTAAGATAAATATTAACTGCGTGCCAATTGGTCTGAAAGATGCTAACGCTTTGTGGGAATCTGCTTTGGACGATATTTTGTTAGCTTGTACCTGGTCCTGTGACGTGGGTCGACTTATGTGTAGCACTCACTAGAGTCCATCATTACATTCGTCCTTATTTTCCAGAAAAGAGTGTTTGTAATATTTGTTTATTTGTTTCATTGAAATCAATTTATTTCTTTAGATGTCACGCATGAGCAGCCATCTAACATGTGCTTTAATACATTATCTTATAGTTTTTGACGTATATAAGTAGTCCATCGAGCAAGAAAAAGAATTTAATCAACAATAAAAGACTTAAAAAGTCACTTATAAAATTAAAAAAAAAAATTAAATTATGAAATAATATTTTTTATTTAAACCTACACTAAATTAAATAACAAAAACGGAATCAAAAGTAGGTGAAAGGGACTTTTATTTTTCCAAGCAAAGCCTGTGTTGAACATATAAAATCAAGCTGAAAAGAGATATCTCTAAAATAATAACTAAAACGTGTGTCCTACCTACGTGTCCATTAAGAATTAGGTTGTTCTGCACTCCAGGTTGCATCTGATTTTTCGTTTCTATTTTGGTTAAGATTTACCTACATTCAAAGGCATAACCTCAAAAATTGCTAATGTACCTCATTCGTTTGTCACTTACTTTTCGTTTAATTTTTGTTGTTTAATTTAGTGTAGAAATAAAAAATATTATTTCGTAATATTAAGGTAATTTTTTTAAGTTGTTTTTTTTTTAATTACTTTTTATTGTTGATTTTTATTAGAACGACGTCGCAAAGTAAACATTTCTATAAGTTAAAGACTATAAGATAATGTATTGAAGTTCATATTACCTAGCTGCTCAAGTGTTATGTACTATATCAAAAGATATAAATTACTAAATCTAACTAAATATTATCAGTAATACTTTCATCAATTTATGCACGTATCTATAAATATTAAAGAGTGAGACTATTAAAAAAAACGAGTAGAGAAGCAGGGTGCCAACTCAAAAAAACTAAATCTTGTGACTGGATTTCGTTTGGGAGCACTTATAGCACTATAGCACTATAAATATTTCAGATAGATCTAAAGATTAATAAGAACTTCCCTATAGTAAGAAATTAAGTGAATGATGTGTGAGTATTGTATAATAAACGTCTAAAATATTACACAGATATCGGAAATAAAATATTCACCATTGATGGTTTTCATTTTAAAATTTAGAAATGCGATTAAAAATAGCCCTTAAATAAATTCTTAAATCAAATGGTTTTGGTTTCTTCAGAATTCTTTTCTAGTTTTAGGTTAATACCAAGAGAAGACAAAACTACTAGTCGCAGTTTTTTGATCAACAATCCCAAGATTTATACAACACGGGATTATTTTACTACCTACAAGATGGCAACAAGTTATCGAACAAAATGGCATAATATGTATATTATAATTAAATGTAATAAAACTTTGAATAAAATGTCTTGATTTTTTGTATAAAATGCGAAGAAACTTTTCCCAGACCTTATTTTTATATATAATTCTAATAAAGTAATCGAAGTCTAAAAATATTTTGATACGTCGGAACGGGGAAATGTGTTTATCAGAAAAAGACTTCTATTTTCTTCGAAGACATCAGTTATTAGAAAGTTGGAAACTTATTAAATAACGTTGAATAAATATATGAGTCATACGTTTCGGTCCCTTAATAAGGTACGACGGCAAAGTTTATCCAACTTTGGTAACTTAATTCCGACCAAAATAAGGTTTTTTCACAACTTTCCGTGGTCATCTTCAGGTGGGGGGGGTGATAAAACTGGCATATATCTCTCGTGGTTCGATGCTTTCTACAAAAACATAGGCAAAAAGTTTTGGCATAACACGATATAAGGAAATTGGTCTTGTATGTAGTTTATGGCTTGTTTTCGACTATGAAAACCAGTATTCTTGTAAACATAAAACAAAAGCGAACGAACAAATAAAAAACTATTACTATTTTTGCTTGCAGTACATGTATACTCACCTCGGAATACAAAAGTTACAAACTAATATTTAAAACAGCGTTAAGACTTGATACAAAATTTTAAATCATGTATTTCTTTCATCTTTTAATTAATACGCCAGGTTCATTATGTAATATCCATATGTATATAGAAATTGTAAAAAAAGATGCCGAGAAAGTTACGACTCTGCTTTTCCAAGCGGTGACGAACCCTTTTTTCAGACCCAAATATGTATTTTTTTTCAGATTATTAAAATATGTATGTCCTGATCAGTTAAAGTTACTAACCGTACTACATATCATAAACTTCTTGCCCTTTTGCTAACATTATTTGAGGTTAGTGCAATGTGTAGGTAACTTTGCAAAGCAAACCACACTACATAAACAACTTCTATTTGAGTAAACGTAAATCATGTATATTTCCGAGTAAGAACAGGAGGCGACCGGGAGTGCTAAGTAATATACGAGTTCATAATCCTAAAAAAGTATACCACTGGCACCGTTTGAGAAAATATGAAACTGCTAAAAGTGCCACTAAAATGAATACAAGACCCTACACAATGAGAGTGGTTTAGAAAAAAATGTGTGTGTCAGCTCCGACGCACGACTGGAGTTTACAATTTACTGGAGTCTCTCTCTCTCTCTCTCTCTCTCTATCTCCCTCCTCCCTCCCTTCTTCCCTCCCTCCCTTCCTCCCTCTTTCCCTCCCTAGCTCCCTCCCTCCCTCCCTCCCTCTATATATTCTGTATATATTTACACATATATATAACATAAAGGTATACACATATCTACTTACATGCGTCGAGAATAAGGAGTAAACTCGCTAATAGTACAGCCTGCTTTATAGCAATAACCTGAAATCCTGTTCAGCCCTGAGACGGTTAATCATAAATATAAGCAAGTATTTGGAGTAGCAAGAGTTTCTTAAAATGTTCCTTCACTTACTGCTGCGAACGTGAATTGGGTTGAATGTTTATATTTTATGATACACTTAGCAATGATATAGGTGTAACTCATACTTCTTCCTTAAGTAGTCTGTGTAGCCCAAGCTGTTTATTGTGTCAATATACGTCAGGTTTGTTTAACGTTCAGAACAAACACGTTAAAGGTCAAACGAGTAATACATATAGGGAGCGAGTTATTTGTTATATTAAGAATATTCTACCTATAACTGATAACAACTTAGTAATAGCCAACAGCACTAAATTATTTACCTTATCAGTTGTAGACAAATGTATGACCATATTGTCAGAATCATACTCTGGTAAAGAATATTATATTTTGTTTTTTGTCCCGCTTTTCCACAACTAAAACCTCGTGGTGCACTCTGAGCAACGGAAGCTGCAACGGCTGTTTTTTTTTTTGATGAAACGAAGGGGATGGGAAATGGCCCACATCAGCTGCTCTGTTTCTCATGTATTCCGAGTTTCAGAACAGTTTTCAGATTTTTTTCCCGTCATCTGTCGAGGGCAATTCAGCTCTACGTTGCGTTATACCACCTTTACCGGCAATGGGTCTGCATAGTCACATCGTCGTTGTACCCAGAGGTTAAAACATGAAAAAAATAAAAATTGTTGTACTTATTAGAAAAATTGTATGTTTTATTGACGTGTTATTGAGCCAGTCTCGTGTAAAGATGATCATAAACTAAAATATCCAATGCAAGGTTTAGGTCTATAGTTGACTAGTCCTTTGAAACCAGGCATTAATGTCCATTGAAGGCAAGAAAGCAGAAAATACATACACATTATACGTGTAACGACTTATTCTCAACCAGTCTTTTAAAAGGAATCAGTAACTAGTCTGAACATTGTATACAGGGAAATGTATGTTGGAGAACCAATATGTTTATTTAGAGACCAACAATATTTAAAAATATCTCGTTGTATTTTGGAAGATAATTTCACTTGTAAAAGTTTGAGTATAAGTGACGCAACATTTAAGTGTTTATTTCTTAACAACAAAAGACGAAAGACAAAGACAAAGACTTGACAAAAGATTGACAAGAAATCATATTTACATAATCTTGCTTAAATTAGAGCTACTTGCTGTGTGTTGCATCGATTGTGTTTAAGAATCAACAAGCAAATACACAAACACACATAAATGTGATGATGTTTAAACAGCACAACTAGTGTTGTTGTATATTTCCTACACTTCCAGGTCATCAGTGTATCACCTATAGGGATAGGTGATACACTGATGACCTGGAAGTGGTGGCAATATACAAGCTGCCCACCTTTTCACTCTTGCAATCATAGAAGGCAACGAGTTATGTACCGCACGTTTGCAGGTATTGGTAACAATCACGTGGGAGTGTGATTCTTGCCAACTTGAATAATGAAGTCATTTCAAAAAGTAAAAAAAATGCCCAAAAACAATTATTGGAATAAATTGTTCATCCCATCTTCATTAGTCATAAATAAAATCTACCCTTCCTGCAGTAGTGTGACGTCTGACAATGCGATTTTCATCAATCTCCTTGGAGTCTAGCTTAATGGAATAAAATGAAAATTGGAAATTTTCCAAGAATGTTCGGAAGTCGTAAAAAAGAAATGCTACTACTAATACATAATATAGTTAGTCATATGAGTAAACTAGCTACGTGTAAATAGCGATCTCGTGGGAATACCGGGATAAAAAGTAGCATATATGATAATCCAGGTCTCCAGCTATCTACATACCAAGTGTCATCGCAATCGGTTTAGTAGTTTTTGCATGAAAGAATAACAAACATCCATACATCATCACAAACTTTCACGTTTATAATATTAGTAGGATAATTTCTAACAGTCAGACAAACTATGAGAAATGAAATTTAGGAGAAGCCTAAATTTATAAATTATAAAAAAATGCAAACATTTAATTTTTCGCGTTCCATTATTTATAATTATGGTAAGTCAGTCTGTGGCTATGACTCGTGCAACCTGGTCGAAACATCAGACAATTCAATGGTACGTAATACCAATTACGTGATCGCTTTGCCCGTACGTAAAAATAATTGTATATTAAAAATGCATGTAATAACAAGATTTGATTATGTTTGTAATATAAGAAATGACATAAAACTTTTAACAAATATAACTGATTCGCAAATACAGTATCTAAATGTATAAACGAGTTTGTCAGCACCTAAATATAGACTAACTACTAGAGAATATTCTGATTTCATATTGCTATTTCGGTAACAAATTTGCCACTGGAATATTAGATATTATTTACAGCATTCATGATATGCACACAAACGTATTAAAATCGAGTCTCAAACGTATCACATCTCATGTTTGGATCTTCTAACATTTTAATTAATCAGTCTTGTCTGATGGTCTTATCTACACAACTCAAAACTATTCTAAACTAGCAGCGCCCTGCGGTTTCGCCCGCTTTAGTCCCGATCCCGTGAGATTATCGGAATGAAAAGTAGCCTATATGTTAATCCAGGTCTCCAGATCTACATTCCAAGTTTCATCGCAATCGGTTTAGTAGTTTTGGCGTAAAAGAGTAACAAACATCCATCCATCTAAACCTCGTTTGTTCTCTTTAGATGGATCTATCAGAAGAATGTGTACATTACATGGGGGGTTTAATTGCATCTTGCATTGCATTGTTTTTTCCTTTCCTTTATTAAAAGTAAATAGAAAAAAAAATAGAATACAATAAAAATACCAAAATAGCGTTTAAACCAAGAGGACTTTTTTCGAAAAAAAACCCCTAAGCTGTAATCATACTACTACTAGTGTCGATATCAATCAAGACGAAATTAAATAACGGTAATATTTAAAACACACCGTTAGTATTAATTCTGGTATTCGTATACCAGATTCAATGTTACTTTCTACATCACTACTCCAAATCCGCTCAAATCTGAACTATGAAAGAGGTCGCCCATAACACAGACCCTTAAATTTGGTCCCTAATAAACTTTGCTGTGCGAAGTCTACTTTTTCTTTTTTATGTTTATGTCATTATAGTCTAAGGGCAAGATGCGTATTACAGCTTAGCGACGTCGAGATAGGTTACTTTTGTTTTTACCTTTATTGTTTTAGGATATATCGCTATCCAGCTAAATTGCTTAAAATTGTATAGCGGGTATTTTGCATCCAGTGATAATCAATTAAACAATATTGACAGGTATGAGTAGTAATTTTATAAAACTATGTAGAGAGTTGTGTTTACATGCACATGGTAATAATTGGGGTGTAATAAACAGTGCAATGATGGGAATGAACAATAAAAACTCATGTGAGAGGCAAAGATTGCGTTATAAGCGGCGAAGGCTTCTGAAGAAAAATTACGTAATGTCGTAGCTTGCAGTTTGTGTTGAAAAAACTTTAACTCAAGTGAACCTGCTACTGAGTTTAAGTTACCTGTAAATATTATAATAACAATTGAAATGTTCTTCTCAGCTACAACTAACAGACAGAAACCTAACTTTAATCTGTCTCGGACGAAATCACAAATGTCTGTCACGAAATTAATGTCAGACAAGACAAATAACTGCTGACAACTAGAATATTTGCCGTGCGGAAATCCAAACTATGGTAAACACTTTGAGGTGTGGAAACGTTTTAAAATTAGAGCAATCGCTCCGAAAATAGAGGTGAGTTTTTAGTTAGGTTACTTTTTAATTTACGTAAGGCAAGACAATGCTATAAGAACCCGTGTTTCTATACAGGCTAGTATAAAGTCTCATTCGTTAATTCTACGAACTTTTTCATGTAGTTTTCTACAATAAAACCAGCATAGATTGCAACGGGTTTATATTATAAACTTCTTAGTTTTTTAGAGTCCACTCCAAGTAATAAAAAGTTACGAACACTACTCGCATAGGACCCGGTTGAGTGCAATAGTCGTAAAAACCATTTAAGTATAGCTAGCTACTCACATCGAAATATTCTTGTAAATGCTTATTATGGTAATACTTGACACTGAACTAGGAATACACTACGTTATTGAAAGTGTCATATCTTATCTTGTTTATTTATCTTATTACGATAAGGAGACATGCACAATTAACAAATGATAACCTGTGATCCTGAGTACAAGAATAGTTTATTTCATATCATTTATATTATTAAAACCCGCTAAATAATAACTGAGATAAAATGTAAAACAACCCTTGATATTTATAAGTACAGTTGTCACTTCAATTTAAATATTAATTTATCTTCTTACTTAAGAAAAGTGATTTCAAAATTTTTCATATTCATGAATATAGGTACTTACAGCACTTAACGCGACACGACGGCAATGTTGCTGGAAAAGTTATATCACGAATGCCTTTCAATAAATAAAGTCAAAATATCTTGAGACGCAACGACATTACTGACTTGATACGGCATACTGTGACAAAGGCTACTAACGTGTGCTGTTGAGAGCGTTGCTACAAACCGTACTGCACTTCGTCCACAACGTCATCCAGCAAATGTTGTTTTAAAGTTTGAGTTACATTTCTTGTCAGTCAGTAAGTAAAGGTACTTTAAATGAACTCGAGTGGTCAGCTTTAGGAGGCTTGATAAATACCTATCACCTAATACATAATGATACCTGTACATAAATCTGAAAAAGTTTCCTCCATCCAACGCGATTCTTGTTATGGTTATTATCATACTTTATTTGGCTGTGCTCCTCATAACTGTCCAAAATGACCAAAAACTGTATTTATTACGTTGTGCTCCTCATATGTATAAATTTATGCCATGATTCATCAGATTCTGATCTGAAATCCATATCTCAACAATACAGCAGAACTAATGTGCATGCAAAAAACAACGCACCTCGTACTCATTAAAACATCCCAGTCGGTTCGATTGAAACCGCAAACCGTCAAATCCAGTCTTGTCCGGATGCTCAATGGCTAGTCGATGTCATCCTACTATCGAGTAAAACGCAACACAAGCGAAATACATGTGTCTCTTTCACGCGTACAGCATTCTGAATAAGGCTATATCCCTCACTTCCTATCCGTTCACTAGGGTTGACTGTTATACGTTTGGACATAGATTTAGTCACATGGAACTGACGGCACGGAAATTACGGCACTTTGAATTATCGTGGCAATATTCATTGTTGTATGGATGCTGTTAAATTGTTTTTTTTTTAGATTCTTGCATCGTATCGATTTTTCTACTTTAGCAGATAAATTGAACACCTCGACTCTCTTTAATGTTTATTAATGTAAAAAAAAAAAAAACTACAATCGCTCGGAGTAGCCATAACAATGTCTGGTTACGAATTTTGAATGACACTAAAACGCAACTTGCATCTCCCTCAAATAAATTGCTTATATTTGGCTTCACTCTTTTAAAAAAATCTTTAACTAACTTCTAATCTTTGACACAGAAGCTAAAAAAAGACAATTATATTTCTTGTGGGACACCTAAAACAAACATAAAATTACGAGCCGTTGGTATCTTTCTCGGCGCTACTTAATGGAACTAATTTCTAGCAATATTCCCCATACTTGGTAGTTACCTAAGTTAACAAACTTTCCTTCACCCGCCTCTCCAAAGTAAATAGCGTTGTAACTAAAATTTATAATATCGCCTGGTGTGACCTTACCCAAACATTGGACGCAGTGGCCGCATTATACGCAACAACAAAGCGCGTAATATCGACGCTGCCTGTTATTATCATGACGCTGCAGCGCTGAATGGATTCAAGTATATTTTCATGTACCTACATGCATATTATATATATGTATGTATATACACTTTTATTCGTTTATCATTGATTCTTATATTTTTACTTCAATATGCCAAATATGATTGACGTGGTTCCATTCATAGAACTCGTTTTTCTATCTCTCGGGAGCTGTAGTTTTTCCGAGATGAAAGGTGTAAAGGTAGCTTCAGGTTGAATTTTGTATAAAATTTTGATAGGAAAATAAAAAACAAGAGAAGGAAAGATACTCTTCCCGTGGCGTAGAAAAATAACTTTAGTGCGAGCGAAGCCACCGACAAAAGCTTGTATGATATAAACAGAGTTTCGCATCCCAATGATTATTGTTCAAAACGAGCTACGCTGACGATGGAGCAGCCGCCACTCCTCTCTATTCTCTTGTTAGCCAACCATATTTGACGTCCTGATAGCGATAGTTTTTAATATCTGTCTCTATTCATTTAGCATATTAGTAGGACTTCCACGTTAGTTTTTTTCCTGTTCAGCTGATGTACATCATCCGCCTCCAGCAACATTTCTCAAAGGATCACTACCTATCTTTGTAATAACCTATACCTATGTATATGTTTATCTGTATATATGTATTTATATGGGTATGTATGTATGTATATATGTATGTATGTGTGTATGTATACATGTTATAGCTTTAGTAAGTAAGACTAATGTGCACCATAAGTTACCTATTACTATACAGTATAGTCCATCAAAGGTTGTCTGTAAGAGATCGCAGACTGCGATAAGACCGCCGATTGTATGCTACTTAACATTGTATGTTGTATGTATCCTATGTTTGGTGTACAATAAAGTATACTCTATCTATCTATCTATCTATCTATGATGCCAACTTGCCTTTGTCTCTTTGGGTCAGCATCCAAGTTTCGCAGCCATGAAGTGCAATGCTCCATTATTTATTGTTTCTTATTTTGATGTGGATGTTGACTTTGATTATGTGGTTTTGCAATTGAAGGATTAGCGATTGCGAGTGTTTCTAATAAGTCTGGTAACATCTTGTCTCACGTGTTATTTGGCTATAAATTTTAAATCTGTTCACTTGTTTTATATGAGTAGTATCGATTTAAATTTCTACCTAATTATTTTAAATAACTACTTATGGATGGGAATCTAAGCTAAGATAATAATTTCAGTTTTGTACATGTTTATTTTTAAGCCAAATTCCTTAAAAGTAACGGTGGCCACGTTTGTCTTAAACCCTGCTTAATAGTTGCTCTATGTTTGTCATCCCCAACTTTCATTTTTATTTGTTATGAAGGAGGACAAATTAAGTCCTGTTATATTGAACTGGCTAAATATGCAGTTTGTGGTGAAATTTACTACCTGATTGAGAAGATGTACAAATCTGGGTACTGGTACAAATGATTTATTAAAGAATATTAAATAAATTGTAAATGAAATCACAAGGAAAAAAGGCATATCGCTATAATTTACGACTTCACTACAAAATTACATATGTTTCGTAGTCATTTTTCAAGAAAATTAATGGGACGATCTCTAAATCTGGCTTAGTAAAATACAGTTTAAATTATGTTAGTTAGGTTTCACGAAACGTTAAAATAAGAAATTAAATGCATTCATTATTAATTAGTATCAGTCTGGCACTTTATACAAAGCGGGCAGTGATTGTTATTACAAATAGAATAATATATGTACATACGTACTTCGTTTGATTAGTGCAATTTACATACGTAAGTGATAATACATACCGTTTAAACAATATACAGTTTTATTGAAAACAATTTTCTTTTAATTATTTTTCAAGTGTTCTCTTTAACCTGTATTACTCAGATAACAATTAAGGAATGAATGGATATAAGTAATAGTACCATTTAGAAATCAGTCCTCAACAATAGCATGTCAATTTCAGTTACCTTCATTTCGTCTGTGTAATCGTCATGCTCGGGATTTCAGTCAACAAAGGGAACAATGCTCGACAAGCTTTAGCTGGCGTATAGTGAGTTTTGAAGTGGTATTTTTGTACACATTGCTTTTCTTCTATAACGTTATATAAATTTAACATGAACATTACTTAGTTGAAAGATAAAACAACGTATCTACAATACGTTACTGATATTATAGGTTCCTGGAAGATTTATAAGTACAATTCTGGTTTAATGCACCCTTTTGCCAACTAATCATTAATTATAGTCATTAAGTATAGTAGTTCACACAAAGACTTCCTAGGGTCTTTTTTCTGATAGCATTATTTTTATTCTTAGATATAACACAGATCCAGTCATGTTATCGTGGCGCAATTAATGATCAAGGAATTCAAGTGTTTGCAACGCTATGCCAATTTCTGGCGTAGCCAGATCCAAAGAGTTTGTTTTGCATTACAAAGTAAGAATCTTTTAGCAGTTTTATTATTTAAATGTTTCTGAAGTACTTTATGCGTAGTAATATCTTACTCAATGACTTCGATAGTTTATATTTATAAGCATAATACCCGATTACTTAACTTATATCCGAGTATTAAATCGTGTGCTTAAGTTATACCTCAGGCACACGATTTTACGAATCTATAGATTACTATACGTGATAGCCAATGTTGTTCCCAGCAAGTTCTGGTAAAATTTTGAAGTTTGAAGGAAAAAAGAAAATAGTTTTTGTGATAACAAAATATTGCGGTTGGAAAGTTGACTGTGTTGTAAATCGATGGGAGAGTATTGGTAGAACTGCAAAGTTAAGTTTGTTTTTTGGAATCAACAGACAAACATCTTCGAGAATTGATTCCCGAGATGGACGTACTATCTACATGTTAGTTTATTTGCTAACGGAACCCTCGGTGTGCGAATCAGACTCTCGCTTATCCAGTTTTTTATAACAATTATTTTATTAAATTCATTACGCAGTAACCAGTATCTGTAATCACAGTCAGTATACTACCATTCGTTAAGGACACAGTATGTGGAACTCAATGAATTTTATAATAAGTTATAATAAAGTTTCCGTATTAAACCCGTACACAAATCAGTAAAAACATGCCACAGTACGACAAAGTTAATGCACTAAGGCTATTTCAGATACTTACTGTAAGTGTCATTACCGTTTGTTCAATTTAACGAGTCATTTTTAGAAACATCCAAGCCCAACTCACATGCCGAGATGACTCTGCAGAGAAGAAAACAAGTAATATCGGCCGAACGTCGAGGTCTCTACCGAAATTTTCATTGTGCGAGGTACAAGCCTATAGAATGGTGTAAAGATTTGGGTTGGGCCGATTTTAGGTGATGATTTTACAGGTGCGGTAGATATGGTTCGATGATTGGGAAATTTCATAACTATAATTGCTATACTAACTTTTAAACTTTGATGATATAATATTATCTACGTATTAATCCAGTGATAAAAAACATGCCACCTCGCTTTTATGCGCAGTCGGGTGAACACCAGAATAGGGCCACATCGGTTTGCTTACAGAATAGGGACACTGTTAGTATAGTATGTGACGGTACATGGCGAAACGAAAATATCAAAAAGTGGAGGTGGATGAAGAACCTTCTACCTCACTATGTCGACGACGGAGGGCGTGCACCGCTGAGCCAGTCAGCCTGTGACCACGGCCAGTGCAACCTGGTCGAAACGTCAGGCAATTCAGAGGTATGTAATACCTTTTCGTGATCGCGTTAATTCTCGTTAATACGTAGATAATACTATAATTGCTGCACAATAGACTATTAACTCAACTATTTGTAAACGGACGGTTAGAGATCGACACTTGCAGTTAGCCAGATATGTGCAACGAGATACGAGTAGTACGTATGCTTCTAAAGTAAGTTTTTTTAATTATCAGGCATGCACTTTAATTTTTTAGGACAATGATATCGAAACCTTCGGGATTCCTTAAAAACGTAATATAAATTAACGAAAAAAAAATAATTTGCCATAAAAATAATACTTGTCTACGTGGTCTATTATATTCGTGGTTATTTAAGAAACGCAAAAAAGCATTTTAGCTGCTACAAAAAGCTTAGTTTCTACCGAGATACTGAATTTTAGGTTTTTATGGTTATGTCTCCTGAGAAACTACATTTAAGCGTTTTAGGAGCTTTTATATTTCAGCTACTTTATTTCTATTTCTTATTAATTATACTTCAAGAAGTATAACAGTGTATGAAATTTTGGGTGTTTTCTTGTGGACCTACTTTTTTGTCCTACTAATAGGACCACGAGGGTATGGTATTTCTCGTGGTCCTACTGAAGGATTGAAATAAAAAATGTATCTTATGTATAAAGAAATCAAAACCAATTAGGTACCTAGGGCTAAATATATATATATATATGTTTATTTTATTTATTAAGTTATTTTAGTCGATACTGACTGGTACAAAATTTGTGCAAAATTGAGATTGCTAACTCAGGTGTTTCAGTTGACATATCTTTATTTTCCTGACTGACCCGATTTTATTAAGTAACTAAACTATGCAATAATTATTAGAAATGTTATTGATCATGTATCGTCAAACTTTAAACTTTACGTTTATGCCAAAATAGGATCCACATCGGTATTAATAAAAATATATCGGAAAATACAACAGTTGGCTGAATTTGTACATCGCATCTGTCACTTTCTATTAATTTCGTCAATACTAAATACTGAATTATACATCACGTTGTGGGTATAATACAAGGATTAAAAAATTGGAGGCTAATACGCACTAAAATCCAATGAGAAATTAAAACATCGGATTCTATTCGAAACATTACCAAACCATTGTTCGTTACACATATTACCTAGACAAATTGTGCCTTAGTCTTGATTCAGCTGTTTGCAGATTTTTTTAATGCGTCATTGATATATTTATGCAGTGCAAAGTAGACAAATTTAAATTTCGTTTTTCAAATTTAAAAACACATATTTTTTTGGCAAGGAGGTATTATATTTAAACTTAATTTTATAAAAACGAACGAACAGGTATGAATGTTTCGTTCGTTGTCTCAAATACTTTGTTATTGAGTACGACCAGAGCGCAACAGCAACAAGAAAATATTAATTGTATAAAAGGAAACGATGAGTGGTACTCATCGTTTTCGTCGTAGTTAATATCGTTAGTCACTTGAGTACTGATTGAGTGTTCAAGTGACTAACGATATTAATTACTACAACACATGAGGTTTATATTGGTAGGGTTGATTTTTTCCATCTGACATAAGTATCTATCCGATATCGAATCGTTAAACAAATTAAATATGTTTTTTTATTTTAAAACTACCATTTCAAAGTAAATACCTTTATGTATTTAAGTATTTTGTCAGTCACTAATCTTATGTAATGTATTTGCCAAGTAAATTACGACTAAGGGACTCTACTGTAAAAGGATGGAAGAAAAAAATAAAAAGTACAGATCTTTTGAACGATCTATAATATAAAGTATCTTGTATACTTATGACGTCTCTAAAGTATAACAGATACTTTATTGATCGTTAAATTTAAAACTTCTTACTCAATGACTTCGATAGTTTATATTTATAAGCAAAATAGTCGATGACTTCACTGTAATACTTTTTATTTACTGTCTGGTTGCCGTTGAAAACTTATATCCAAATATTAATTCGTCTGCTTGAGGTATAGATTCCAATACTTTATAGTCAATATTGTTCTCAGTAAGTTCTGGTAAAGTTTTGAAGTTAATTAAATATTATTTACCTAGAACTACTACAGTACAAGAAAGGTGAAGGTAATTTCTCGATCTTGCTAAAGTAGTTTCTTGAGATATGTAAATACAATAACCACGACAATTGTTGTTTACACTATTGTACAACGAAATTGTTTATCATCAAATTTTGAATTAGAAGAATTCATTCAGCAGACGTCACTTGGGCGCCGCCAACAAAGAGATGTTTGCTTGTCTACTAGAAATACACTGTGCTATTTCCATTAAAGCTACATGTTTTTTGGCAGCCTGTTGTGTCGAGTTTAGTGTAGATAATCCTTTGTACAAAGCTTAAAAAACAAGAAGTTTACTAAAAGGTTTAGAGTATGTGCAACTGAACATGTTCAGTGTACCTTGCCGGTTCTGAAATAGACGTATAGACGGCGTAGTAGGAATTGAGTAGGTTTTACCCAGCTTATTTTATTTTTTTTATTGCTTATTCTCTTTATTTCTAAATTTCATGTATCTACTTGGGTGAAACTTGGTTTGACATTGGTTTTACTGACGTACCTACATATTAACATACAGTACGTACATATTAACTACAAGTATGTACATACGCAACTTCGTATGTGTTTGTAAATTTCCCCCGATTTTGCAACATTTTTGATTGAAGCTCCTATTAGTCATAGCGTGATGTTATATAGCCTATAGCCTTTCTCGATAAATGGACCGGCGCGTTGAACCAAACAAACTCTTCAGCAACATTATTACGGATAATATTATTATAAATATTTTTATTTTTTAAATTTGATATACATATAAAAGCTTACCAAGCCAATTATTATTCAAGTTTTAACTTCCAATATTGATAAAGTAAATTTTATAATATTGTTTTAAACAACTTGTTCACCGATGGAGCCCGTACCGACAGCTTGATCTCGAAATTCCAACAGTAAACCAAATTCCAATCACAAAGTTCAGAGAACTATCATGGTCACCCTTCTTGACACAAAGGCAGGCAATAGGAGCAACCTGATTGGAGAGCCAAGTAACTATCACGTAATTTGCAACTTGTGTCACTTACTGGGATTGGTCTGGTTTCCGACTAGGTTACCCTTGATTACAAGCCAATTCAATGATCTAACACGTTTGTAGGTACATAAGTTTAACTCTTTACTCTGTCAAATATCTAATATATATCTGGATATAGATTAGAAAGTGTATTTTTAATTCTCGTATGGTGTTTACGTCATTTAAAGTATTTATACTAAGAAAAATCTAACATTAAGGCCATAATGTGCCGTAATTTTTCTAATTAGTTATAGGCAATCTTTAAAACTAGTGTTGGTACACTGAAAAGATTGCAAACAGATCAATTTAGTTCCAAAAAATTACAATAATTTTTCTTTTATCTACTTGGTCCTAAAATCAATAGTTGGTTTTAATAACAACATCTACGAGTATGATCTGATGTGCCGATTTCCTTATGTTGACCATTTTAGACCAATACATTACGTAGTAAAATTTATTGTTTTTACATTTCAATCAAACTTCTGTTATCAATACGATTGGTGTCATGTACCTACTACTTTATTATCTTATAAACCTATATCTAAATCAGGATAATAAGCAACTGCGATTTCGCTTTAAACTCATACAATGAAATTGAAACATATATTATTATATATTATGGCCGTTTCTGCTGGTGCCTTCTCTTTCTGGTATGTCGATGAGACAATTATAACACGATCGAAAGGATTATGAAATTAGTATCGATCTTAATATTCAAATTAGATTTTCAAAATTTTTCATTTTTGAAAAGCTTTCTGAAAAACTGAATGCAATAGATGTATAGCTAGACTTTTAACTTTTTATTGTAACTTCGATATTGTTTTAATTATACCTTAACTTGTAAGGTGTTTCAGATATTACCAAATTTATTGGCTACTAATTATTGCCGATTTCGACATCTATATGAACACCAATCAGAGTAATTATTTAAGGAAGTTAAAATGAAACGAACACAACCCCCAGTTCAGGGGTCGAAACTTTTAACATGTGAGCAAAAAGCTAATGGGTAATTGAGTTTGGAATTGACAAACTGACCAATAAAACAACAGAAGGATCCTCTCGTTGAAGAATGTGACCTCATATGCCATACGGAAGTCGTAAACAAAATACCAGAACAAGGTGGAGCTTGATACCATAAGTTTTATTTCCCTCCCGCGTTTTAAATAATTATTATAAAATGACTGTGTTTATTAATGTTTTTTTAATAGTCAAAAGTCTAAAAGGTATAATTAGGTTCGTCCTGTTGCGGTATTGTATTAACTTTGGTGTGATGTGTGTCGAAAACGACAATCTTAGATTAGGCACATATTTTTAACCAACTTCAAAAAGAAGTTCTGTATTCGATTCGATCCGATTTGTTTTAGTATATACAATACCATATTCTTTATTGTACACCATAGAAAAAGATACAATATAAATGAGAGACATTGAATACTGCTACAATCGTCGGTCTTATCGCTAGTTGCGATTGCTTCCACGCAACCTTAAGATGGACAAATGTGATGGACTAGTGCATAGGACATTTTGTAGGTGTACAAACTCAGTTTAGTAGTTTATTAAAATATATGTTACATACATATATTTTAATAAACTACTAAACTGAGTTACTGGCCTGATGGTCTAGTGGTTAGTATTTATTAAAAAAAAAGTGCAAAAAAAGAAAAGAGTGTCAAACAATGATTCGATCCGGCACCCAACCTAGTAGAAATCGTACTCTACACCAGATAAGCTAAACGCTCGCTGTAGTGAAATTTGAAATAAGTATACTCGTATACATTCTACTAACGTTACAATGTTATTACAGTTTTCATTGATTTTCCTGTGGGAACCAAAGCTTAACCCGGGATAAAAGTACCCTATAACCTGCGCAGGCACTCAAACTATTATCATATTAAATTTCAAGCATATCCCTTCAGAAACTTCTGAGTTTATCGTGAACATACAAACAGACAGACAGAAAGACAGACAGATAGACAGACAGATAGACAGACAGACAAAAATTGTTTAAATCGCATATTCGGCAGCAGCATCGATATCTTAATACCCCTCAGTCGATTTTTTTTAAATATGTTCAATGTACTGTAATGTCAGATTTATTGTGAGTATATAGATAAAGCATAAACATAATATACAAGTTTATGAGATAAAGTAAACGATTTAAAGAGTGAGCCGGGATATTTGTGTCATGTTTGCCTCACGATAAAACTAAACTAGAGATTCCTAACTCGAGAACAGATCTGCTAAAATATGTGATGCCAGCAAAATTCAATGATGCTCTCTAAAATTTGCATTTGGGAAATGTAACGTACAGGGACGGTATGTACTGCATGTGAACTAGGATATAACCACGAACGTAGAATTGCATGTGCAGTAGTAACTCTTAATTACAAAAAATATTACTCTATAAACATGTATCATCGCATAAACAGTAATAAATCATCGATGGATTTAAATAAAATATTATATTATTAAAAACACCTTGATAGTATAATAAATACTTATGATATAGTGAATGGATAACAGTTATATTCCACTTTTAGAAAACAATATTTTTAGTATACTCAAAACTCGCAAGCTGGTTATGCGATTTCGAAATATAGAAATTGGATAACTACTGCTGCCTTGGTTCGTTTGAAACAAATTGTAGCTTGTCGCCATGAACTCATTAGTAGTGTTTTATATTTTGACCTTTTCAAATTAGAATGTAAGTTTAATATTCCATCATAGAGGCAAAATACTTTATTTAGATAGAAACTACTGTACCTATACATCTTTGAAAACTAGTAAATACTAAACCACTATCTAGATAAGTATTGATATAAATTTATTAAATACACGAAACAATGGTACGGGACAAAGTACGAATGCTGTCTATTTCGCTTCGTTCTCTGTGGTCTGGTAATAGGTGTGTAATAAAAAGGTGACACCAGGCCGCCTTTGCCAACATACCCATATTATGTTGACGTATATGCTAATGTACTACCCACAGTTTTTAGGTAGGCGGGACACTTTTTGTTTTGTAGGTTCATCTGGGTTGATTTTATTCAAGCAATACCCTAGTCACTACATAGTATAAAACAAAGTCGCTTGCTCTCTCCCTATATCCCTATGTATGCTTAAATCTTTAAAAGTACCCAACGGATTTTGATGCGGTTTTTTTTAATAGATAGAGTGATTGAAGAGGAAGGTTTATATGTATAATAACATCCATTAAATAGTGAAGAAATGCTGTTATTTTTGAGGTTTCTAATGTGATGTCGTAAATAATTACATAACTACTGGATCGATTTTAATAATTTTTTTCAGTAAATGACATCGGCTATATATTTTATACCTGTGCGAAGCCGGAGCGGGCCGCTAGTTAGATGTAAAATGTTAATAACTTTTACTCGAATTTTAATTGGTATTTAATGGAATCAAATGGAATTCAATGATTTTTGTATTCCTTCTACCTCAAGCTTCACGCGGTGAATAACTTTAACTACTAAACTGACTCTACGACCCACTATTGTCAACTGACCAATAACGTTGCGTTACCGGCATAACTAGTCATTTTCAATAAATATTTTTTTAATAGTGAACTGTTTTGACATCTATTATAGTTTGCTCCTATTTTTAACAAAATGAATATTAGTTGTTATAGATGTGGCGACAACACTTAATGACGTACCTGGCGCCTTAAATGGCCGTATCTTTTGATTAAAATAAACATGCCATTAAGCTACAGTCATTAGAACAAGGTTTTATATTTTAAGGTAGCAACAAAAAACACTAACCATTTTTCTGATATTGATTATGGATTTTTAATGTTGTTCATCGTCTACCGTAGTGTTTAACAATCAAAAATGACGAAGACCTAATTACATCTATTTAAACATCTAAATTAATCCAACGCACAGACCCAGTTGCCTCAGAAAATACTGAATGGTCCGTGAATATCTCGACCGAAAGCTTGGTTTATGATTTTGTTTTGACATTCGTCCTTTTGAGGTTACATTCAATTAATTCTCATACATATCTAAGAATAAAATAAAAATAGAGAGAATTCTTTCTTATCGTTGTGCTTCATAAAAATAAATGGATAATCGTATCAATAAGTGAACGGGTGTATCTCATTTTGTGTTGTATTTATAATTTTGTAGAAATTTGTGATGAAATGCTTTTATTTCAGTAAAACCAATAAGTATTTTTAATTTAAAATGAATAAGGTAGTCTTCCACAAGCACACAAGCACTTGATCATTGCAAGGTAACGGACCCAAGAGCCAAAGTTTATTTAGACCCACTCTTAAAAAGCTTTTAGCTTAATTTGAGGGTTTACCTCTAATTCTCGAATTGTTATGAAAAATCTTCGGCATTGCTGTCGTTTTGGAGATATTGAAAACCCTAGTCAATCATTAGTGGCGGTAAATGTGGCGGATCCAAAAAGAAGCAACTGAAAATGTTCTTTGTACAAAATCTTACCTATATACGAGAATGTCAGGGTAAAACACAAATATCCTCGTATATAGCTTACACAGTCCTCGTGTATAGCTTACACAATCCTCGTCACCTCAAATCATTCCGGACTACCCACAATCAGCCCCTCAAGCAAAGCACTGAATCATTCAATTTCTAGTCGTATCGATATTCGATACTAAGTGGCTAGGCATTTCTCGATTCTATTCCATTGGTCCGACGCGTTTTAGTTAAGCTAAGTGCACACCAAATTATATTTGTTGCTTCGTGTAACTTTGGTGACCTATATATATTTCAATAAGAGGAATGGCTCTGCCATTATGACGATTTTTCAAGAATAGGTTTTATTTATGCTGCTTCTGAGATAAAACATAACGAAAAGTGTCGCTTTCAGTAGTTTATTTTAGAAAGCAATCAAATACGTATTGTAATAAAAAGATGGGGACATATGAAGAAGCCACTGATATATTATGAAGAAGCGGCATGTATAGAAATTTCAGCATACTAAAGTTTGCTTCAAGACAGAGAAATTTGCAGAGCATAGCGATGGTATTTGGAATGCTGAGAATTCAAATCCTGAATTGAGGTTGTCTATTTTATTCTTTAAGTTGAAAGCACTTTTAATATGTTGTATTTCTACTGGTTTCTGGTCCATCTGGTCTGGAGCCATCGTTTGACGTTTCGATTTACAGCTAAGATAGTAGATTAGATATTGCTCTGGTGCTCAAATGCTCGTGTGCCAAATTATTGTAATAAGTATAATAATAATATATTATTGGTAATATTAGTAGAGTACGTTAGTATTTTTCTCAGAATTATCCAAAATCATACAAATAAAATATGGACTAGTTACGGGAATACAACACAAAATGAGATACACCAGATTTCTTCTTTCTTCTTGCTAAACCAGATCTTATTTGAATGCCACATATTTTCTTTCTGTGGGAACAGTACCTTAAGTTACAAAATATTTTCAATTGTATACCAAGCTTTAGCCCGACGTATTTCGGTTGGAGAGGTGACGTCACGGAAATTGGGAGGGAATAAATTTACGTTCAAACGTCATCCTTTCAATGGCCCTGTTGTGATAATCATGGTAACTGGGTATCGATTTTGGTTACGTAATTTTGTTTATGGAATACGAACAACCTACGTACGATTTATTATTTGAAGAATGTATTTGATGAAAGCTCTGGAATGTTTTACATCATTTTGTTATGTATCCGTTTCTTTTTATTGGAAGACAAATAAATATATCTTGATTCTGAGTAATTTACTCAAGGAGTAAGTTCTTTATGATAAGGAAACCATATCGTAATGTATATTAATTACATAAATGAGATTTTTTGGAGTTTACTCCTTAAGAATCGATTTGCATATAAGGCGCCCGGTATGACAAAAATATGAAGCGTAAAATTTTGTGATTGGAGGGCAGCGTAACGCTTTAACGCTTTGTTGTGCTTTATTGGAGTTTACTCCTTATCTTCGACGTATGTGTATATACCTTTATGTTAGGTATATATATAATATATTATATTTATATGTATAAGAATATATACTGTACAGCGTCTACAAATGATGTGTGAGAGAGAGGCAGAGAGAGAGAGCCTCCAGTAAATTGTAAACTCCAGTTGTGGGTCGGAGAGCTGACATACATTTTTTGTTCGTTATTTTTCATTAGTCCTTCGATACTATTCTAGAACTTAGAACACATTATCATTAAAAAAACATTACTTATAATAAATATATGTGGTGCATTACTCCCCACAGTGTTATCGTTGGCTCCCCACATGATATTTTTGTATTTATGTGTGTGAGAATTCTTTGTATCCCTTTTTAAGCAAATTTCCCGGACGGAGAAAACTAAACGGTATTTCACGTTCATATGTAGAAGATGTACAGAAAGCTAAAATGATAAATTTAAAAAAATATCCTAAAACGGCTACAAAAAGCTACTGGGGTCCATTATACATAATATGTTACGGTTCAAGTTATACTGGTCAACCATATAAAACCTAACATATAAAGTTAATAAATTATTTTCGTAATTCGACCACCAAACGATCTCTAGTCTAGATAAAGTAGTATAATTGTAGAGGAACGGGTGTCATGTTCCTCCAACACAAAGGGAGGATCCTCCGACCAGGCGAGGTGATCATGCCTGGCGGGCCGCGCCCCAACGGTTCGACGACGTGGTGATCTTCTCACCCCTGTAAATGGGGGGTGGGGAGACTATTGGGAGCTCCGGGCTCCTTATAGTTGTAATTCTACGCGGCTCACTACAGTGAGCCGGTCACTGGGGTTATTCCGCCGGCCTCGAGGTTGGTCCGCCGGACGTCCCTCCGAAGAGGGGCCCGGCGAGCCGCCTGCGAGAGGTCGGCGGTTCGTCGTCATTGTCCGGTGGGGGAGCCCCGCTCGAGGAAGCTGATATTAGCTCCCGAGCGGGGCGTTTCAGCCGCCTCCGGATCATTGTGGTTGTTTCTGGATGGGGGAGGGGAGCAATACCCACCAAGTGGGGATGTTTCGAGCGGTCAGCCCGTTCGAACATCCCCGTGGCGAGTCTGCTCACGAACTTCCCTATGGGTTCCCACTTAAGGTCGCGGTGGATGGTGGCGTTCTTTAGGTACCTGGGTGCGTCGACCACCAGACGAAGGCAGCTGTTTTCCACAGCTTGCAGACGCTGGCGTGTCAACCCCGCTGTCAGATTGTACCAGGCCGGCCCCGAAAACGTAAGGCGCGACCTGATATAAGTTTTGTATAGCCCGAGTTTGGCTCGGGTGGGCAATCTGGAGGACAGCAGGGGACGCAGCTTCGTCCTTGCACACTGTGCCTTCGCGATGGTGGTGTCGACGTGGGGTTTCATCGTCAGGTTCCTGTCGATGATGACACCCAGGTACTTGACCCTAGGGGACCATGGAATGTCCTCCCCCATCAATCTTAAGTTTGGCGGGAGATGCGCCCTGCCAGTTATCAACGCCTGCGTCTTCGCCACGTTGCACTTGAGCCTCCACTTCTTCAGCCAGCCCGGGAGCGCTTCAAGTGTCGGGCTCAGCTTCCGTGCAGCGTGGTTGGCGTTTCGGGAACTGGACAGGTACGCGGCGTCGTCAGCGAATAGTGCCAGCCTGACGTCACCGACTACCGGAATGTCGTCCGTGTAGTGGGCGTACAGGGCTGGCGACAAGCAGCTCCCTTGTGGTACACCGGCCCGGATGGTCTTCTCCTCTGACGTGGCGTCCTCGATGGCCACGCGGAAAGTTCTCTGAGAGAGAAAGGATGCGATGACCGCGATGATTCTTCGTGGTAATGAAGACGTCGACAGTTTGTGGATGAGGCCATCATGCCACACCCTGTCGAACGCCTTCTCCATGTCGAGCATCACGGTCACCGTGTAGCCGCTTTTGTTCATCCACGTGGCCATCTCGTCCAGTACGCGAGTTAGCTGCAGCGTGGTGGAGTGCTCTCGGCGGAAACCAAATTGTTCCGGCCTCGGCTGTAGGTAGGTTTGCACCCTCACCAGCAGCAGCCGCTCGAACACTTTGGACGTCGTCGAGAGGAGAGTAATGGGCCGGTAGTTCTCCGGTCTCCTGAGGTCCTTACCGGGTTTGGGGAGTGCGATGACTCGGCCTTTCTTCCAGGAGGTCGGGAAGTGGCCGGTCCTCAGGATGCCGTTGTATAGTTGGGTTACGGCGACCAGCGTCTTCCGGGGAAGTCGATGCAGCGCAGTATTTGGAATGCCATCCTCACCGGGGGCCTTTCGGGGGTTGGTCCTTCGGATCACCGCGGCAACCTCGCTCGGGGTCACTAACAGTTCACACTCCGATTGGGCGAGGGGGGTCGAGAGGTAGGTCCGGATTGTGTCCTCTACCTCTCGTGTGTGTGCCTCGTCGTGGACCTCGTGTAGTGTGAACTGTTCCTCGAGGCTGCTCGCGATGATCTCAGCGCGGTCCTGGGCTTTAAACCGAAGGAGGCCGTCCTGTCCGAGTAGGGGACGCGTGGGGTTGGGCTCTGCAGTCAGTTGCCTGCAGAGACGGTGTATCGAGGGCTGTTCGTCCTCGATGTGTAGGAGGAAGTCCTCCCACGCATCACCCCTGTGCTCCCATAGTGCGGCCTTGAGGAGGTTGGTACTGTGGTTGTACCGATTTTTGTCGTGTGGGTGGCGGGTTCTCTGCCAGAGCTTCTTTGCCTCGCGCTTCTCCTCTAGCATCTTCCGGAGCCGAGCGGGAAGTGGGTTCCGTCGCTCGGAGTTCGGTTTGGTGCTCGAGGAGGTGCGGAGCGCGGCTTGGATAGCCCTGGAGAGTTCTTCGGCGGCTGCATCTACTTCCTCTGGGGACCTGATTATCGCTGGTCGCTCGTAGTGGGACAGCGATTGGTGGTAGGCCCGCCAGTCGGTGTGTACTCGGGGCTTCGGCGGATTGACCATCGTCGCGGGCTCCCTGAACACCAGCAGCACAGGCCGGTGGTCAGAGGGGAGGTCGAGAAGAACCTCTTGAGAGGGTGGGCCTCTCAGACCTTTGTAGACCAGGATGTCCAGCACGCTGTCGCGGAGCGGGTCCACCCGGTCTAGCCTGGTAGGCTCACGGGGACCAGCGATCTCGTAGTCATACGCGCTGGCATCCTGGACGAGCAGCTGTCCGGCTCGGTTACTGCTGGAGCAGTGCCAAGCCGGGTGCTTGGCGTTGAGGTCGCCCGCGATGATGGTTGGCGTCGATGAAAGAAGGAGGTTCCTGACCTCGTCTACTCGGAGTGCTTGGCTGGGTGCGCGGTAGGCCGCGTAGAGGCGCATCTCCCCTCTGCCGACCTGGACATCGACACCAAGGGCGTATATGGTGTCGAGTCTCTTCGGCTCGACGGGTTGATGCACCACTGTCCTCTTCACTAGGACAGCAAGTCCCCGATAGGCTTCGCCTATCGGCGAGACCTCATCTTGTCGGTACACGAAGTATCCTGGCAGTTTTGTTGGCATATTGGCTTTTAGATGGGTCTCGCTTATCAACATAACGTCGACTTGCTGTTCCTTGAGGAAGAGGCGCAGTAGGCTTAGTTTGCCTTTCAGCGACTCCGAGTTCCAATGAACCACCCTCAGTGGCTTAGCCATTGGTGGGGAGAGATTGGAGGATGCCAGTGATGTTGATTTCGCCTGCCCTTACACGCTGGGCGAACAGCGTGAGTAGGGCGGCGAGCTGGTCCCTTTCTGGGACTTCAGTCTTCTCCCCTCCTGCTTTAGCCGCGGGTGGGGGTGGTTCTTTGGGTGCCGTCTTCTTTTTTCGACGCCTCCGCTTAGTGGCAGCCTTTGCTGCTGGGTTAGCCTCAGCCATTAGGGTGGCTGGAGCTGAGTCCCCAACAGTGTTGGGCTGGGAGATAAATTGGGGCGGGCCTGTTTTGGGAGTCAGGCCTGCTTTTTTGTTGCGTGCCTCTCGTTTGAACGTGGGGCATGTTACGCTGCTAGCGGGGTGTGGCCCCTTGCAATTTACGCAAGTAGGCGGTTCGTCTTTCGGACGGGGGCACTCGTGTGCTGCGTGAGCGCCACCGCAGCGGACACAGGCTAGGGGCCTGTGGCAGTTGTGAGAGCTGTGCCGGAAGCCCTGGCAGCGGTGGCACTGCGATGGTCCTTTTTTGCCCCTCCAGGCCTCTATGACGACGCCGGGCATGAGCAGGACCTCGTCGATTTTGTAGGCGTCGGTGGCGGCTGCCGTTTTCTCCACCTCCGCGAAGAAGATACATCCGGGTCTGCCTGTGCGGGCCCGGACGTGTTTGGCGTACTTGACCGGCACGCCCTTGCTGGTCAGGTCTTCGACAATCTCCTCCGCGGGGGTGTCGGCAGGTAGGCCGCGAATGGCCATTTTGAGAGGCCTTTGGTGCGGCGGGGCAATGGCGTAATATGGTGCCTGCTCCTGCCCGAGGCCGTCGAGATAGGCTTGGATTGCCCGGAATTCGTCGTCTCCTTTGGGGGTGAATTTGAATCCCTTACCAAAGGGACGGACGTTTGGTGGGTGGCCGATTTTGGCAGCCAGCTCCTTGAAGGCAGTCGTCCAGTTAGGTATCTGGTCAACTACCAGGACTGGCTGCTTGCGGGTTAGGGGTGCATTTGCTGCAGGTGCAGCAGGAGAGCGTGGTGCCGTAGTTGCCTTGGGAGGCGGTGGTGCGGCTAGGACGGCAGCTGCCGTCCTTGGTGCCGGGGTCGGCAGTGGTGCTGGCTCAGGTGCGGATGCTGGCACTGGTGTCGGAGCTGGTGGAGCTAGAAGCGTTGGGGTCTGAGCCTTTAGTTTGGGCACGCGTTGCGGCAGGGGTGGAAGGGATCTATAGGAGGAGGAAGAGTCCTCCTGTAGATCCATATCATCGCCGTGTTCGGGTGTGGAGTGTCTTTGTGGGGGGTCCCCTCCTTCTGAGGAGGTCAAGGATTCCTCCAGGTTTGTTTTTTTGGCTGGGTTGGGGCTCGCCTCAGCGTCGTCGTCCTCACGGGACCTTTTGGCCGGAGGTAGCGTGGCTGTTGATGTTGTAGGGCCGGAGGATGAGGTCTGGAGCGTCCTCTCAACCACCGTTAAGATGGTGAGGTCGCCCGCTGCGACGTCTTCTCGCGTCCTGTCGCCCAGTTGGACTTCCATCACCCGGAAGTAGGCCTCCAGCCAGCGCTGCAGTCCCTGCGACATTACCCCCTTCGCAAGAAGGGAGTTGTAAATACACAGGTCTCCCTGGTATTTACGGCGCTGGTCCTGCAGCTCCGCGTGGTGTACGGACCCACTGCCCGCGGGTGATGGTGGTGGATGCTCCGTGGTAGGTATGGAGTCGTCTCGCGGCGCCTGGCGTGTTGGGAGGCCAGTCTCCGTTCGGTTAGGGTCAGACATGACCCCTTCCTCACGGCGAGGACCTCACCACGCCGGCTGTTCCGTTGAGGGTACTCCCCGCTCGAGTGCACCGAGTATGGTACACCCGGGCGCAAAAATTTCCAATTTATTGCAAAATAAATTGAGTTTTTTTGCTTTAGAGTTAAAGGCGCCCGTACGATTGGCTAGCGGAGTGTAAACACGTCCGTTCGCCTCGACGTTCCGTTGCACTCTCCCCAACGGTTGATGTTGGGAAGTTGTATATATACTAATTGGCGCGAGAATTCTCATAGCGCGATGCAGGATTAGTAGGTTGTAGATGATGTTGGAGTATGTTTCTTTTTGCTGTATGTGGAAGTCACCACAATAATAATAATAAACATTTCGTAAAACACTTTATAAAAAGAAGACGTCAAAACCACAAACCGAAATTTGTGCAATTTGTTATTTGTACTTTAGGCTTGATTTCCTCCTAAGCTGACGTCGGTGACCGACGTCGGCGGCGCGTACGAATATTCACTAGTTCTATGAAGCACCGCACTGCAAAGCCGGCGTCAGCGGCAGATGGTTTCGTACTTTTCTGTGTCATACGCGACCGACGGTACGCGCCGCCGACATCGGTCACCGATGTCAGCTTAGGAGGAAATCAAACCTTACAAATATTATCTTTACGAAGTCTCACAAAATTATATGCTTTCAATGAAAATTCGATGTCGCGTGATTTGCCGCAGTGGTATTCTACAATTTGAGTTACCTATCTGGTTTTAGTAGGCGGAGATTATTCTATTTACCTGTTTCTAAAAGGCTATGCAGTCAGTATCGAACAACAATTATGACTTTCGATTAATATTTTTATTGAATACTCAGGCCTAAGGCCCCAGCACTAAAAGGGGGGACAGAGATGTATGAAACCTACATTTCGATAGCTATATTTTTGATCCCACGTAGTCTATATTATGTTCATTGCCGACTATCGGGCAGGCTTTCGAGAAAATTTGCAAGTTTGAGAAAACGGCAAAACTTGGTAACAATATTCCTGTGCCAGTAATCCAACCCGAGACTTCACAATCACTGTCACAAATAAGCTCCAACTTTTCCCACGGCACCAACGAGACAGATCTAATAATACTACTAAATGATGTATATATCTATACTAATATAATAAAGCTAAAGAGTTTTTTGGTTGATGGTTTGTTTAAACGCGTTAATCTCTGAAACTACAAGTTGGATTTGAAAATTCTTTTTTATATGATAACCAGATTCATGGAGAGTATTATAGGCTATCTAGCATTAGGTTATACCTCTCAGTTAGACTTAAGTATTGATTTTTGTTGAGTAAGTTGGAAGAAAAAATGCTCCCGAAATGCTTTATTCACGTGCGCTGGCGTAATGGTTAGTGATACGTAAATCCAATGTTCTACAAATATATTTTCTCTTAGTATATGTAAAAAAACGTCTGGGATACCGTATGCCTATCTTATATACATAAGCCATAATAAGGTATTTTGTAAAATGAATAAATGATTTATAAGCATTATTATTAGGCATGACACATTAATACTTACGAGCGAAAGGTACTTCATCATCAAGACAATTTGTCCTTTATAGCACATTATTTGGACGCATAGCTTATTAAAAATCACCAATCAGTGATTTTTTTTTCATTATACGCGGGTAAAACCGCGGGACTAGCTAGTTATAATTGAATGTAATGAAACTAATTATAGTAGGTAATATTATTGTGTTCCTTTGCAGTTCGCAGTTCAATAACTGGCTATTCTTACATCTATGCAATCAAATGGTAAAAACGCACTGCAATGCATGTCCTAGTAAAGTTCTAATTGTCCACGCGCATAATTTATTACGGGTTTTATTACTAACGGCAAAAGCTTATTTTGCTCTGACCGCAACCTACAGTTAGAAAACCTACTGCTATTTAATAATTGTGTAAGGTTTACATTATTTTGTAGTAAGATAAATAAATTAATAAACCTTGATCACCTAAGTATCTGCAGTTGGGTATGTGCCAACTTCCTGGTAAAATTACTTACACAATGGCGAAGTAATTTCAGACTTCAACGGTCAGTGGGTAGATATTTAATAGATTATGTAGGTAAGATTCCCAGATATGACAGAGTAATATAAAGTACTGTCTGAAAAAGCAAGCCTTGTTACCAATTGTCCTCAATCGTTCTTAAGATATGATGGTACTTTTTTCAAAGCGGTACTAAGGAGCCGTGTTCAGAAATACGCTTAGGTGCGCAATACAACTATTTTCACTAGTTCACGATTCACGGGTATACTACAACTAAGACCTTTTTGATGGGTCTTGTTTCTTCTTCTTGTGATCTATAAACCCAAATTATTAGTAGAAAAAGCAACACTACGCTACCTCTTTCATCTAATTGCAGTCTTCTACAGGGTAGAAGGTATGGAATACTTTTTTTGAGAGATTTGATTAACATTAATGTAAATACCAACCTTATGAATAATAGAATGTACTCGTGTAAACATTTAAATGTCCACAAAAATATCTCACCCATAAAATAACATAATTTTTTCTCCCCTGTTTTCCCTGTTTTTATGGCGTAAGTATGGGATTAATGTCGTGTCGTATTCGCATAGCGAAGCTTGTCTTCGAACATACTACTAGAAGGAATTAGGGTCAGAGACGTTTGTTGTACAAAAATATGGCAAACGGAAGAAAAGGACAGAAACGGTAAGTATAATTGCAGCTACATAATCACGTAATCATTATACTTTTAATTTGTGGTTCGGTTTGCCCTCTCACTTCCATAAGATATAAATTTCTAAGTAGAAAAATAAATATCTGTCTCATTATTTTATATTTTCTTCTATATAAGAAGAATAAATATAAGAGAATGAGGACGTATATATTAAAGTATATAAACTGCATCCTCAGTTGTCATACTAAGTGACCAATAAATAAAAAAATAATAATATAATATATAAGTATGTTTATCAGCAGTCTGGTTACTATAGTACAGGCTTTGCCTAGTTTAGGATCAGACGGCCGTGAGTGAGATGTGTCAAGTTATTATTATTACTAGCAACCCGCCCCGGCTTCGTACTGGTACAAACTATATACCTAAACCTTCCTCATGAATCACTCTGCCTATTAGACAAAACCGCATGAAAATCCGTACAGTACTTTTTCAGTTTATCGCGAACAGACAGAGAGACAGACACGGCGGGGGACTTTGTTTTATAATATGTAGTGTAGTGATGATTAGTTTTTTTTTTCTCCTGTGAAAGAGTTCTTATCTGTAAGAAAATAAAATAAAAATGATTAATTCATATATGTTACTAAGTAACACTTATGAAAGTAAGAAGCTACATTTACATTGTGTATCCATTGTGAATGCAAGAAAAAAAACACGTCAATAAAATAAACTTACCTATTTTTTTACATTAGACATTACAGAACGAATTATCCACGAACAGTACAGTGACTATTATTCAAAGTTATTCGAAGCGTTGATGCCTATGAATGCTAATCACGCGCGGATGCACACATGCTCTCTTGGGGCACGTGATACTGTTCCATAATGCAAGTCTCTCAAAGACACTTAAGTAAACCGGTCTAATTTTTTTTTATAATTTTTTAATTTTTTAATTAAGACCTTTGGATTAGTATTATGTTGATTTTTTATTGTACTAAATACTGTTAATATTCTGTTGCGTTATTTGTTCTTAGTAATTACAGAGGGTATTTTCTTTTTTATTATCATTTATTCGGATGTTCATAAATGTTTACTGTTGCTGTGTTTAATTACGGAACTAATCATGTATTAATCCTACATGCATTCAAGTAGTATGGAGTCGTAGTAAATACATATATTGCATCCCAACTAATATTAAATGCGCAAATCCTACTAATATTATAAATGTGAAAGTTTGTGAGGATGTATGGATGTATGGATGTATGGATGTAGGGATGTATGGATGTGTGGATGTATGGATGTATGGATGTTTGTTACTCTTTCACGCCAAAACTACTGAACTGATTGCGATGAAACTTGGTATGTAGATAGCTGGAGACCTGGATTAACATATAGGCTACTTTTTATCCCGATATTCCAACGGGATCGGGACTTACGTGGGTGAAACCGCGGGGCGCTGCTAGTAACTAATATGAAAGTGGTTTGTTTGTTACGAGTTCACGCCCTAACTACTACACCGATCGTCACGAAGTTTTGTATACAGGGGTACAGAAAAAATACACCAAAAAAAAAAATGTTCCCGAGGGATAGAAAAAAAAATTGAGTGTGTCAGCGCCGACGCGCGACTGGAGTTTACAATTTACTGGAGTCTCTCTCTATCTCTATCTCTATCTCTATCTCTATCTCTATCTCTATCTCTATCTCTATCTCTATCTCTATCTCTCTATCTCTCTATCTCTCTATCTCTCTATCTATCTATCTCTCTATCTCTCTCTCTTTCTCTCTCTCTCTCTCTCTCTCTCTCTCTCTCTCTCTCTCCCTCCCCCTCTCCCTCCCCCTCTCCCCCTCCCTCACTCCCTCCCTCTATATATTTTGTATATATTTACACATATATATAACATAAAGGTATACACATATCTACTTACATGCGTCGAAGATAAGGAGTAAACTCCAATAAAGCATAAAAAGCACAACAAAGCGTTAAAGCCTTACGCTGCCTTCCGATCACTAAATTTTACTCTTCATATTTTCTCATACCATATCATATTCATAGTAACACTTCGTTAAAGGCTTTTCAATATAATTATTATTAAAAACTATTTACCTCGCAAAAATCATTTGTCATGTTAGAGTTCGTGTTCTAGAATCTATAATACAAGGTATACTTAGTTGGAATTTAAATAAACACTAGTGGATATTTAAGTTCATATTAGCTATTCATCTATAACTTATACCCAAAGTAAATTAATATAAGTGAAAAGTAAAGGTTCGTACTCGTAACAAGTTAAGTAATTACTCAGGATGTATGAAACTGCATAAAGAGCAGACGGCAACATGTGTGCGTTACTGTCTCAGTATTTAGTAAAGGTTGGGTATACAATGAGCGTAAAATAATATTTTAATTTTTTTCCGGAAAAGCAGTTTACGGTTAGAGGGCTTGGACTTCCTAGCAACAGCCTGACCTGGTGAAGCTATAGCTTACATGCTCCAATCCATCCGTATTAGTAATATTCCTTTTCTTTCATAGCCTTTCTTTCTGGGTAGATAAACCTTGCCCTTTCAATATACTACCAATTTGCCCATCTTTAATTCCTGTACTGTCAGTTGACGGCAATAGCCCTCTATTGCGTGAGTCGGACCAAAATTATAGTTGGCAAAATATAAGTGTTGAATACATTTCTGCCTAACCCCTTCGGGGTTATGAGTGTATGTATGTATATCAAACTAGACTATCAATGTATTATACAAATATAGTTCTTGTCTTTATCACTCGAGCACTTATAAAAATCCTACCGCTCGAGAAATATATTGTGTCATAAGAGGATAGGTAATTGAATGGTAATCTCTGTCATGCATATATCATATGCATAGTTGCATGTTGCATGCATATATCATATGCGGGTTGATACTATGATGTTGATAGTCTACTAACAACCCCGGTTAACGTAATTACCGTTGAATTTCATTTGATTTTGTGGTTTTGACTCGATCAGTTGACAGCTTACTCAAAATCGATGCTCTCTCAGATCCAGTTTACTTCGATACAAATGCATAATCACACATTATGACAGTAGTATGACAGTATAGCCTTATGAATCAATAATCTTCCTCGTTAAAATACTATCAACTGCAAAGCTTGTACCACGCTATAAACTAAGAAGGTTATTGCGTGGTGCAGATCTTATCAAATTGAGTGGTGGTCATTTCGATAGCATTATTCAGAACCATTCCTAAAAGGCATTCCTACAAGACAGTGCTTATTATGTAATCCAGATAATATAACGATAATTGTAATGTAAGGATTATGCAGACTGCAGATGAACTTATATTTGGCCACTTGAAATTGTAATAATCTTCATATACAAGACTTTGGAACTGGGTTAATTTGAGTACAAATAGATAGTTCCAGAACTAAAATAAGCTTGTAACGGTCATTTGCAGACAGCGCTGCTTGGGTAGGTTGACACAATTGTGCTAAATTGCCACCATCAGAAATATTTTTTAAAGTAATAATTATGATAGTACTGGATTTATTTTGTTTATTTAAACTCAGAAATTAATTTATTTTTTTGTATTATAAACATAATATGTAATTAATTAAGAATTTGGTTATGATTTGGAGAAATATTAAGGTTTAACAGGTATAAATTATAAATTTACTAGCAATCCACCCCGGCTTCGCATGGGTACGAATTATACACCTAAACCTTTCTCATGAATCACTCTATCTATTAGTGAAAACCGCATGAAAATCCGTTCCGTAGATTTTCAGTTTATCACAAACAGACGGACAAACAGACGCGGCGAGGGACTTTTTAAAAAAGCTGAACATCTTCGAACGGCTGAACAGATTTTCTTGAATTATATCTAAGAACACTCATGATCAAGTCAGCTTTCAAACAAAAATTACTTAATCAAAATCGGTCTATCCGTTTAAGACCTATGATACCACAGAAGGACACGTAGAAACACAGACACACAGATGCACAAACACACACGCTAAGCCTATAACACCCCTCTTTTAAGTTTGCTCTTCCAATTAAATTCCTGAATACAATTTGATAGAAGAAATGAAAGAATAATAACCGTACGCGCCAACCAACATTTTCAAGAATAAATCATAACAAGAAATGTTAGTATCTTAATTTACAAAGTAAAGGTTGGGTAAAAGCTAAAGCCTTGGGCGACTTCTGTGACGGTTACGGGTATACAACACAACACACAAAAACCGACTATAGCTTTAGGGGACCTTCACTGTTGACATTTACGCCCAAATAATATAACAAATTATATTACTGTAGCGAAGCATTTTTTTACATCAACAGCTACATAATTACTCAATGTACATGCAAGAAAAAAAATACAGTACATATATTCGGTCCGTATTTAAGAAAAGTGCTGGACGTAGCGAGAGCAAATTAATGACATCATGTTAAAACATTTCACAAAACGCCTCTGTGTTAGTTAAAATGTTTCACACGTGAACATTGTTACTGTAAAAATTTTAAATGCTTTTATTATTTAACTTTTATTACGGCGTGTCGCGTTTTTTGAACAAATTGTTGTTACAAATATAATGGTGTAATGTTATGTAAAATTAGCTATTCTGTTCTGACGTCACTTCTTACTACTGTACAATAAATCGGTTTCTATTCGAAAAGAGAATATACACTGAAAAAGTACAGAATCAGACTTTTAATATTTACACCGGATTAACTGAAGCTATTGCTTTTAGATTCATATATTGATATACTTCTGAGAATAGTTGTTACCTTCAAACGAAAGTATCAAATAATTTAGGACGTTTTAAGTGTAAAAAAAAATTACAGTTTTTTTTTTATGTGATAAAATACAAATTGAAATTAAAGAACTCGTTCCTGAACTGAGCGTTATATAAATGTTATCAAAATTTAATTTATTTCCTTCCATTCATTCCTTTCTTGAAGGTTCTTATTAAACATACTTTCTTGAGTTCATGCTCAAATTTAGACTCGCTAACCACAATACACACAAAGCCTTATAAGTAGTGGTTATGTAGTTGTTAAACTTGTATTTATGCATATAAAAGGTCTATTTAAACGTTACCGGGACGTCCGGTATTTCCGGACCGATACGACTGTCAAACCTTCAAGATAACCCACCTTGAAGGCCGACAACACACTTGTGACTCTTGTGCTGCAGGTGCCCATGGGTAGCGGTAGTCACTTACCACCAGGTCTTAACCCATAAAATATATAGTACAATGCCACACATGGGATGAAGATGATGGTAATTAAGTTGCCATCTAACCTCTCCAATTTAGACAAATGCAATAAATCCATCTACCGAGGAAATATGATTCGCTGAGTTTTTCATTTGGTCGTCACTACTTTGGATTTTTTTTTTCAATCCGATCGTAGGTTCCCTGAACTATGTCTATCTAACGTTCGTTTTATCTTATAATAAAAGAAGGAGTGAAGGAATCCTAACAAAGGTCAACTTTGGGTCCGAAACTTGAGTAAAACCGTATCACCTTCCTAAATATGTTTCGACTTCCACATGCAACAAAAACATACTTCAACATCATCTAGCGAAGACGAGCGGAACTTCGTAGTAACTACCGATCCTGCATCATGCAATTCTCGCGCCGATTAGTATTTATACAATTTCCCAACATCAACCGTTGGGCCGCGGCCCGCCAAGCATGATCACCTCGCCTGGTCGGAGTAGCCTTTTGTGTTAGAGGGACATAACACCCATCCGCAAAATATCTCGCACTGATTAGGAAACTCACGAATCCAGACGTCGCGTTACAGTTAAATACAACACCACATAGGTCGTCATTCTAATAATATTACAGTTAAGTAAATAAAAAATTAATAACATATTCAACTAACAAAATTTATTAAAACTGAGGTCTTTTGATGTCTGTATGCATGTATTATAGCAATATAGAGATATATTGTTAGGCAGAATACATAAACGACGATAGATCTTCACGTATAATTTCCACACCGTTGATCTTATGACATATCGCTTAACAGTTTGACTACCGAAGTGTCAGTTTTCGGATATATCTATATCAATAAATATACGGGTGATGTATTTAGATTTAGGTGTAAAGGAACGTTATCTAGGTGCCATGAAACAATAATTAACTATGGAATAACACTATCTACAATTTATTTAACGTTTGTATATGTGTGCCAGTCTGTAGCAATGATATTGATTTAGTTTTTTTCGTTTGAAAAGTAACTTGATCGGGAGTTCTTAGATAGTCTTATGTTCAGCCGTTTGAAGATCATCAGCTCTTTTATAATCATTGAAGGGATTTTCAATTCAGGAGTATTGTACATTTTTAATTTGTTTACTTAATAACTTATTGTCGAGAACTGACGTTCCTTAAATGTTGGATTAATCGTTATAATGGCAATAACTAAAAACATAATAAAAGTATAACCGACTTCAATACCTATAACAGGTAGTTGAAACTATCAGTAACTACTTACCCTTTATGATGGTAATATATTTTTTTACAAGTCCACTCTGAGGATTGTATCTACTAAAAAGGATTCATTACAATTTGTTTACAATTAATTAAGATATCCCAAAAAAAAAACACACATTTTAAACCATTTTCTTCTATAAGAAGGTAAAATGGTAAAAATAAGTCAGACCATAATTGCTTGAACTTAAAAAGGATCATAAAAGATCTATTCCTTTTTTAAGTTCCCTTTTTGTTTTTCGCTTTTAAAGTAATAGATTCTATTCTGTAACCGCAAGCAGGCAATTGGCAATAACGAAGATTGATTAAAAACCGAACAAGTGCGAATTGAACTCGCGGGACAGGGTTCCGGATAATGATTTTTTTTATGTTATAGTACGTGTCACCTGATGGTAAATGCCCAACGCCGTCAATGGACACTTGCAACTCAAGAGTCACAAGTACAAAGAAAAAAAAGGATACGAAATGGTATAGTCAGCAAATATATTTTTTATATTTTTCTGATTTAAAGCCTAAATCATCTAACATTAAAAATCTGTGTTTAGGTTACAAAAATTGGTATGTATACAAAATTTCAACTTAATCGGTCTAGTAGAATCGAAGAAAATTGACTGTATCAGACAAAGGCACGAGTGATCTCATAACATATTTGTTTTTTCATTTGGTCGTACGAAACCCTAAAAATAAAGCTTCTAGAACTTCCCTATCCGATTGTCTGGAATTCTTTTGTATCGAAAAATAACTTAAAAAGTCATCCTTCAAATTACTAAGTTCCTACAGTTAGTTTATCGGGAAAAGTTTGCGAGTTTAAACAAAACGAGTGAAAGATCTAGTTTGTATTGTTACTGCGCTCGAAGAGCTGGTAAGAAAAGCGAAAACTCGGAAACTAGGATAGTGAGGTCCTTTGCGATATTTACCTTCAGACGAAGCTAGCTTTTTCCTATATTGGAATTCTAACAAAATAAGAATATTAAGTTGACAACATCTTAAAACAACTATTGTTTGTGTTTTTCTTACATTAATACAAGTAAATATTTTCTTGTGTGCTAAGATAATACAGGATATAATAGAACAACACACTCACGTTTGCATGTCTTTTACACACAATAAAATTCCGAAACACTATTCACATTGTACACATTTTATATTGAAGTAACGATGTAGTCAAAACAATAAATGTTCGTCAGATATATTGAACTTAGGTATTTACTTACTATCTGTGCCCCGCGCGGTTTCGCTCGCATATTAAGCCTAATTCTTTTTCCAAAATAAAAGTAGCCTAAGTTAGTTCTTATAACACCAGTTACCTGCCAGTAAAAGTCACGTGGATATCGGTCCACCCGTTCCGGAGATTAGCCGAGAACAAACAGACGAGACAAGAGAACAGACAGAGAGAGTTTTTATATATGTACTGTATAAACATTTAGTATCAAAGCTGTTATTATGGCAGTACAAACAGCCACTTTATTTGTATTCATACGGGATTTAACGCGATCACGAAATAAGTATTAGGTATACCTCTGAAATTCCTTGACGTTTCGACCACGTTCCACTGGCCGTGATCACAGGCTCATGATCGCGTTAATTGCCGCATAAATACATAATTTTATAATGGAACACGAAAGTTTAAAAGTTATTACATTAAATTCATTGAACTATTAGGTAGCGGCCACTAATTAGTAACATATATATACTCGTACGTAGCTGGATCGCCTATTAAGGATCATCTTATACTGATCTTCGATAACACACATAGAGCTTCATTAAAGTAATTGATAATTATTATGTATTCTCTGAAATTTTCAAATCAACGTTGCCAGCAAGCTCACTTACTTTTACTATAGCATTTCAGAGATGTTTAAATAGTAGTATTCAATTTGATTTAGTTTTAAAGATGACAGCTCTTCATGCAGAGACGTACAAGTCAAATACAGGGCTCTGGCGTCTTTAATTTTTAACTTGGGAACAAAAAATTATCTTCTGCAATCAAGGTCCCAGATGGGCACAAATAAATATACTAGATAGATATCTAGCTTATTTATTTTATTTTACATTTACGGAAAACTTACAGCAAATTTTTGCTAATACAGCAAAAACTTAATAGGAGAAGGCCAATTACAAGTTTCCGCTAATAATGAAAAAATTATAACAGAGTTAATAACAGCGCACAGCAAAAGAGATAGGTCTGATAGTTTATAGTTCAGTGTAGTTATATATATGTACACGTCTACCGCTGGTTTTCAAAATACAAATTACCTAAGCACCTTTTCAGCGTAGCTATACTAGTATTGAAAATGTCGATTTCAACACTCCGGCATGTATTTTATTTATGAGTACTAGAAGTCGTTCGGCGGTCGAATTTCGTCCGTTTTGAATGTCCTGTTTTATTTTAATGAATAACTTGAACCGTCATTGTATACATTTTTGTACCATGTCAGGTCAAAATATATACTAGGCCACCTAACTTCATGTAGCTCTTTTTACATATTTTTCTGCATTATCTTCTACCACCGTTTAACCAAGACGGGCTATTCTACCAGCTATTAGGCATGTTATGTGTTGTTTTTTGAAATACTTGTATTCCAATGCCGGGTCTCCAAGCTTGCCAAACCTCAAAAAGCCTTCATTCCTTGGCTTGACTTCTAGGTTTACTAATACTTGGGACCGATCTGTTTGTGTGGGCTTGGCGGCTTAGAGTTTGCGTGTGTTACGTGAAACGTGTGGACCCGGCATGAATTTCTTAGTCTGTAAAAGTGTTTGAAATAGCACAAAAGAATTTGAATATATATATAATAATAATAATATCTTTACACATCTCACACGGCCGTCTGATCCCAAACTAGGCAGAGCCTGTACTATGGTAACCAGACTGCTGATAAACATACTTATATATTTCTAAATACATACATATTATAGATAAATTACACCCAGACACAGAACAAATGATCGTGCTCATCACACAATTATTTGTCCTGGGTGGGAATCGAACGATCACGACCTCTGGCTTAGCAGTCAGGGTCACTCACCACTAGACCAACAGGCCAGTCAAATGATACAACAGTATCCCTGTGAGGTTTTCTTAGCTCACTTTCGTTCAACCAACAAATGTAAATCACCAACCAAATAATAAGGAATTCTCTCAGTGCAGTGCCACCCGAATCTGTTTCAGCAAACTCATCGCAGCAACAGAATGGGACCTTTAGACGCCACGAAGTGAGACACTCCTTGCAAATGAGACTTCTTTCATACCTTTGTTGAAGGCTTATTTACCAAACATACCTCCTGTTGTAAAGTCATTTCGTGGATTAACTGGAATGAGCGAAGAAACATTTAAAATTACAGTTTTAAAGTCGGGTTAAATCTTCAAATGTGTCGTAAGGCGTAATTGACCTAGTAGTAAAATACGTTAATTGAAATCGTTCAAAATCAAAATTATTTATTTCAATTAAACCCATTGTAGGTATTTTTGAATTGTCAGAAGTAGGAGTCAGACAGTATAAGTCGGTCGTAAAGCTAGTTGCCTGTTCCAATACATAGGTCCTATAGAGAAGATCAGGCAAGAAACTCCAATGACACTCTTTTTCAACATGTTTTTTTTTAAAAGTTACTGGTTACATTGCATAAAAGCTCAATTTGTGTGGGGACAATGTAACATAATATTGTAAAAAATATATAAACAGTCACAGAGCTGCTAGTCAGAGAAGCTGCTGGAACATTGAAAATTAACTTAATACTTAAGTGACTACACAGTTCTCATTCTCATTCTATGTTTTGTGCTATTTATATTATCTAGCTTTCGTATATTATGCGAAACTCATCATCATCCAATTAGAGACTTTATTCAAATACCAAGCACGGATTGCTTTGAATACGACAAGGTATTATTGTCGACAAAGCTGTCATTTGCATTCAGCTAATCTAGAGATATAGTAACATTTTAGCTCTTAGTACACAAAGCGCATCGTTATAAATTAAGAAAAAAAAACAATAGGTCTAAATGATATTTTAATATAAGTTTTGAATAAATGTGGATTTTGCAATGAGTCGTACCCACGACTTAAAATTATGTAAGGTGTCATCTAAACTAATATTATAAAGAGGAAACATTTGTGTGTATATTTGTAATGTTTTTACACAAAAACTACTGGACCGATTGCGATGAAACTTGGTGTGTAGATAGCTAGAGACCTGGATTAACGCATGGGCTACTTTTTATCCTGACATTCCCACGGGATCGGGACTTACGCGGGTGAAACTGCGAGGCGCTGCTAGTTCAATATAAGAAAACAATTCGTATCTAATTTAGTTTGCATTAGAAGCTAGCTACTACCTACTCGCACAGTTTTATTTGCAAGCCTACATGTAGAAACTACGGATTCCACAAGATTTTTCATTCAAAGTCATTGTATGGTTGTAATACATCATCCTACCAAAATAGAAGATCGCGATTACATAACAGCACTACGTATCATCCTGTTTTTCTGCATCAACAGTGTCGCGCGAGAGGTGATGTCATAGTAAAAATACTAGGTACTAATAGCAGGTACTATTATGCGGTTGTATGACTCTATTGGTCAACGCCTACCGGCACCAAAATCAATAAACAGTAACACATACATCGATGAGCAAAAAGAAATTGAGTCACTTACATACGAGGGGTGATCAAAAAGTAATGATAAACGGATATTTCTAGTAATAATAAAATTCTAAAAAAATATTTTTTCAACTCCCTAATCCTTCACAACTTCCCTGACAAAAAATGGTATAAATAGGATGTCATTTTTAAAATATACATTCATTTGAATACTAGCAGTCGGAGTGATAACATCAAAATGGAGAAACATGAAGTGCGAAGCGTCATCAAATACCTGTGCTTGTAAAAAATGTCCACCAAAGACATTCACACTGACTTGGTGGAAACATTGGGAGACTCTGCTCCTCCATATTCTACAACTGCACGCTGGTGCAAGGAGTTTAAGATGGGAAGAACATCCACGGAAGACGAACACCGCGAAGGCCGTCCGTCCTCCTCCCTCACTGAAGAAAACGTCAAAAAAGTTCAAGATCTGGTTTTGGCAGACCGAAGAGTGACCATTCGTCATTTAGCTGAGAACACAGGCATTTCATTTGGTAGCATTCAAAGGATCTTAACTACCGAGATGAACATGAGAAAGGTCTCTGCACGTTGGGTCCCGAGAATGTTAACCGACGAACAAAAGAAGAAACGATTCGACATTTCAAGGACCAATCTTGAAATGTTCCAGGCGGATCAAGATATTTTTTTGGCTCGATTTGTGACTATGGACGAAACGTGGATTCATCATTTTGATCCCGAAACCAAACAACAGTCAATGACATGGAAAAGGCCATCTTCACCGACTCCCAAGAAATTCAAAGTTTCAAGCTCTGCCGGCAAGGTTATGGCGTCTGTTTTCTGGGATGCTGAGGGAATAATTATGGTTGAATACCTTGATAAGGGCGCTACCATAACAGGCTCCTACTATGCTGACCAAATCAAAAGATTGCGAGAGGCCATCAAGGAAAAAAGACGGGGTAAACTGCGCGCAAAAGTTCTGTTCCATCAAGACAATGCACCTGCACACAAAGCTGAAGTTGCGATGGCTGCCATTCAAGAAGCTGGCTTCCAGCTGCTTGAACACCCACCCTATTCTCCAGATCTAGCCCCCAGCGACTTTTATTTGTTTCCTCGGCTCAAGGAACACCTCCGGGGCCAGAAATTTGAGGATAACGGCGAAGTGATGGCCGCTGTAGAGGCATTTTGGGAGAGTCAAGATAAAGATTTTTTTTTGAAGGGTATCGTTGGTTTAGAAAAGAGATGGACTAAATGTATTGACCTATTAGGAGACTATGTAGAAAAATAAATTTTATTTTTAAGTATATAGTTATTTTAATGTACCCATTCTCATTACTTTTGGATCACCCCTCGTACACCACACCAAAGGTGTTAATTAAGAAGCAAAAGAAGAAGAAGACTACTGGTGGTTGTCTATAGTGATTAATAATAATTATTATTGTATGAGTAAAAATAAGAATCATATTATTTTCGGTAATAAATATTATTAAGTTTGAACAATAGTAAGTATTAGTAACATAACTTGTTGCCTTAGATATTCACTAATTAATATAATATTTTACCTCTCGTTTAACGCGTACACTGTTTATGTAGGTATATAATATATTTATATCCAATTAAAAGGTCTTAGGATCTGTTTAACACAAATATGCATGTTGTGTGGTGTTTTCCTTAGATATGAATCGAGCGAAACAATAATCTGTACGTCCTCTGATTTCTCTTACTAATTATTATTAGCGTAATATATTTTATTTCAAAGGTAATGCTCACTATACTGGTATCTAAAGCAATCTTAGTACAGTTCGAAATACATTTTAAAAGTAGTTGTTCACTTGAGTACAATATTTTGCATTACGAAGCTGCAAGAAGCAGTTTGTGAGATTTGTAATAAATCCAAACTGAATGGCATGGTATAAAATACATGCTTATTTTGCTATGATTTGAATTTCTGAAAGTGTATGTTTTTTTTGCAGGCTATTGATACCCGGATACTAAAACGTTCATCCCAGAGCCTGAGTTTGTGTATTGTGTATATCAATAGGATTATATGTACATGGGATTAAAATAAGATTTTAACACGTTTTTATTAGCTTCACTAGTAATAACTAAATTTGACTGGCCTGTTTGTGTAGTGGTTAGTGACCCTGACCGCTGAGCCAGAAGCCGTGGGTTCGATTCCCACCCCGGACAAATATTTGTGTGATGAGCACGGTCACTTGTTCTGTGTCTGGGTGTAATTTATCTGTAATATGTATGTATTTAGTAATATATAAGTATGTTTATCAGCAGTCTGGTTACCATAGTACAGGCTCTACCTAGTTTGGGATCAGACGGCCGTGTGTGAGATGTGTAAAGAATTATTATTATTAAAAAATTAAGATAAAAATAAGCGGCTTAAGTATGATTCCTAATCTAACACTTAAGCAACGATAATCTTTTTCTTATGAGGATTTATGACCCTTAGCCAGAAAAAATGCAACTAAGCTGTAGGTACTGGCCGTTGTCTCTACCGGTTGTTTTGCCATGTCATATACAAGTTCGCACGGTTTCTGAACCATACGGCTAACACGCCGTACGGTTCAGAAACCGTACCGTGAACAAGAGGCCTAACAGTTTTGCAAAAAAAGGTGTCATGCGGGTTTGACTGAATTTCTTATCTCAATTAATACTTTTATAATAGTAATACCTTTTGATTTCTCGGAAGGTGAAATAAAATATAATCGTATGGATTCTCGGTATTTATAAATTCACTGACCCAATTCTCACTTCAGTGAAAGATATTTTAACTTTTCATATAAAAGTTAAGTACTTTTTTGTCATGAACAGCATTTTTTTTAATAAGGGACATGATTTCGCAGCTTTGTCATGTATCTTACAAGAAATACAAGAAGGAAACGTTATCATGACACATGTTTTTATTTTCTTGAGCTTAAGTTACAAGAATCAATTTTTTTCTTAATATTGTTAACTGTGTTTTAGTTCACAAAAATAACACGTTTCTCAATTAAGATAGTTGTCTGTTGATCATGATAAATTGTAATAATTAGTATTCTTCATCCCGTAATGTGCCACCCTTAGAGGTAGAATATTTTCTTCACATTTGAAAAGACCAACCTTGAGTACAACCAATTCAATTTACAAAAATATGAAAATCGGCTCACAAATGACGAAGATATCGCGTGATATAGTATAATATATTATAAAAATAATTAATAGGAGATATTCGATCAAAAATTCACGTAGACGGAAAGGTAAATATTTAGGAAATAATGTCCGTTAACAGTTAAAAAATAGTTTTAGATAATTTCAAATGAATAAATACCTCACCTAATTTTTTTTTTATAGCTGTCACAACACTGGAAAACAGAGCAAAATGAGTTTTTGCTCAACTGAAGCCAAATTTATAGAAAAATGTTAGCGCTAAACAATTCAAAGACTTACCACGTGGTTCCTAACTGGGTACGTTGAAGCACAAGTATCTTATTATCCAGCCAAACCAATTGAATAATCCATATAACCTGTGAACAAAGATATAAATATCGTTAACTTTGAAACTTTGGATGTTTTTGAAATACCATGTGAGGGAATGCAAAATGATTTTCGATTTGTGCATCTCTGTTTTCATAATTACCGCGGCTTTTGCTGAATATTCACATAATAACCTACAGTGATACAATGATTACAATGAAGATAATATATAGAGTTTTTTTTTGATGAACATGTTAGTGACTTTTCTATCATTGTCCACAATGTGTTCATAAGTAAAAAACTCAGATTATTTTTAAGTCGGCAAGTTAATGCTAATACGGTTATAAGGTTCCATTATATTCTTTTAGCTCAATATAAAAAACACGTAAAATAGAAGTCGTGGACTCATTTCTTATATTTCGAATATTTTTTGATACCATGTGATGGAATGAAAAAGGTTTGTCGATCTGTCTAAGCTTCCCCTTTCATTACTACCGCAGCTTTTGCTGAATATTTAAATAACAACCTACAGCAATACGATAATTACGACGAAGATAAGATATTTAGATATGTTTTATGAACATGCTAATTACTTCTCATCATCGTTTCCAAAATGTGTTCATAATTTAAAAAAAATAAGAAAAATATAATTAAAAAACCGACAACTTATTGCTAATTTGACTACAAGATTCGAATATAATATTAAATGCATACGTAATTAAAGCTCTAGATAATATTAAACTGTTATATAAAAGTTGTGGGCTAGTAAAGCTAGCTATGGATATGTATACCCATAACTTTAACAAGTACCTTTCAATAGACAGCAGCAGCACTAATTAACTCTGACGATAAACTAAGATATAATCACCACGAACAGTATAATAACTTACAATATAAATAGCTGTTTTAGTGCCATTAATAAGTTTAGATTACATTATGAAGGTTGTCGTAGTAATGTGCCAAGAACCTACTAACCTAGAACAGAACAATATCAGCTTATTGTTAAGATTACCGTGAGTAACAACTACTAGTAACAGTTATGTGGGCTACTACTAGATATGTCAGTAATATTCAGCTACATTCGGTGTTCAGCCTATTCAGCAATTTCTTTAACTTTTAGTATTCGGCCAAATTTTGTAAAATCATGATAAAAAAACTCACATGTTACTAAAAAATATTTGTATTTTATTCACAAATTGTTATCCATATTCCTTAAATCTATCAGTGGTAAATGTGTCGAATATTTGGTATTTGGTTTTCAGCACAATGACTATTCGTAGTATTTCTACGAGTAGTTACAAGTCGTGGGAAGTAGATATTCGTGATAGAATATCTGCTGTGAGCTTAAAATATGCTTCTGTGGAGCTCCCTATGCTATGGACAAGTTCGTAGTTAAGACAGTAGCGAGTTGAAACCTCTTCCATACAAAAGAACGCAGTTAGGGAGTACTTAATAGCGTACCGGAAATGGGGGAGTGGGGTTTTTATAAATAAATGAATAAATAAATTTATTTCAGAACTAGCAGCGCCCCCCGGTTTCACCCGCGTAAGTCCCGATCCCGTGGGAATATCAAGATAAAAAGTAGCCTATGTGTTAATCCAGGTCCCCAGCTATCTACATACTAAGTTTTATGGCAATCGGTTCAGTAGTTTTGGCGTGAAAGAGTAACAACCATCCATCCATCCATCTAAAATAATAATATTGTTACTACAAATCCAGACTTTCAAACTAGTTTTAGTATTATTCTACATAACTTAACTAAAGCTAAGTAAGACAGTTCGCTGCCGCTATCCATCGCCCCAAGATCAGAGAGCCCCACCTGTCAGCTAGTGTTCTTGTAATGTTGTTGGAGCTTTAACAACATTACAAGAACTACAAGAAGTACCAACGTGACCAGAGAAGCGCACCTTGAGAGCATTATATTTGAGCCCGTGGGCCTCTGCGTAAGGTCCACATACAAAAATCAGTTCTCTCAAAGCTCTAATTGAAAGGGCTCATCAGCACCAAATTCTCTCGTCGAGCTCGTCAATCAAACTATTCATATACAAGTTGAAAAGTGAAGGCAATGACAACCTCCTTTGCCTCACGCTGCATTCCAGCCCATACTCAGTCGAGAATGAATTGGCCCATCTCACAGGGATTAATTGATTGTCATAGCAGTATCTAAACAAGTCAATCACTTCCAGTGATATATTAGTTTCGCATCGCAATTTACCCCATTGTACATTAATATGACACTAGGTCAAATTCTTTTAACAGGTCTATGTAACAGGCGTAAACTAGTGTAGTACTAAACAGTACAGTGCGCTTGGGGCAAAAGATATTATATATAGATAGCACTCTCCTTGGACAAACAAGGCTGAAACACGAATTGTGTGTCATTAATTGTCAGATGTTTATCAAGCTCGCACATTCGACAGTCTAGTACTATAGCAACGACGCTCACCAACGAAGTCAGCCTATAGTTAGAAAATACAGATGTGTCTCCAATATTATTCCTAAAGATAGCATATACAATATAACAATAACATAGCAATAACAAGTGTACGCATTAGACATTATTACTATCTGGTAGATAAGAATGACCCACACATAAATTCAAAAACATACACAGAACTCGTGGCAGGTTACCGGCAGCATGCTGCAACCACTTCCAACAAACGACAACAATTGTATTAAAATCAGCAACTTGTTTTTCAGTAAATATGACATTGATCTGGGTTTACCACACGGGCTCTCGCTTATTTTCTCCGACTTCTGCTACTAACTAAATTCTGCTTTTTTACTTTTATTTCCATATGATTTACTCGATATTTTAGTAGAGTTACTTGGCTTCGAAATAAGATGTTTATTAAATCAAGTTACAACACAACAGTATACTTTTATGAAGCGGACATGAAATACTTGATTCTTCGTCAATTTAATTTCATTAATAAGGCTAAGGCTAAAGTGTCGGACTTGCGATCCAGTGGTTGCGGGTTTCTAACACAAGCATTTAGCGTAGCTGGAGGGATTAACAGGAATACTAGTAATGTGTGATCCACGTTGCTAGTATTCTTAAAAAAAAACAAAAATAAATCTTATTACTCTTTAATTATTTAGATAAATACAAAATTTCAAATTTAGTTATACAGAAAAATTATTTAAGTCACAATAACATAAATCCAACTAAAACCCATTGAAACAATTTTGTAAGAACGGTAGCCAATACTATTAGTCGGAATTCGAAGGTCTCAGAGGTCCAAGCGTTGACAAGCAAATGAAAGAAAATAAACAAGTAGCTAGTCAACTTGGGAGCTGTTGTCACGCCCGGTTAAATGGGTGATGTATGTTTACTTTTATACACTTGCGAACTAAATGCAACAATCTCAGGTACGGATTAAGACCGATAAAAGATTAAATTTGTAGCCCGAGGCAATACGGTTCGTTTAGTTTAATTTATAGGACGAAAGAAATGAAAATCGATTTATTTATGTGACGTAACAAAGTTATGACTTTGCGCAGTGGTTTTAGCTTATAATTGCATTGAGTGTTTTGGGTTCGATCCTCATTTAAGGTATTTATTTATTGTGCACGTAAATATTATAATGCGTTAATTTTATGATTTTTGTAGTCCCTGTGGTAAAGCCATAATTCCATAGTACGGTATCTATATTACAAAGGGAAATGATGCATACATATAATATGTAGGTCCGATGTACGACGTGCTTTGGCTTTGAATTGTGTGTTTGTTTTCGAACGTACTCACAAAAAAAGCATTTAACAGGAGACCTGGAGTGAAACCGATCTGGTTGCTTCCTGCAATAGGTATTATTTGAGACCTTGAATAATTAAAACTCTTTGCTTTACATATTATTTTGTACGTAAGGTTTCACACTTTACACTCAAATAAAAGCAGATGCTGTTGTTTTGTTTTAGTATGATGTGTTATCGAGTAACACTTCCGGCTCACATAATATGTGAGCCATTGTTTATGGATTACTTTATTGACATCCTAATGATTAGGCAATATATAGAACTTATTATTGTTTTATAATAAACTTATTAATTTTATAATCAAGTAAATACTTGATTCATATTTCTTTATATTTATAATATTTTATTGGCGCCTTCCGCCTGACAGCTTTCGGCGCAATAAACCTTTAATGTTATTTATGTTATATAATTCGATATTATTAAATAATAATTGTACGTAAATAATCAACAGAATAATTAAGATAAACAATGTTTAATATTACCTATTAAGTTTGTATTCAAATAGGTCAAGATGATTGTATAAATACCGGCGGTTAGCATATTTCGATGGCATTTCGTATTCTACCCGTCCTAACGTATATTATAGAGACTATATTATTTCGTGTGGATATAAAGTGTGTTAATTGTCTCCGCCACCCTGATAACTGATACTTGACCTTCTACAGATGTCATTTAATTAGTTATTTTATTTTATTTGGGATGCTTACGGCTTAAACAGTTATAAAATGACATTCGTTGTAGCAGATGCCAATTACAAGCTTCCCCATTTAAAGCCAAAATGCTTAAACCAATCGTCTTAAGATATACATATTATAAATAGATATGCCTAGTTTAAGATCATTTAACTGGTCATAAAATCTCTATTGAATGGCTCTAGTACCACCTGCGAATAAATCGAAGCGGTTGTCTAAATTTAGATTATTAAATCGATAGCTACAGCGTGGTAGGAAGCATTTTTTTTCTATACTGAGTGTGGCTGAGTGGGATGTGAAGAAGTGTTGGTTTCCTTAGTCTTCGTGTGGGAGTTGTAAGAGCAATCTTGCCCAGGAGATCCAGAATGTCAACAATACCCTGCGCGATCCTCATTAAAAGGCTAACATCAGAAATATCCCGTTTAAGATGCAGCGGCAATAAATGAATTATCTAAGCAAATACATATGTATATGGTCAAAGTTATCTACATGTGTATGAGAAATTATCTCACATATTTTGAAATTAATGTATATTTGAATTGAGGGTAATATATATGACTGATTGCAAATTTCATTAACAGCTTTTGTAGCAAGCGTTTGTTTAAACATGAAATAATTAAAACTTGGTACTAAATGTAATATTTAATCTTTTATTATAACTTTGTTGTATAAAATACTTTTAATTTCATTTTTAATCTAACGTTTTGAGAGTCAACTGATAAAAAAAACTGGGTAAAAGCTTCAGGCGATTAATAACAAAAAAATGAAAAATGGTTTTATACGTTGAAAGGTCTCACTTACAACACAGGATTTGTTCATAACAGTCATAATCGAGGTTGATTTCATAATTTTTGGACGAAAATTAAATATGGCAAACGACAGTCTTTTGTGTTGTTCATTATTTATTGAAAATGAATGTTCATGTTCTTTGTATTTTAAAGCATAGCTAGTTTAAAAATTCTTTTTTATTGTAACAATGTAATATTTTATACGTTAAGCCCCCTGGGACATAATGTGGGTGACATATACAGTAGCTGTTTGATTTTACACAACTTTTAGTTCCTAACTTGCAATGTTTGTATGTAGGAAAAGGTCCATAAAACACAAAAGTATCTTTTTATGTATGTGTGTATGTATATGTGTATATATTTATACATTCCCAATTCCCAAAGTTTATAATCTAAATGTAGTGCACATACTTCACCCATTTCTACACCACCCTAGGCAGATAGAGGATAGTCCATGGTGGATTTCCAAAGTATATAAAAAAAAAAAAAAGGGTAGACTGGTAGAAAATGCCTATGGCATTAAGTTCGCCATTGCACATTTTTGTGCATAAAGTTTGAAAAAAAAAAGTGTTAATTATTCTGCCAAATTTATTGTATCGCCTTCAAAGTAGGCCCCTTCAGAAATACACTAACGCCAGTTATCAAAACATTTTTTAAATGCATTTTCCGAATTCAACTTCAGTTCTTGCCGTGAATTCTCTTTGATATCTTCTATCGACTGAAAACGGGTACCTCGAAGTGGTAATTACAGTTTTGGAAAGAGAAAAAGGTCGGCCAGAGCAATATCCGATGAATACGGTGGTTGTTCGATAATATTTGTTGAGTTTTTGGTTAAAAATTCGTTCACAATGATAGCTTTGTGCGATGGCGCGTCGTTGTGGTGTTATATCCAAGAATTTTCTTTCCACAAATTTGGCCTTTTTCGATGAATTTGCTCTCTCAAACGCAGCACAACGATCAAATAATATTCTTTATTTACAGTCTGACTGAGTGCACAACACCTCGATAGTCAAAGAAAAAAGTCAACTTGACCTTGACTTTTGATCGACTTTGTCGTGGTTTTTTTGGTTTCGGTTCAGTTGGAAGTGCCATTCCGAAGCCTATTGACTAGTTTGTATGTCAAACTGATAAACCCATGTCTCATCACCTGTTAAAATGCGTTTTACGAATGTAGGGTCGGAATTGACTCGTTCTAGCATGTCTTCAGCGACTTTTAAGCGATTGAGTTTTTGAAGATAGTTCAGATCTTTCGGGAGGCCCAAGTGATCAGTGGCTATCTCTTTCAAACTTGAATGAAGATTTTCAGTCACAATTTCCTTCACTTTAGCGATGTTAACTTCAGTTGAGGACGTTGATGGCTGACCAGAGCGAGGCAAATCTTCCAACAAATCTCGACCGCTTTTGAATGCACTCTACCACTCATATGCCATGCACGAGTTTTTGATAAAATCGATTCACCGTATGCTTTCTGTAACATTTTCAGCAACTCGGAAGATGAAATTCCATTTGCAGTTCAAAATTTGAGAGAAACTCTTTGTTAGATGTTTTTATCCATTATAAAAATCGCAAAACACTCTTGAGGTGAGCTTACAAAATCGAGTACTGAAAACAAATTATATGACAGATATTGCTCAGACTTGTGCCAACTTACCACAAAAAGGAATTATTTGAATTGAATTTGGAAGTAGAATTAAATTATCAATTCTCGATACTTTTTTTGACAGAATGTATGTCAAATACATACATCCCACTAATATTATAAATGTGAAATTTCGGATGGATGGATCAATGTTTGTTACTCTTTCACGCCAAAACTACTAAACCGATTGTTATGAAATTTGGTATGTAGATAACTGGAGACCTGGATTAACAAATAAGCTACTTTTTATCTCGATATTAATACGGGATCGGAACTTACGTGGGTGAAACCACAAGGCGCTGCTAGTTCTGTCATAAAAGTTCGGCACGAATCTTGGAAGCTAAAGTAGAACCACTTCCCGATGTCTGACTGGGCTCAAATTTGGTGTACATATGTATCTTCGGTGACAATATAATAATGTGAGACCACTGAGATGTTCTAATGATGGAGCCGGAAGATAGCCATAGGAACTTCTTAACTAAAAAACATAAACCCATCCAGTTTAGGTTCATTTGTTTTGTTTTAGTGAGTACTTTTACTTTGTTTTTTACCGAGTGAGTGAGGTTACCGGAGGCCCTAATCCTTCCTTCTCCCCTTCCCTATCCCTCTTCCTCCCTTCCCCTACTCCCACCTTAAAAGCCACTTGTGACTCTTGAGTTGCAGGTACCCAGGTTATTTACCATCAGATGACTCGTCTGCTCGTTTGCCCCCTAGACCATAAAAAGAAAAATACAATAATAAAAGCCTTTATTTTTGTATTTTTCTTTTATGAATGTTACATAAAAATTTGGAAATCAAGTTCACAGGGACGAAATGTAAACTGATATGACGTTCAAAGATTCCTTATCAAAAAATAAAACACCTGAATTCAGCCCTGGCCTCTCAACCCTCGTCATCTGTACTAATGGCGGATTAAGCGGTCTCTTTCCGTGATAAACATGTTCGCAATAAAAAATACATTAAGTTCCTTCTTAGTTATTGCGAATGACTATGTACGAGTACGTTACAAAGTTTTTATTTGGTTTTTGTACTAAACTTTAACTGACTTCAAAAACGGAGAATCTCCTCCTCTTTTGAAGTCCGTAAAAACTTAGTGTATTGTTTAATTTCAGCGGTTTCCTGGTAACGGCTTAGCCGATTCCGTATTTTTTAAATTAGAGTCCGTGTTGACTACTGTAAATATTTTGTAATAAGAGATCAACTTAATCAAAATTAAGAGTGTATGCGAAATGGCTTTATGTAATACTAGCAACACCATGCGGTTTCACCCGCTTACGTTCCTATCCCGTGGGAATATTGGGATAAAAAGTAGCCTATGCGTTAATCCAGGTCTCCAGCTATCGACATACCAAGTTTCATCGCAATCAGTTTAGTAGTTTTGGCGTGAAAGAGTAACAAACATCCATCCATCCATTCATCCATCCATCCCAACTTTCACATTTATAATATAAGTGGGGTAGTGGGATTAACATTTAGCAACAAAAAAACGGGAAGTTCATGTTTAATATTATGTTATTATGTTTATGTATAATCTATTTTTTTTTTTATATTTTCAAATACTCAGGTTTAAACATTTATTATTTCTAAACTTTATCTAGTATTTTAAACAAGGAGGCCAGTAGCCGACTATATTTGGTATAATATAGTACACTCGTATCCAGTATTACAATACATACATTACGTAGCCACTGATACTACTAACTCCGTAGCTTCTATTGGTTATTGTAGCAGCAGCGTAGCACATTACGACTACATTTTCAATGACATTAATATACATAGCGACTCGTTAAAATTCACGCCTGAATTTATAGCAATTATCATTTAGTAAATATAGATCTTAGCTTGTTAAATTTAAATCAAAATTCTGAAACGTTATTCTGGAATTAATTTATATGAGACTCGATATACTGAACTTAAGAGGCTGAGCCTATGTTCAAGCTTCAGGTACTCCTAGATTTGTATATTTAACTTGGAGAATGTATCAAAGATTTGGAGCCTGTTAGACAAGTCCAGTACTTTGACCATGATGAGAAGAACAGAAGGTCATGTAACGCAGAAGTCGCTTGTGCTTAATTGAAGAGGAATAAGGAGAGTTAGTGCACCGATAGAACAAAAAGCAGCAGTGTACTTGGACTGACATCTTTGACAAAACCGAAAAACTAAAAAAGTGTTTCATTACCAACCTAATGGCTTCATTATCAGAGCATTATTACGAAGCCCAATATGTTTTACTCGTCAAAACTAGGCATATGAGTCCAGACACGATCGGCTTACTAGTATCCAATAAAGAGTTCCACCATCCACCTCCTTGCTCCATCATCAGATCAGCTCCAAAATGCCAAAATTTAGTATTATCATACAAACTATATATACGACCAAAGTAATGTAAATAAGAAAAATAAAACTCTTCAAAAATGTAATGACCTCGATATCAGCTGTCCTTTTGATAACCGATTAAGTTTTCAATAACAAAATCAAACATGTACGTTCGACCGCTCACGTCGGTTCACGTCCAATGAGCCGTCAACGCGTGGAATATTTAAATTGGCGGGATATAACAGTGGTTATGTATAAACCGCGATATGTCATGAACGAGGATAGCTGACATTCGGGGAAGTGCGTGAACGGTGCGTTCGGAATAACAATGTGTGGATATTTGGTTGAGATATGGTGGCCAGGTTTGTTTGTAATCTTTTATTTGAGAATTTATTTGTTCCAAGAAGATTCATGGGTTTTACTTGTGTACACAACTGTAAAATCAGATGTATGATAAGAAAAGGGAGATAATTTATCAGGTTGAAGAGATTTCACATAGCAATACAGAAATAACTGTGTGTGTCAGTGAAATAAATAGGTTGATAGAATATCCAGGTTTGTTCGGAATAGTAAAATTTAAATAAACAAAATCATGAAGTAGACACAAGTATTAAATATTATAATTATTTTAAAATATGTATTATAATACACGTTATACACCACATATGTATGTTTACCAAGTAATTCCAACATAAAGGCAATCAAACTGTTAGACAGAGGGATAATAGTATATTTGCCTAGCATTTGTGCATTTAGTTGCGTTATGCATCGAACAGGGAGTGTTCAAATGGTGGAATTATCAATAAACACATTCAATTTCAGACAAATATATTTGCTATTTATTAGGGACAGTATACAGTTTATTCGCGTATGTATTTCGGGGAGGTTTTCAATTCACTGAAGGATCTAAACGGGCATTTGAATACAACGCAAGATTCAGGGCACAGTTAAAGAAGGGCTGCCTGCCTGTACTGCCTTTCCTGGGCGTACTAGTTATGCACGACTCGAATGGTCAACTAACACACACGGAATACAGAAAACTAATACACACGGACAGATATCTTCAAGCTGACTCTCACCATTACCCTTCTCAGCTATCTTCTGTGATGAAATCACTGATTAACCAAGCTTTTAACCTCTGTGATCATCAATATCTAGAAAAGGAGATGAAACGCCTACCCTAAAAGGGATACTGGTGGGAAGAATGTACCCGGACTATAAGTGCAATTGCTAATCGACGGGTAGGTGGAGCGGACCGAAACCCCGTGTTCCCCCATATAAACGCGGAGTAAGTGATATGATCAGACATATAATACGCCCCAGATCGTCGTGATGCCGTCATCACGACGATCTTTTAACTACCTGGACATCTGAGAGGACTATTGCACTTCCCAAAGGATGTAGATCCCTGTTGTATACTTAATATGTGATTAAAGGACGTATGAAGAACATGGACAGTAATACAACAGTAATTTGGTAAGACTTCCGTAATAGCAAGAGAAAAATACTTTTTACACCGAAAAAATCGTGTGAAGCAATCGAAATAAGCCGTCGCTCGTCCAAACTTCAACAGAGACAATGGCCGGGGACTGCTTCCCGCCTAGTGACCGAATTAACTTATGTCTCATTAACCTTTTCCAATTCCAAAAGCTGATACAGTCAGTTTGGTTTGTAACACAGTACTTGCTATAATCAACTCCGCAACACAAAAGCAGACACCTGTTTCTACGCGCTTCTTACATCACAAAAATTGCTCAAGGCGGTACTAATCCAGTGTAGCGCCTGACACCTAAGCAGAAGGTTACTTAACCCCTTGACAAAGATCTCCCGTCCCTTAAGATATATTTACTACTGATGTAACCAGTAGTATCATAATGGCTGAAGACTTATAATCGAATGATTGTATACGGGAATTAATGCGATCACAATATAGGTTTGAACGGCCTAATTTTTAGACCAGGTTGCACGGGCCGTGGGCACAGTGCAGTGACCAGTGCAATTTGATGTACAACATCTTTGCAGGACTAAAGTAACCGATACTGATTTTCTCCTTAATAATTGAGGTGCTATTTAGCAATTTCAATTGTTCTTAAACACAACACAATAATTTGAAGTGAATATTCCAGTCAGAGTTCGTGATTGCAACAATCACGAACTCTGACTGGAATATCACACTTCAAATTATTGTGTTGTTTGAAACTGCGCTATTCTTTCATGTATACTTACATAATAAAATAACAAATAAAACTTTGAATTTCACAACTAACTTCAACAACCGAAATATCGTCGTACTAAACATGCAAACGGAACTGCGGGAAAACGGTAGTATTTATTATATTTACGTGGAATTTGGAATGCGATAATGTGCTGTGCTGTGCTGATTTATGCACCTACAACAGCTGTTTATGCAAAACATGTTAATTTAACTTGTAGAAATTATTTTAACTGTTATGAATTTATCAGGCTCTAACGTTATTAATTTGTGTTCAACTTCATGCGCACTTAGAAAGGAAAGAGTGTGCCACATAGCAATAATTTCCATTAAAAAATTTATAATCGAGTTTAAAGCGCCTAAATCATGGTAAATTGAACCTTTTTTGAGTATAAAATTCATTAAAAAAAGAATGATTTAAATTTAATCACAACTAGCGAAGACATTGCATAAAAAAACAGTTGAATGGTAACTTTTCCATCTTAGAACTCGATTAAAAATATACCCACCCACACTGGACCACTGTCATGCAGCGAGTCAATAACTACGTATTTAGCCGCTGCATGACAGTAAGTTCTCCAGCGTGGGTGGGTATTTTTTTGTAAAATTATGACGTTGTACAGTTCGGTAAATACACATTGGCAAGCAGCTTATCAATGCACAAACAATATTGAACTTTACACAGTTGTTGCCAGAGTTGTTTTTTATTTATCTATCTTATTAAAGTGAGTTATCTGTCATCTGTCTGTCTGAGTGGTTGAGTGACTCACATCAATAAAGTTGCTGAAAAAAATTATAAAATTATACATATTATGTGATAAAGGTTTTTAGCAGTATATTTAATAAAATCCTATTAATAGTTCCTTCAACCAAACAGGTAAGCCAGTTGATTTACCCCAGTAAACTATATAAAAGCATAGTCGAACCATTAAAGCTCATTAATAGCTTTCCACATCGAACACCAGCACTAAAACTCGTGCCAATTACCCTGTGCACTTCATGTTTTTGCTAGTTGAAGTCGTGCTATGAAAGGCCTCATTTATATTGAAAAGGTACTCTGAGTCAAAGCTATTAAGCTGTTATGCACAAAACAACTGACAAACGCCAACCAGTTCAAAGGTAGCTATAGTAAAAGTAACTACAATACCTGAAACATAACCGCTTTAATTCTTTTATTCACAGTTGTATGGCATACGAGTAGTACAACTAGAATAATATAATAATCAGGGATAATTAGGTGGGGCTTTCGAGTCATAAATACTATGTTAATACATAATCACAAGGCGTACGAGCGCGCAAAGTCCCACCGGGCGCGTTTTCTACATAGTGAACCCTCAACTCGCAGTCATCTGACTTATATTTTATAATTTACTGTAATGTGAAATCTACCATGTGAAAACTACTTTTATTAATATACTTGCTTTGATTGTAACTAATTAACTATGTAAATAAATCTTGGAAGTAGATTTTAACCTATACTAGCTTTCAAACTTTCGCGTTCCATGATATAATGATGTATTTACACGGGAATTAACGCGATCACGAAAAGGTTTTACATACCTCTGAACTATCTGACGTTTCGACCAGGTTACACTGGCCGTGGTCACAGGCTGACTATCAGAGGTACGTAATAAATACCTTTTCGTGTAAACACATCATTAGATTTTAACCTACTTCTAACTGTGGTGTCGAAATCAAACTTTGTATGTAGATTTGATGATAATACTATAGTTTTTGCATTTTGGAACTTATCTGATGACGGAGCCAGGAACTGAATATTTGAACACTTCGGTAGCGTTTGTAAACCCCTCGAATTTGGGCTCATATGATTAAAACAGATGGGGCTTGGTGGACAAATGAACTCCTTTTGCTTTTAAATTCGTTTTGCCATTAAAGTGTTATTTTTTAGTTTTACTAAGCTATAAATATTACTTTGAAATGTACTATGGGAAAAATGATTCACATCATCATTATCACAAATACAAATATTTGCATCATATTTCCTATATTTTATCACAGGCACAATAAATTATGAAATAGTTTTATTTTATTTACAGTGATAGATATAACACGCTAAAAGGGATAAACCCTCTTATCTTGCCTTTTAGATAACCCTAATATGAATCTCTACTATTCGTAATAAATAATAGACGAACACATCGTAATAATAATAGTGAGAGAAAATTACAGTTTTATAGCATTACAATTACGTTTGATATCGAGCATCGGCACTAAAGTTCGTGCCAATTAACCGCATGAGTTTAATATTTCTGCTAGTTGAACACGTTTTTATGAGAGCCTGTGTTCGTGATTTAAAGTTAATCGAAGCGGCCTTTTTACGTGCTATTAGATTAATATAAAACTTTGTGACGGTATTTTACACACCTTTTGGGATTCAAATACCACATTCAATATATTCATAGTTTACTGTTTGCTTTTGGTCTAGAATATTTAAAAAAACGTTACCTCAACATATCTAAGAAGATATATGTATGAATGTACTTATCTCCTTAGATCAAAAATGTCAAATAGTAATGAAGGAACTTTATTGAGCATTATAATGTTTAAGTTTTCAAAGTGATATTATTTAGTGTAATAAATGTAAGAAACAGTCTCACAACCACTGATGTAAACTATGAAAATCACTAACTAACAGTAACTGCCAAGTTGTTCGTACCTCTATTCGCACTCAAGTCAGTCGATCTTTACTTATTTTTACCCTTTTACAATCCCACTATTCGTTAATATTTATCAATCGACCAATAGTATTGCGTTACCGGTATAACCAGTCAAAATAATGTCTATTAACTTTGTTTCATTAAATAGTGAACTGTGTTATCGTCTATTATAGTTTGGCCCTATTTTTAATAAAATAAATAAGAGTTTTTAATGTGGCGGCAACATAAATAACGTATTATAGAAATTATTTTGTATCGCTACCTACGAGTATGTAAGCACAATTCTCGAACTCGCTGATACAAACTGCTGGTAAAGGTAAATATTGAAATACACATAGTGACCTGACTTTTGACAAGAATATCTGGGCTTAATATAGGTGCTATTAATATTCAGAGTATTTATATTTTCTAGTGTATTTATTTTGACACATTGTTTAATAACGGTTCTGAAAAAAATTGTGAGCTATGAATATATTAATTCGTTACAAAGTGTGAATGTGAACATTGTTTAAAGCTCAATCAATTCAATAGACCAAAAACTAATTTTTAAAAAAAGATATGAGGAAAAGTAGTTTACTGGAAGCCCATTACAGTATTTTGCAGATCGATAATCCTTAGAATGTGCTAACATCCAGCACAGGGTTAGAATTGAGTAAGTACTCGTAGCTTGGAGTAATAAAAGAAAGCTAATATTCATCCGCATCTGTCTGTAGAAAAACCATCTATTGGTTTGGGTATAATGAGATAAGAAAAAAATCAGGGTCAGTTATTTTCAAGCAGTAGATAAAGGATTATCTAAATGTTATAACAGAACACAGTTTTTGTTTATTTGAACTGTTCACCCTATATTAAACTACTGAATATTCAGAATGTACCAGAACAACCGGTTCCAGTAAAAGGCCTATATTATTTTAAATCCTTGTTGCGTTGCAAAAGCGGTTACCGGAACACACGGGCACAAAAGCGAAAATGTCCAATTTCACTTCGGAATTGTTTTACTACAAATATTTTTTTATTCCTTTTTTTTAGAACAACATGTCCACATTTTCACGCCGTGTGAATACGCCTCTGGTATTGTGAAAGGGAATATTTTAAGTTGTTATATCAGTTTTATTTTTTATTTTTAGTGCCCCTGATTTTATTGCGGTAGATTAAAAAAGAAATGCAGTGGCCTTGGTTAAAGTCAATGAAATTAGTAGTGTATGTATTCTACATACACAAGTAATTTTTTAAACCATAAAGTTCAAAAATAAAAAAGTCCTCAATTCCTAATGACATTACCGGTAGTAATGTTAACTACTAGTACTGTCGTTGATATTTTATGATTCTATTCTCTTTTATGAAACTAATGGGGGTTCCTTTTTTAGTGATAATGAACTTATATTTCTTTCTTCAACAATCATCATCATATTTCAACCAATTTACACAAAAAATCTTAACAAATTAAGTACCTATACCTAAACCTTCCTCATGAATTGCTCTATCTATTGGTGAAGACCGCATGAAAATCGGTTCAGTAGTTTTTCAGTTTATCGCGAACAGACAGACGCGGCGGGAGCCTTGTGTTAAAATATGTAGTGATTTATGTTTTTGATCCGATTTCAGACATTTTTGTAGGAGTTTGCAAGTTCGAGACCGTGACCGTCATGCCGTCATGTAGGTATGATGATAAATAACATATTGCTCGACCAAATTCCCTGATAACCTCTTGATAAACCCTAGCCTTGTACCAAATTTCATGTGTCTAGGTGGCCTAGAAGTGGTCTATGATTAAGTTAGTCAGTAATTTCTGTTTATGATTTTTAAGCGTTCATTTCAAAGTTAGAAATTATTAAATATTGCAACAACAGAGAAAACAACACGACGAGAGAGAAAACAACAACAACAGAGTTATGAAATTTTGCATATGGTTGGAATGGCATGGCATGTAGGAAGACCCTTACGACGGGTAGGTACAAATTTTATTTCAATAAGTTTATTCGATCCGGAGTTAGCAGAGGTCCGAAATTGTCTCGAAACGGTTTGTGTAAATATAGCACTGGAGTGTTTGGGTTCAAGAATTTGCCCATTTCTAAGAAGTTTATGTGTGTATACCTATAAATTCTATTTCTCTCTTGTTACAAAAAAAAAAAAAACTATTCGTTACCTTTTCTCTTCATAATAAATACAAAACGTGATTGTGTCAATGTACGTGCTCAGCTACACATTTAAAACAACATAATCATATTTTCTTCATGAAAGTGATGTATCACTTTCATGAAGAAAACATGATTATGTACACATTTGTGTCCAAGGAATAGAATATTGTAAAATAAATATATATGTAAGTATAATGTATAATAATGTTATTTATTGTAGATAAAAAAGATTATTATACATTATATAATTTGTGTTCAACTTTATGCGATTATTATACATATAGATTACGGGCAGGAATATAAACGCTGTTAGTACGAACGTTTACTCACAATTATATTAAGTTTAGGCCACTGACTCAGTAACAAACGAGAGCGGAAATGGTTTTACGTAAAATTATCTGTGGTATCAAAATGTACAAAGCCTGTGTTCTTTTAATTCAAAATCGAATAATAAAATTATTTAATTTTAGAATAAATAATTCGATCAAAAAAATTACATTATCGATACATTAAAACTATTTATTAAATTATAATAGATGGTAAAAATCGATTTCCTCTAGAACAAAAAGCACTATGCATTTATTCACATTGCATTCATTCATTCTGTTGCTGACACGCCATTGGTCTGTTTTTAGAAACCGTAAGAAATAGTGGTGACAAAAGGCTAGGAGTGCATTATATTCAGTGATTCGAGCTTTGTTAAGCACCGAATAACAGCGTGGTAACTGTTTAAATTAAATTATTATACGTGTTACAATAATAGAGAATTTATTGGTTTTTATCAAAACAGTACTCGTCGTGAGCTTGTTGCTTTATATTACCTACGTAGATACAATTTTTTTGCTAAGTTGAAAAGGTGATACTAGGGTTTCCTACATAAGAGATTGTAGAGAAATACTTTTCAAACGTGTCTTTCATATTATCTATTCATATTATCTACACATCGCTTTTGAAGTTTCAGCTTAACCAATGTATCTGCTACCTTCAGTTTTGTGAAGGGCACGTTTCAGCTTTTGTCAAACGGTATTTTATTTCAAACTCCATTTACACGTTCCAGTTATGTGTCATTTTTATAACTTAGTATTTTTTGCTTATGTATTTTGTTTTTACCTTGTGAATGCCGCTGAACTTTTAAGAGCGTCGACTTAAATACGATTGCTTTAGTACGAAATATAGAATGAGGCTGATCTTTTAAATGAGGTAGATCCCATTATTTTGATTTTTTTGCTTTTATTTACGTAGTTTTTTACCCACGACGGCGCGGAGAGGGTATATGCGTTTAGAGTGAGAGATGTTTGTGTGTTTGTGCAAACCAATGTTGCCATTTATCTCCAACACTAATAGTCCGATTTTGGTGCGATTTTCAGTAATGGGTTTGTGGTTGATTGGTTCTGGTTCTTAGCTGGGTGTTACGGTGGTTACTCACTAGGGAGCGCTGCAGTAAACATTTGTTTGTGCAAACCAATGTTGCCATTTATCTGCAAATCAATTATCCGATTTTGACGCAGTTTTCAGTAATGGGCTCGCGGTTGATTGGTGCTGGTTCTTAGATGGGTGTTACGGTGGTCAATTACTAGGGGGCGCTGCAGTAAGCGTTTGTTTATCTCCAAAATAGAGTTTTGGCTCGTTTTTGACGAGTTGGATCGTCCTGTTAGTTTGAAACTTTGCAGTTATATGTAGTTTACATGTCAATACTATAAATTGGCAATTTTAAGCTGATCTGATGAGGTAGCCAAGAGGTGGATACTGAAACTCTTTATTTATATAAATATAAATATAAGTATATAGATATGTACATAATACGTACAAGCTCTCTAAAAAGTCTGAACTAAAAGCAAAATTAAAAATTTTGAAAAAACCTACGACGGTTAAAACTTAATCGAAAAAAAGGACAAAATAATTTAAAAACCCCCGACTTAACCAGATTATGTGACGAAAGATAATAAATGTAAAAAGCTTTTTATAATAGAGTTGATCTCTCGCGAAGTCGGTCAAATAAACAATGGAGCATCAGTTGTCAGAGCACTTCCTCACGTGCCTATTTGTTTCTCGAAGATATACTTAGATGTGGCAAATAATAAATAACATATTCAACTACCTAGGAACTTAATAAACAACCAAAGAATATCCGTTTCTCCTCTGTTTCAAATTTCAACAACTAAAATGAAGATATCGATATGTTGTGGTAAAACATCTTTAATAACTATATTCGCGTTACTATAAAACTGCAAAACTTTAGTTCATTTAATAGCAGCCCCAGCGGATATTCTTTGGTTGTTCATAAAGTTCCTAGGTAGTTGAATATGTTATTTATTATTTGCCACATCTAAGTATATCTTCGAGAAACAAATAGGCACGTGAGGAAGTGCTCTGACAACTGATACTCCATTGTTTATTTGACCGACTTCGCGAGAGATCAACTCTATTATAAAAAGCTTTTTACGTTTATTATCTTTCATTACATAATCTGGTTAAGTCGGGGTTTTTGAAATTATTTTGTCCTTTTTTCGATTAAGTTTTAACCGTCGTGGGTTTTTTCAAAATTTTTAATTTCGCTTTTATTTCACGAATACACTGTTGATCATATTTACTTTTTGCTATTCAGACACGTCATGGGTTTAACTTTTTTTTGACATCTTAACTAAGGAAGGAGCAATCAGATTCACTCCTATAAAAGCCACGCCTAATTTCTTTATTGAACACGCGGCAGTTTTTGGAGTAGGCTGACTATAAATCTCAACCCTAACACACGAGATCGGGCGTGAGCTAAGTCAGTAATTTGGAGCTGTTACAATTTATTATTATGATAAATTACATAGCTGGTGTCGTTAGAAACGCCACATGTATTATTCGCTGATGATCTGAAATTACTTCAAGCCATAAAAGTTGAAAATACTGACAGCGTTTTGAACGTTATTGAAGCAGGACCAATCAATTTATTAACATTATTAACACTGCAAATTCAATCAATCATTCAGCCTATTTCAGTCCACTCCTGGACGTAGGCCTGTCCCAAGGTGCGCTCTGCTTGAGAATGTAATCGTTTTCAGAAGAGACAAAGGAAGAAGGTAAATTGGGGTAAGGAAATTGGATAGGGTGAGTGGGGAAACGGGACTGAGACTGCACTAGGTCGAAGAGTCCGGAGTCACGTACCCGAATATACGGAATGTGATTGGAGGGGCCAATAGGACAGGAACGTTACTGCTGATGTCATTTTACATTGCAAAAATTATAGAATTAGAAGTGCAGATCTTTTGAATTCTAATTTATTGTATCCCCATCCCCATCACCTATCCCAAATAGACGTTACAGAACTCATTATGCTTGGTTAATTGCTAACCAATCTAATTAAATAATTTCTCTTCCAGCTCTTTTTAATGCTAGTTTCTGCAAATAGCTGCAATAAACATTTTTAATTAAGACAAATCACGAAATCCAAAGCTAAAATTCTCACATGTGCTGAGCCAAATAGTGTTCTAGTTTTATCCAAAGTGGGTGCAAGCAACACCTTTGTGGCGCGCGATAAACTAATGGCGTCCATTTCGACGTCCACGGCTCGCAACCAATGTGCTGATTATATTTATAGTCGTAGCTGTTAACTGTGTTTTTGTGAAAAGATTTGTCTTGTATTGTTATTTTAATATATTACTAACAACCCGCCCCTTCGCACGGGTAGCAGAGACATCTTTAACTATCGTCATCATATTTCAACCAATTTACACGAAAACTTAACAAATTATATACCTAAACCTTAATCATGAATTGCCCTATCTATTGGTGAAAACTACATGAAAATTCGTTTAGTTGTTTTTGAGTTTTTTGATAACAGACAGACAGACGCGGCGGGGGACTCTTTATCATAATTTGTTTCCTACATAAATGAGGGGGAAAAACCCGTTGGTGGATAGAAAACCGTGTACTTTACGTGGTTTAATATAAATAAATATGAGTGACCATAGTTATAGTAGTCTGTATCTATAACTTTCAGCCCACTTTAGTGGACAAATATCTAACTGATTGCTATGATATGAATACTGACCAGTCAGTCAAAACAATATTTTTAAACCACAAAATATAATATATGGACTATAAAATGATGTAACACCTTTCGGTTGGTATTAAAAAGTGCCAGGTTCATTTTTAATTTCACCAGCTAGATTTTCGGCTCTCGTAATACTGCATTAAAAGATTTCGTAAAGTCAAAAAATGTAAAAAAAATAATACCAAAAAAACTGCATAACATAATAAAAGGTTTTGATTGGAGTGAACTACGTATCTTTAATGTTTTATTCTTGCAGCCTTTTACAGCTTAATATGTATTTTCAATGTAAACAATTCAATAACGAATTTATACCAACCTTGTCACCCACTCATTTTATACAGCGCGCGGTGTGCGGGGTGCAGGGTCCCGAAGTGGGTGTGGTCTCGGTGAGTGGTGGTGGTGTCCGTGCGATACCTTCATCTAGAAAAAAATGCTATTCCCGATCTATCCGTAGAAAGACAACTTTTACGGAAGCAAAGCCGCGGACAAAAACTAGTGCTTCTCAAACGAATCTATCTTTGCAGGTGGCAACAGTTTGTACTTGTATAACAATCAATCTTTCGTCGCGTTATCAGTTGCAGCTGACTTACTGCGCGCGCGAACAAATTACCCAATAAATTGCTTACGCGACACGCGAGTGAATTCGATGGAAACGTTCGTTTATTTTGGGAATAATAAATCTAAACTTTATTTTTTATTGTGAGTGAACGCTTTTCTCGATCAAATTTGATTGTTTATCACATATGTATAGTGTTTTTTTTTTATTTGTTTTATAGAACCTTTTTAAATTTATTGTACGTAGTTCCCTTTATTTTATGTAACTACATATAATATCCTACATTACTCAAATCGATTAAAATATATTTTAAATAAGAATCATTATATAGAATCCCCAAGCAAATTAAGACACAGTGTTTCAGTCACGGTGAAGATTTCAACGAAGAGAAAATACCAGATATCTCAGGGTATTTGTTTTTGCTGGTTACTGGCTTCAGTTACCAAATGAATATCTAGTCAGCAAGAATCTGTGCTGTCAACGTATTTTGCTTTATCTTATATTTTTAGTACCTTTCAAAAGGTAAAGATTTTTTTATATAGGCGATGTGGCAAAATAATATAATTTAAGCTCCTTTTTTTATATTATTAGTATAGATTTGCTTTTTATAACTGTTTCCTATATTTATTGTACCCATTTGACGTCTGTAGTGTAAACTTATTTATCCAAATAGGTACACTGTACAAAAATATTCAAATGACTTGCATATACTTAAAATTACTCTCTATACTGTAAAGCAATTCTTCTAAAATATTAAAGAATAAAGATTGTGATTTTTTTTTTACTAGTGTATTAAATTACAGTCAACGTGCGTTATATTTTGATGTAATTTATATTTTACTTTACATCAATTTCCATTGAGCATCTCACAAAGAAATACTCGTACCACTTTATTTTATTATGTTTGATTAAATTATATATAGGTATAATTTTACCGCAAGATGAATTAAGCGCAATTTAGTAGTATGCAAAATTATTCTACAGAATATAGTGCCTGTTAAGAACACAAACCTGAATTCACGAAGAGCCAGAAAATATGAAGATGCATCTTCTTACTAATAGACCTGAACATCAACGTAACAAATTATACTCTTACAAAGAAGCTAAAGTACGTCATTACATTTTCGACAAGCGAGCCCGTTTACCTAAACATTGTACAGAATTTACCCAGACCTGTCATTTTAGGAGACCGGTTGGTTCGTTAAATGAAGACATCTGTCACCGGGTTAAAGGATACAGGTTCCGGTTCGGAAATTTGACTCTCGAGTTTTCAAATAAATTATAAAAAAATATTGCGTGAAAGGGTTGAAAGTATATCGTTGGTGTCGTATTTAAATAGGTCGTCTACAGTGTTACGGTATACCGTATAAAGTAATAAGGAAAAACTGAAATTGATGTAAAAATATGAGGTTGTATATCATGGAATATACAGTGTTACAGAAAGGTGTGGATAAATGATAGGAGCGTTATGTGAACTAGACAAATAGTTGATTCGCCATGAAAAAAAACGAGTTTTTTCATCATAATTTTTTTCATTTCTTGCTGTTATTGTACTTTTCTCAACAACAGATGATGAATGTTTATGTTAATTTCAAAGATTTGGTTTTTTTATGCAGACATTTTCTGAAATATCTGGCCATTTTATTAACATTCTTGATATTAAATACCTCTATAATTTCATTCACATCAGCCCTCTCCATTACGAAAGGTTGATCAGTCAATTTTCAACTTAAATTTGTCAGTTACAAGATTTCTGTTTTAAGAATCATGATTTTTTCTAAAATTGTTACCGCTTTATGTTATTTACGGGATCTACAATATGACCTTGTAATATAGCCACACCTTTCTGTAACATCCTTCATAATTTTATTTGATTTTATGTAGTTCAAGTAATATCACTAACAGCAGATCATTACTATCATCATCATTTAGGCATACAGAGCCCATTGCTAAACATATCTTAAAAATGCCCACTACGATGATCAAGATTTTTTTTTATTTATTACATTTTATTAGTTACACTCTTCATACAAAACGTAGACTATCGATACAGCAAGGTTTATACTAGTTTAAACCGGTTTAGAACTTTGATTAAGTCTTGCTTTGTTATAAGAAGTATCAAAAAGTGAGCGTTTCTGTAATTGCATTCCATCTATCAATTAAGTCATTATCATAGTTTGTGAACAAACCCTACATTATGCAGGAGGCAAAAGCCCCATCATCAAACTTCGCAAACTGCATTATAAAGCGCACGCGTCTTAAAGTGGTTAGTCCAGGACATAAAACAAACAACTACTAAGCTGTAGGTGTGTCAACAGCTAACTCTTGTACCTATGTCTTGCGGTTAAAGTTAGGAACGTAAGCGTAGATTTTACTTTGATTTACTTAAAAGTTATTAGAACTAGCATTAATACCCCTTACAAGTATGAAAAAGTCTATAATAATAAAGTCATGCAAACATTTCTGAGATTGAGACTCTGAGAAAGTACATAAGTTACTAGAAATCATTATCATTCAAAATATATTTTTCATTCCTGGCAACACCACTACCACTGTTAAATTGTTTTTATTGAAGTGAAACCTTCTTTAGGCACGTTTGTGCATTTTTGCTATGGGGAAAAAGCAGTGAACTCGTGACCGTCACGCTAATAATACATATAGATCCACTAGAGGGCGCTAATCTAAACATTGAGTTCTGTCAGCTCCTTATTAAGTAATGTCACCAACTATCTAATGTGACGTTTGAGTTCGTCGTTTCGTTTAAGTTTTCACTTCTGTCGGCAGTCCCATAATTATTTTAAGTCGTTGATGCAAATATGCTTTCCACGTATTCTTGTGGCTGACCAGAACTGTGTCACTTAAAATTCAATATCTATCTATAATTGAATTCATATCATATAATTACGGACGGTATAAAAATCAAGCATTACTAGCTAGGTATTTATGCAATTGAATTAATTTAAAATTAATATGGCTGGCCTGTTGGCCTAGGAGTTAGTGACCTTCACTGCTACGCCATAGGTCGTGGGTTCGATTCCCACCCAAGTTTGGGTATTCTTTGTGTCCGTTATTTGTATGTTTTGTAAAGTCAAAAATTAAGATTAATTACCTGAGTGTTGAATTAAAAATTCAAAGGGTCTCAGGTACCACATTACTTAGAACTCGATTTAACATCAATTAAAATAACGTATGTACCCAAACAACTCCCTTTGAACAACGAATTTTCACATGAATTTTACATAATCGCCCACAATGTTGACTGAGATTTCTTTCCTGTTCTATTGTGGTGTTCCTTATAATATCGGGTGATATCTGTCAAAATGGTGTATTACTATATGCACGTCAAGTTACTAAGAGAATAAATATATGGAGCAGAAACAAATTTTGTCCTACTATGCTTTTGCTTTCATGCCTTAAAATAAAAAAATAGTAGCCTCACTGTTACAGCGAGTTCGTGGTAGCAACAATAGCATTCTGAAAATAATATCAGGTTCAGGCTGGGTGGGTGTCAATCTGTAATGCGGATATATCATAAGCAATTTCTGCTCATTATGTGTCTCCACTGCAGAGTAAAACATAGGATAAGAAATTTTAAAATGTTTAATTAATTAAGAATATGGCAATTTAAATTAATTTAATGTACTACTGTACAGTACTAATATAGCTGTTAAGTTCTCACGACGATTAGTATATATACAACTTCCCGACATCAACCGTTGGGCCGCGACACGCGGCCCGCAGGCAAAAGCACCCAGATATATTAAAACTGAGGCGCCGTTTAATTATATGTGCAAATATTTATTACTTGAACCGATCATATTACTCAAAATACGTGGTGGATGGTGAGCAATGAAGAAGGGTTTGAGAGACTGAGAGCTTTCGCTCACGAATGGCACAAGAAGCGGAAGGAACTGGAGGAATAAGAACACCAACTGTTCGGCGCGAAGTACTGTAAATTTGTGGTTGACACGCCCCAGTTAGGGGAGAGGTGAAATGGAAAAGGGACTAAAATAAAAAGATTTGTAGGAGTCAAGCAAACGCAACCTGGGAAAGAGCAACGCGAGAGCAATACGCAAGTACCAGGTGCGTCTCCGATGATTCGGTCCGTATGCCGGGGGGCGGAAAGGACCATGAGGTGGAGGTGGGTATGTACTCAAAATACGTATTGTACTCTAGACCTATATTTATACAGCCACATTTCTATATTCTCTGGTAAAGTTATTTCTAGCCATGTACCTGTAAAGGGGGTTGAATAGCTGCATTCAGAATTTATATCTTGGTCTAACTTATGAAGAAACAGAAGACTTAATCACATCTATTATATAATGCAACACACAGAGATACACCCTCCCTCACACACACACACAAACTCACAAACACACACACACACACACACACACATACATGCACACACACATACACGCACACACACACACACACATACACAAAAATCATTTTCAAATCCTCAGGTTTCTACTCTACACTGTTAAGTAAAGTTATATCAAACTACTGTTAAGTTATTATTAAATATGTTATGTAGTCAAATAAAAATGTCATGGAACATATACGCCCCATCCGGAGGTGGGCGTTAGTGACCGCGCCACAGTGTTTCACTAATGCGGTCATTATCGAACACATTAAAAAATTGTAATTTGTCATCCTGTTCCTAATAAAGAAATTTAATTAAAAAAAAAAAAAATCTTGGCAAACGATGTTCCTCATACTATCGTTTCGTTTTTACGACTTATTATACTCACGCATATAGTAAAAAGAGCCCAGTGATGTAAAAAACCGCGAATGACATTTTAGGATTATGAGACCCATACGTTTTGTACTATAAAAAGTCTTATTATGTATAAAAAGCATATACTTAAGATACGATTATTTGAGCGAAGATCTTAAAACGCATATAATAAAAGCAATGTTATACGAAGTTAAAGTTGATACTGGTGTGTCTATTTACTTTTAGAAGTACTGCTTTCCAGAGGTTTCGTCATCTAGAAAAACAAATATTTAATGTTGTTATGAAATTAAAAGTAAATTCAACATTACAAAATTGTCCAATTACACTGTTCACTGTCAATCACAAATCAAAATTTCTCTTTTAAGATGTCTTATTGACTAGCAGCGCCCCGCGGTTTCACCTGCGTAAGTCCCGATTCTGTGGGAATATCGGAATAAAAAGTACCGTTTATATTAATCCAGGTCTTCAGCTATCTACTTACCAAATTTCATCGCATCGGTTCAGTGATTTTGGTGTAAAAGAGTAACAAACTTCCATCCATCCATCCAAACTTTCACATTTACAATATCAGCAGCGCGCGCGGTTTCAACCGCGTAAGTCATGGTCCCGTGGGAATATCGGCATAAAAAGTAGCCTATGCGTTAATTCAGGTCTCCAGCTGTCTACATACGAAGTTACATCGCATTCGGTTTAGTGGTTTTGCGTGAAATAGTAACAAACATCCACCCATCCATCCATCCAAACATTCATATTCATAATATTAGTGGAATACTGCTAAACTCTTTCAAAAAATATACTAGTCTTGTCAGTAAGCACACACAACTCCTCTAAACCCTAAAATTATAGAATGTTTATAACGGTTATAACATTGGAATTTTCTATGTCTAATAAGACAAATACATAAATACATAACTAATATTCGAATATTCTACATTAATGAAAAGGTATTAAGCTCGGCGTCCACTAAGCGACTAGGCTAGCATTTTTGCTGTAACGCGCACTACCCCGTCCTGGCTTAGTAGACACTGTAGCAGTTTCACAGCGTAGTTTCTACAAATTATTACAAGAGATGAATGATGCCTGAAGAAAACTGACTTGTATCTGAATTCAGTTTTTTTTTATATTTTAAATTACAGATATATAATTTTTTTTTAATCATAATTGACGGTCTTATAATTCCTAGTATTCTCTTTTTCATCGTCCCAACTTGGCAAACACTACAGTAACTGCCTTGCAAAAAAAAATGCAACAATGTCAAATCCCATAAGCAGGACCTCGTAAATAAATCTTTCAAAATGTAAACCGCAGTAAGTTGGCAACAGTCTGGCACTTATGACTTAGAGGCCTGTGACAATGTTTGGCGAGAAATTTACGGCCGCCATTAATGTGACGTCACCGTAGGCGGTATCTCGAACAAACGACTTTTGTTACGGACTGTAGAATAGTAAAGTTATTGTCCATGGACCGTTTTATTTTCTTTGGAAGTGATTACAGTAAAATATTGAAATTATTATTAGTTTTCTGAAAATGGCGACGTTGATGAGGCTTTTGGATTTCCTTAACTAACTAAAAAGTAGTTATTACTAGACGAGGAAAGTTTGACGTCTAAGCCACGTGCAAGAATGTATAACTTTTTGCGCATCAATGGTTGTAAAATAATTAAATTCGTTTAAAAATTATTGTATGTGTTGGAATGTATCGAACATTTTTGACAAGATTATTGTTCATATATCACGTTTTTATACTATTCGTGAATATTAAAATCGAATGTGATGACTATATCTAATGTCGACGGCTTTTTGCCTTCAGCTATTTCACAAAGATATTGTTTGGAAGGGCATGAAACTGTTTGTAATGGTGACAAATTTTATGTAGCCAAGTTGGCTTCTACCTCAAAATTTTGTGCAGTACAAGCAATATTCATAGCATCGTCCTAGCTGTCTATTCATTTTTTTTATTGTGGATAATGATAGCCTTAATTTGTGTTTTTTTTTATTGGTCCTCCATTGCCATAGGCAAAAGCACCTCTACAATCCAGCCTTTAAAAGCAAACCTATGTCAAAAAAAGAAATTTGAAAACAAAAATCATATTCAATAGCCCTTTGCTGAAACATTTCTTTTTTCATTAAAATTCCTCTTTCATTTAAACATATATATGTATATTTAGCCGGTAAATATTATATTTTTTTTCGTATTCATGTTTAATCCTATTTGAATATTTCTCTTTATGTTTGAGGAAAAATATTTGTTCAATGATAATTTGAGTTTTTATGTAAAACTTCCGTGTGTGTGTATTGTGAGATTTATTAAATTTAAATTGTATTTTATTTTAGTAAGAAGTTTAAAGTAACGAATCTGATATTCAGAACAAATATCCTATGTGAGATGGCAGCTCGCGAGATAACTTCTATATTAGCCCCGTTCACAAGTTTGATCTAGTTCCGCAATTACCTAGGAAGCTTTTTCAAAGCATATAAAGTATTTTGCGAGTTAAGGGTTATAAGACGAGAATAAAAAGACCGTAAACATTTTAGATTTTGGAGTTCATCGTACTGCCAATCACAAAAATACATATTAATTTGTTTGGTTGACATTTATATTCTTCTATTAATCTCTTTATTTTAAAACAATCGAATTGTTGACGAATATATTGGATTAATTGATTATTAATGATAATTAAATATGACAAAACACTAAACATATTATGTTCGTTTTAATGGTATAGTTTTCATTTTTATAGTTTTTACTTATAATTCAAATACTAAGCACACGGTTCAGTAAATGGATAGACACTTCCTCATTTCCAAGAATCTTATCAAGAGCTTACGCAGCAGCAAGTAGAATATAAAGGCATAATTATTTAGGAAGACTAATTTGCATAGTGGAGGTGTTTCTTTAGTCAAGGAGTTTTTTTATTATAATTGTCATTAAACCATTTGACAAACAAACGCAGCAGTGTATTTCAAACACATACAGTTGAAGGTTTTATATATCGTTTATTAGATGGTTTATTCTTCTTCGAGATATTACATTTATACTCATTTGAACTCTTTTTCTTTTACATTTCATTAAGTCCTTAAATGTTGGCCTGATAAAAGTATTAAATTATTTGAGTCCTATTCAAAGATGAGGGGAACTAGCGGTAGGTACAAATCCAATATATTTCTGGTTTTAATTGTTTTTTACTAATTAAGAATAACTCCAACACAACAATTTAATACAACGACAATAAGCAATTGTTATTAATTTCGGAATTGTATTTTCAATATCTGCTCAAGTTTTCCGTTTGCCTAAACACCAATAAGGGAGTTGTTTTTTCTGTATAAAGTTGTTGTTTTGTCCAAACGCAGACATTGGTGTTGTTGACTTTAAATTGCCGACAATAAAAGCACTTAGTTACTAAATTAATTACCGTAAAAATTGTAAAACATAAACATTTGTATTTCATAAATTTACTTATTATTGGATATCGTTAAAGTGAATAAAAAAAATCAATTGAACTAAAATTTAAACAAAGTACCTCTCAGTAAAAAGCAGTTCCATGAGCCACCTTTAGGTATTACTACATTATTCACTAATTACTCATCAAGATAAATCCCGCCGTCATTACGACAGGATTTGAAGTACATAGTTTGAGGAGGTCCGAAAGACAATTTCCGGTTTTTCCTGTTATGTACTCCATTGTCAATGTCATCAAAAGTGTATCAAAAGTGTGTGTGTCAAAAAAACAAATATTTAGTTAAATCGGGTGAGTAAAACCGGTCTAAAATTTCATTTCAGTAAGTTGAGTCGCTCTGGGTTAGAATTTTCGTTCAAGCGGTTGAGTGGTAACTCTGACCGCTTGAACCAAAATTGTCTTTCGGAAAAACCGGAAATTGTCTTTCGGACCTCCTCAAACTATGTACTTCAAATCCTGTTGTAATGACGGTAGGATTTATCTTGATGAGTAATTAGTGAATAATGTAGTAATACCTAAAGGTGGCTCATGGAACTGCTTTTTTTATTATTATTTATTTGTAATCATAAATATTGGAATTGAATAAAACTAGCCTTGATCTATTATAGCCAGATCTTTTCTCTTCCTAGTATATCTTCTTAATTGTTTTATCAACAACACTGACTTAGTCGACTGACTTACTTACACGACTGACTTAGTCTGACTGACTACTACTCCTGACAATTCAAAAATACCCATAATGGTTTAATTGAAATAAATGATTTTGATTTCATTTATGAATAACTGATTGCCTCCGCGACGCACTAAGTATATTACATTCACATATAAAACTTTAAAAACTTTTCATTTTGAGATAAAAGCACTGTCAGTGGTCCAGTAATTCACTGATAATACTAAGCCTGAATTCGTTCCACTACGACCATATATTATTTTAGGACAAAGAGGATTAAAACAAGTATTATCTACAGTATGGAAAACTTTAAACCGTTTAGAAGTAGACCTTACTTTTAGGACAAGAGTAACTAACTAAATAACGTAACACATTAAGTTTTTAGAATGGCATGTGTCGTAATAATCCGGAATAAAGTTTTAATAGCACGTTATTAAGTATTTTAGTAGTAGAGTGTTTAATAAATTACTTTGACATAGTTTTCGAACGATTAAAATACAACATGTTATACTGATATAAAAGTTGCTACATACATATATACTTTTTTCAATTATTTCATTAGGGACTGTTATTAAATATTTTTGAGACAATTGTTTTGTGTTTAATGAAGAATAAATCAGAAAACGTTTCTCCAAATACTTTTACTTTTCCCGCACTACACGGAGCATCGACGTAAAAAGAATACTACTGGACAAGTGAGACAACGTTATGAGAGAGATGGAAGAGATTCTTTGTAAACCAGCGATAGTTGTTTGTAGAAAAAAAAATATTATCAAATAAATAAATTACGTAATGTGGAATTGCAAATGTTAAGTAAGTATCCGGTGATAAGTACTCATTTGAAATTAAAGATTAAAATAGCAATCTCATTTTTTTAAAATACTAGAAAAGTGGGTCACACATTAATAGTAATCTTTATCAGCTTAGCTCATTGCTTAATTCAGGAGTGTGTCCACATCGGCGGTGCACTGGGACACTTGATTGGAAGTCTAAAGTCTTAGCCATTGCACTATGGCCGCATAGATTAGTTACAATGATTGGATGATAAAAATAATAGGTATGGAATCAAAGGTATCAAATATTTATTTTAAATACTTTCCGTACCTTGTTTTTTTTTTTTTTGTGCGTGTGGAAACCCCCCCTCGGGCCGTCACCCCACCGGGGTTTTCGGTGGGGCGGTGTGTCGGAATCGAACCGACTAAAACCACACGGTGTGCCGTACTGCGCCTTAAGTAGGAGGGATCCGGGAACAGCTTTTATTAAGACATCCGGAACCCTCCTAGCGCCTGCCCGCAAAAGCGCGGGCACCACCTTCGGGTAGAAACCTCTCAAATAGGCGACGTCCAGGCACACGCGGACGCCGCCTCCTCGCGGGGGCCACTATAGCAGGTGGAGGGGAAAAACCCGTCCCGTCCACCCGCGGCCACACTCAGGGCGGCATGAGGCGCTGGTAAGCGCGCCTCCGCCGCCCGGTTCGCCGGCGGCGAATTAAGTCCGAGTGGAGGTCTTCCTCCCGGACCCTTTCCGCCGCCTCCTTCTGCGAGATGACTTCCTCACAGAAGGTTGCGACCGCGGTTAAATTCCTGTCGCTACCGGCCATGGAGCGTATGACAGCCGGCAGCGACAGATCCACTCCGATGACTGCAGTGAGGGCCCGACGCTGCGCCGCCCAACTGGGGCAAACCGCCAGCGTGTGCTGAGCCGAGTCCTCACTGCAGTCGCAGTGGTGACAGGCGGGACTCAATTCCCTCCTAGCGACCGAGTGCAGGTACTTCCCGAAGCAGCCGTGCCCGGAAAGAACCTGCGTCAGTCGGAAGGAAAGGGTCCCGTGCTGCCGCCCTGCCCACTCGACGATGACCGGCTGGAGCGCCTCCACGGCGGCAAAGCCAGCACGTGGAGCCTCCAGCCGGGACGACCAACGAGCCATCGTGGCTCGGCGAGCGGCCTCACGCCACTCGCGTACCTCTTCGGGCGGGGGCCGACTGCCGCTTCCCGCCCGGAACTCAGTCGTCCGCCGATAGACTTCGGCGAGCACTTCCGCCTCCAAATCCCACGGGGGAGTCCCAGCCAACGCGCACGCCACCTCCGTCGACACGGTGCGGTAGCCGCGTATGGCTCTAACCGCCATAACCCTCTGAGGGCGCCAGAGGCGCGCCCTATTCTGGGCGGTCAGAGCCTCCGCCCACACCGGTGCACCGTAAAGTGCCATTGACCGGACAACCCCCGTGTACAGCCGTCTCGTAGCGACGCTGGGTCCACCCAAATTGGGCAAGAGTCGCCCAAGGGCGGACGCAGCGCCGACCAGCTTTGGAGCAAGCTGCAGGAAGTGCTCGTCGAAGCGCCACCTTCCGTCAAGGATCAGGCCCAGATACTTGATGTGGGCCTGAACCGGTACGAGGACCGAGTTGACCTCAATAGAGGCGCCAGGGGGTGGACCACGACGGGGCCCATGAAATAATAGGGCCTCCGTCTTATCCAGGGCCACCCGCAAACCCAGCGCCTCTATGCGCCCGACCACCAGAGAGACTCCCCTGGTGGCCAGGCGCGCCGCCTCCTGAAAGTTCACCCCCCGGGCTGTGACCAACGTGTCATGGGCGTAACAAATTACGCCGAGCCCGGGGGGGAAGTCGCCTCGGAGGGCCCAGTCGTACCCCATGTTCCACAGGAGTGGTCCAAGGACAGACCCCTGCGGAACACCGCACGACATGGGCCGACGACTCAAAACTTCATCTCGGTCCTCGTACATGACGGTACGCTCCTCTAGATAGTCTGCCACTAGCCGCCTCAGGTGCCCTGGCACTCCGTGATAGTGGAGTGCTTCCCTGATGCAGCTGAATGGCAGACTATTGAATGCGTTGGCGATGTCCAACGACACCGCCAACAACACGCCGCCACAGCTCACTACCTCTTCGGTCACGGCTCTCAGGCGCAACACAGCGCCGACCGCTCGAAAACCGAATTGAGCGTCCGACAAATCGGGGCCGACCTCGAAAAGGAATACTTTCCGTACCTACTTTAACTATTACTCTGTGTGCCGTAGCGAAAACAGCTGCGGAACAATAGCGCCTTTTTACTGAAACCATTAGGCACACAGCTGTCTGCGAGCGTTTGGAATGAACAGGGGGGATATACATACTCGTATTGCGAGTGTATATTGAAAACATAGAAAACAGCAGTTTCTATTTCATTTTAGATTCTGGTATTCATAAAATGTACAGAGAAACAAAAGCACATTTTTTATAATATTACTATTTTATATTGATACAAATATTTTATTCATCATTCTTTATCAAATTTAACCAATAGTAGTATGACACGAAACTGAGCAACAATAGGTCTTAGAAACAAGTTAGAACAATTTTATTACGCAGACAATAACTCACTTGACTCGAGTTGTGTTGTTGACTTGACGTACATATATTTATGTGTACTAAACAATAATTTTATTGTTAGTGTGTTTGTATAAGGTTTATGAGAGAATGTGTGGCGTTAGAAAAAGTCTACTTGAAAGTATTCAACTTCTAAAAAAATTAAATAGAAGGTGATCAACATTTTCAATTATTACGTTTTTTCACCCCCTAGGATTGACAATTAACTGCATTATCTAATCAAATTATTAACTTAAAAATGTATACACAAAACCAGGCCTGTTTTACTTACTCGTATAGTACCCAAACGTATTTCAATTTACTGGTGAGGTGCATATCTTTCTCACGACATGAATTAAAATTACGTAAAGAAGAAAGGTATTACACTATTGTAAATACAATGGGCGGTGCGGTATTATCAATTATGTGCACAAATACCATCACTCGGTTGTTTAAATTTCTTGATATATTTTGATTATAACTATAAGTAATGACAAATTAGTTATTTTAAACCACAATTAGTAAGTAATTTATGTTTGTAATCGATTAATTATATTTACCATAATCGCTCAACACTACTACTAAAGCATTTTGGTTAGGTGAGGTGTTTGCGGTAAACTAGATACTAATTACGGTCCTGATAAAAAAAATTACACATGTCACGTGGGTAAATTATGGGATTGTGTTATTTTGCTATCAAATTTAATAATTTTATAATATTTTATTTTATTAGTTTCCCAGATTTTTTACCGCGGCTTCGTGGATTACCGTGAACTTTAAACGTGGAAACAAACGCGATGACCGATGAACTACAGGCCTGTCAATTTCATTATTAATACCAAACTACTGCAAGCCAAATGTTATTAAAATCCATTACTAAGTAGGTATAAGCTTAAAAGCTGTTCTTTTAGGATTATGCATTTCCCGAAAGTCGCTGTGGTATGTATTAGTGGGCCATCCGGCCTCCTTCAGTACTTTGAGTTACTATTGAAGTCAGTTCAGTAATTAAGTAGTGTAAATAAATAATAAACCTTATCCGGCTTAATGTATCAGTTAAATTAGTTCAGAGCGTTATTTAAAATCATTTCTCGTTTTTTTTTTACAAAGAAAAACATAATCTGATGCTAATTTTCATCACATAAACTTTATAGAACAACGAAACTTCACTAAGTGTAAGTAAAACACTTCACTACTATCTTGTTACGCTAAAAGATTTCGTGGTCTCTCATACATTTAAACCTTCAGCTTACATTTCAGAGTAGGTAAATCCTTCAAAATCTTATTACAGGAAAAATTACGTACAGTAATTATAAAGGTCTGGTCCCACTCGCATCGAGGACTGAATAACGTTGCTGAAACCCGTTTAATTCTAAAAGTTTCTCACGAGGAAAGTGCACAGGAAGAGTGTGCCGTAGAAAAGTGGAAATATGAGTGTCTCTTATTTGAGCCACACGAGCGCTACTATTGGAACGTCTTATAAAGGATTTTCAATTTTAAATTAGACAAGTTAGAGATGAAATTCTAAGACAAACAGGAAGATTTAATTTGGTATTTCAGTAACATAGATTTGGATAGAAATATAGAACTCCCGTCTTTCCATCGTAGTTATTGTTTCTAAACTTTAACCATCGATATCTAATATTTATAAGTTACAATACGTACCTATTTATTTACCTGACAATAGGATCAAATTACACCGATCGTGATCACAGTTTGATTCATGAGAGCTTAGTGGAGCCTCCTTCTAATGTGAGATGCTGATGTGAGGTCTCAATTTTTGCTTCCAGTGCCCGAGGGTTCTAAGGTGTTGCAAACGGTACTCAACAACCTGGTTTAAATTTTATATTTATTAAATCATTCGCGTACTATTCTGGAGTAATAGAAACGGTTGTTTGAATGGACTATTTGATTAAAGACAGCAACAGCGACAGTGATTTAGTCTCGATTTAAACATCTTATGTATTTCTTCATACGATGTGGCATTCAATCAATAAAACAATCTCCAAAGTCGTATGCCTTTAAGAAATATTAGTCTAGTTTTTGTTTAATTCCCTCCCTTAACTAAAAAAGTGTTTGAAAAGGCTACAATGTATTCGGAAAATATCGACAATATAATCAACAGATTATGTAGAAGACATTTCCTTCAATAATGAACTAGGATTTAAAAGGATGGCCTCTATAACCTTTTAAATCCAGTGTGCGCGTGTATAGTTTAGTATAAAGTAAAATAATCGCTTCTACAGGACGCCGACACAAAATCCACACTACCAAGAATTCTCCAAGCATTCTCAAATTATCACCCCACTTGTCACTCTCAGCAACAGTAGTAAAGGAAGTGCCAACACTCAAACGGAACCATCACGTAGTACCTTCCGCGACATTCAGATTCAGCACTTTCGGTGCAACTTCCAACGGTGGCTGCTCATGAATAAATTTTACATGTTGTTTTCAAACTAGCTATTTGACGTGAATTTTATTCGCTTCAATGTTTTTACTTACAATGTGAGGAGAATAATGTACATTTGAAATATATGCACATTTTAAGTACTTTAAGAAATATATTTAAATAATAGAAAGATATATTATTTGTCTTTATTTGTATATTCCAAGGCTGTCACAAATTTGTGACTAGAGAGTAATAGGAAAGTAACATTTAAAAGTTGACTTTTATAAAAAAAATCGAAAGGAACAACAGAATTTCCTGTTCAAATTTGTTCAATTGCTCTTTGTACGTCCCGCGTGGGAAACAAATAGGGGTTTAATCCAGGTTGAGTGGAAAAAAGCGTTTATTGGCACGCAGTTGTACACAGAATAATGTTTGTTTATAAGGTGTTAAGGTTGAATAGAAGAAATTGCATTTTTCGACACGTATTCTTTAGGATACTTACTTCAACTGTAAGAATGGTGTGCATATGTATAAAGTGTTATCTATTTTTATAATGACAACAATTTATTATCATATTATGTCAGAGATATGTGTCAAACAATTTTAAGGGTAGAAAATTGGGGGGGTAAAAGGTTTTTTCACGCATTGACTTTTCACCTGTGAATCGATTTTGTTGAAACTTAGCATCACCGTCGCGCGGCCGCCACTGCCATCATTTTACTTAATAATTAGTACCTGGGAGACCGAGCTACTTTTTGTAAAATTGCATTTCTTCAGGAAATACAACTATGCAGTTGAACTTAAAATGCAAAACTGTATCTGTATACAAAGTTTCATCAAAATCGTTGGAGCCATTTCCGAGATTCAGATTATATATATACATATATACAAGAATCGTTCGTTTAAAGTTATTAGATTTTGCTTGTTGCAAAGAAAAATATACCTATTTAAACTTTATTCGTCTGGGGGAATTACAGCAAGCCCCGCCTGTGGCTACTAACTAATTTTGTGAAACAGAAAATTATAACTTATGAAGTCAAACTAAAAATTCAAAGGGTTGGGTCTACAATACAAATACAATACAATTTCAGGGATTTAGGAGAAATGTAATAAGGTTGTGTACATATTTTTTCAAATAGGAAATTGTTGTGTATTTCAAAAACACAAGTTAAACAAATAGAAAAATGTGACAAAAGTAACAAAGACGTGTATTTAATAAAAAAAAAACTATAAATGTATAAAGGCAAATTCTGATACTAAAAAAGAACGACCTTCAAATTTATTCAGAAAAAACTTAAAATGAGGCTGTTTGAGAAATGCTGTTACTCATGCTCTTATGGTTGTGAGGTATCCAATCTAGAACTGCTTCATGTCACTATGGAAATAACTAAATTATACTAAACGGGTAATTTCAATGTCAGTTAACTGACCAATTTTGTAAACTGCGACTGCTGCTGAGCTGAGTTTATTCTATTTTATTGATGAAAGGAAAACATACAGTGATATATACATTTGATTATAACTATAAGAAAAGCCAAACACTATTTAAACGTTGTCTAAAGCTTACTTTAGAGATGTAATAAACTTGATTAATTTGGTAATATAGTTATACTCGTATGTGGGCCTTTGCACCTTTGATCTAATGTAATTTCCAAGAATTTCGTAGTATCTACAAAACCAACTCTGTATCATTTAGTAGTACACCGGCCTTAACTTGTTTCACGTTAGTGTTAATAAATCTGATACAGTTGAGCGTTTATTCGTTTAATAACAAATTACAATCTTAACAAACTTAAAAAAAAATTAACCGACGAAACATAACTAAAAACAATAAATAAATAAACCTTTTAAGTCTTGAATATTAAGTTTATTTACATAAACCATCAAATTTGGAAAAGCATTTTCCGAAGAAAATTTTTTTTCACATTCATTTTTTACGTGGTAACGTCTTACAAATCGATGCGTGCAAGCGAGAGCGCGGAACAAGCGGTAGAGAGCACGATCGGCCTAAGCATTCGCCTTGTGACGCATCTATCTCTCTTCCACTGTTTCTTATGACGTTATCACTTAAAATTATCGTCCCTAAACCGACTTTACAGACAACCAATTTTTTTTTTCAAGATAAATCAACTATTTGTCGGCTACACTAACGCTCCTAAAATTTGACCACACCTCTTTGTAACACTCTATATATATGTAGATAAGTATGTATATCATTCCACAACACTACACTCTCAAAGACGTATCTGATTAAACTAACGTACTAAATCGAAATCTTAAGCAAATAATTCAAATTATTACAGGAAATTTAGATATGGGCAATGATAGAGAATGGCCGAAGTAAAATGACAAAGTCACTAACAGCGAATTGTGTCGAAATTGCAGAGTGCGGATAAATCCGTTCACCTAGCTGAAACCACTGGTCTGAAGCCTCGTTTAGATTTGAAGGAGAGTAACTTTTTAATTTTCAGTAAATTTTGGAACCTTTTTTATTATTATTTATTTTTCCAATGTTATACCGCTAGATACGTGTATCTGTAAATATATTTAGTAACAAATCTTATTAACAAGTTATAAGTAGTCAAACATGGCGCCATGTTATGAATAAATAAATTAACTGTAGATATTAAGTTTCATATAAGTTCAATATATAGAGGTTTTACTATCTTGAAATTTATTTGTGAACAGTAACAACATTTAACATGAATGTAATAGAAATATGATGCAATGCAATTCGTAGTTAAAAGAAAGGTTACACAATAACATTGTATTCCTGACCAATTTTAATTATTTTAAATCTTTTCATAATTTTAAGCTTCAATATTTAATCTTACTATATAATTATATACTATTATAAATGAGAAAGTCTGGATGGATGGGTGTATCTATGTTACTCAATCAGGCCAGAACAGCTGAACGGGTCTGCATAAAATTTAGTACAGGGATAGCCTGGAACTTTGGCTATTTTTTATCCCGAAAAAATTTACGGTTCTTGTGTGTCTTGTGTGTCCACATGGACGAAAACGTGATCGTTTAAAGTAATTCATAAATTTATTCACGCATTCTAACAGAATGTTGTATAATTTGTTAAAAAAAAAACACAATATTCATTTCCGAAAACAAACTTGAATTATGTTACGTATCTACAAATGAAACTCTAACCAGCAAGCAAGTAGTCCGGTCCACAATTCCAATTCAAACGCTGCACTAGACCAACGTTCAAACGATGTAATTGCCGACCCATTGTGAAACTTTGATGGTTGAATTGCAGTATTACCATCAACCATTACCTGCTAGTACAAATAGTTTCACAATTTTATCGTCCAAACTCAATTTACGGCGTTTTTACGCGAATTTTATTTGACTTTTTAAAGTTTATATTGAGCCATTTCGAATTTTACGCGGTCGGTTCATTTTTGAAATTTTATTACCATGAATTCGATATCTAGTGTATATCATGTTATTTACGTGATAGTTTTTATGTTCCAGTTGATGTGGAACAATACATTAAAACACAAGGTACATTTGGTACGAGAATTTGACGAGAAAATTTAGTCAATGGAGGAACATTCAACTTGAAATACTTCAAGTTTATACATAGAAGAAGTGCAGAAAGCTAACATTTTTGAAGTAGTATGTGTTTCAAATTTAAAATTATGTGAAAATACAGGTCCAGTATATATTTTGACTTATCATGGAACAAAAAGTCAAACAATGACAGTCTAACTTATACTGGAAATAAATAGGTAAAAAATATATAAATTATGGTCAAATTTAGACCATCAGGCGATCTCTAGTACGTAGTGCATATGGTTTTAATAAATAAATAAAAGCATTATCGTAGACAGAGTGCAGAGAGCAATGGAGGTCGTAAATTTTCATTGTGCTCTGTCTTTAGCAAATGTATTCAGTGATCAATCAATTTGGAGAATTCGTATGGAGGGACTGACAAACTAAATTGGTAAGACGACTTCTATTAGCTGCGAATAGTTTCCAAGGCGCGCAACTAACGAATCTTATTTGCTTGTTAGGCATTGCAGATCATTTGTATTGCTTATGTTGCAGCAGAGACAAGTACCTACTTATATGCTATTGTGTAAGGATTATCTGTAAACAATATGTATCTTTCTGAAAATAAAAAAACTAATAGCATAGAACTTTATAGTAAATATACATTCTATTTCGCAATTTGTATGCATATTAAATCTATAAATTGAGTATTAAGGCCGGGTAAATAAAAAGTAGCGTACATTAAAAAAAATTACCACGATTTGGTCTCAATGTAAACATCTCGTATAAATAATCAAGACACGTTTCGAGACGTTTCAGAAAAAAACTAATCCTGGAAAAAGCCTTGTTCCAGGTTGTTAATTCATGTTTTTATCACAACTACAAACAGAATTAAGTGCACACTTTCTAATTCAATAAGTATAATTTTATTATAACATATAGTATATTTATAAGTTTATAACACACAAGGTGCAATTAAATGGAATGTCATTTGCAAAATTGCAGTTTTTATTTGTTTCGATTAATGTAAGCACTTATTAGAATTACAAAAATAATTGAAACTTCAAACTCGCAGTTACGTGCATTTTATGTGCTTTATATCAGAAGCATATCATCATCATTCAAATAAGAGTGTTAGTTTATAACTAACATTATTATTAAATTGAATATAAATATAAATTTATACAAAGCATAAGTAAAACCACTCATCAAACTACTACCAATTTTTTATAAAAGACTATACAGTGTGGTTAAAAGTTCATGCAGAATCTTAAGGTAATTTTTATTCATAAAACAACAGCTATTCTAATTAACGGACACGTGTGGTACACATGTAATTTTATTATTGCCGTAACTATTGTATGTCTTAAATGTTCACGAATATTTATTTCTTTTTTCTTTCTTTCTTTCAGCTAAAGAATACTAACATTGGATAATTAAAAACAATGTAATAAAACAATTGAAAGTTATCAGTCATTTAATGTTAAATAACTTTTTCAATAAAATATCGTAATATATTCTTCTACCCTCAGAACGGTGGCATATTATTTACGGTTCCATATATAGCTCGAATAAAAAAATGTATTTCCACAGCAGCTACACATTTTTTTTCGGTGCGAGTCAATTGTATAATAATATTTTATAGGTGATTGATAGTTTCATGGAGTAAAAACAATTCTTTTGTTACAGTATCGTTGCTATCGAACTTCAGGTTGTAGTTTCAATTGGTGTTCATCATCTTCCGCGCCTTTTCCCAACTAAGTTGGGGTCGGCTTCCAATCTAACTACGATACGGCTGAACTTTGATATTTTACGTAAAGCGACTGCCATCAGACCTCCACAATCTAAGTACTAGGCGATATAGAAGTACTGTAGTAAGACCAGGTTGTCGGACTTTTTAGGGCTCCAACTACCCGTAACGAATGCCACAGATGTTTGTATGGCACCCAGGACCGACGGTTTAACGTGCTCTCCGAGCCACGGAGGGGTCTCAATGTGTTAAGAATGGTCACCCATTCAAATTCAATTTCAAAATCATTTATTCAATTAATACACTAAGTAACATTTATGAACGTTAAATTGAAGCTAGAGTTAAAATCATAGATCGGCACAAACAGACGCCACAGCATGTACTGGATTGTCAAGGTAAATTAGGTGAAAAACACCAAAATCTACTGCCTGTTTGTGTCGATCTATAACTTCCAGTTTGCAAAATGCGTAGGGCCTTATGAGAAAAATACTGGCAAAGAAACTCATGGCCACTCTTTTTAAAAGTCAGATCTTCAGGTACAATAGTGTTAGTGTTACACGAGAGGTAAACAGGATGCAAGCTGATGCTACCTGAATTTCATTTTATTGAAATGCTTCAAAAGCCAACGTACTAAAAAATAAAAATCACTTAGTGATACCGTTGAAGGTTTGAACCTATTAAACATAGAAATCGTTCAAGGTGCACAACTACCTTCATTCAGTTGCAAAATCTACTGCTAAAAATAATTCGTGACTGGATTAAGAGGCTAGAGTTGCAGTTGATCGAACCAAAATAATAGTATAGGCATGTAGGCTGACTAGGCCGACCAGTCACCCCAAGCAGCACCCGTTCACGAGTATGACGCATGGATCAGCCATCATCTCCTTCGCCATATCAGAAGGAAAGAAATGACCCGCCCCATGACGACGCCGCAAGCAATGACATTTTAGTGAGCATGACGAACCATAGTCGAGATACTGATAAAAATCACTAATAGTCGAATCACCATAATAATCGTCACGCATTACTTTCAACTGACAATGGTTTGTTAATAATTTAGCTTAATTATAAGACAAAGAAGTTTGTGTGTATATACCTAATGACACCTTAAGCCCAAGACTGTTTGTCGTTTAGTTAATCGTTGATCGTATAGTAGGATTTCCTAAAAAGGTGATTTTTTACCGTTCGCTTGAATTTATCTACAGGAAGGTCGGTTACGTGTATAGGAAGTTTCATCCTGGACTGACCTGGCTAGTATTACTTAACTTTTAATATGTTAACCTACTCGGCTACCACTTAGCCACGAGCCCCTCTAGTTCCAATTGGTGTTAAAATTATATAATAGTAGCGTAATGGTTAAGGCACCGGACATGCGATCAAGACAGTGGTTGCGGAATCTAACCGCACCCAGTGCACTACTGACTTGAACCCACTCTTAACACAAGACTTTAGCTTAGCTCGAGGGGTAAGCAAGAATACTAGTACTGTGTGACCCATGTTACTAAAATTCTTTGTTAAGAAAAATCAAGAGCTTGGTCTTTATTAATAGGTCTTGGATGTAGTTTAAGCAATGATTTTATGAGTAAAAGAAATTGAACAACCGCGAGGCCTTTTCTTATCGTGTGGAAACCTCACGGGTCATCACCTCAGTGGAGCTAACGGTGAAGTGGTATGTCGAAATTGAACCAGCTAAAAAACCACGGTGTTCCGTTACAAGTGGAGCCTACTGTAAGGGACTGAGTCCTTCAGGAACCGAATACTCCGGGCTGAGGGTTCCGCATGTATATGTTTATAGTTGATAGTTTGTAAATCCTACGAATTGTGAATGTAACTTATAGGTATGGTTATCAAACAAACTCAACTAAGCAATTCCTAATAAAAATTAAAAAATTATATTAAAAATATTTATTCTCGTCCTATAAAACTTTGAGTATTTCAAGAAGGAGGCTCAAGAAGAAGTTCCAATAGGTTTTAATTTACTTGCAAGTTTGATACAGTAAAAAACGATTTTTTCCGATTTTTTTATATTTATCTTAACATATTTATTGTTCACTACTAATTTTATAGCAAATCTGCGTTTGAATGTTGAATATCTTTGAATTTCAGCTTATATTAAAACTGAGTTAATATTTTCTTCTAATCGGTAAATATATTAACTCACTTTAAACGAATTCCAATAGTTTTTAAAAATTACTTTCACAGTCATGAGCATACAAAAAACCCACGTACAAAACAAAAACACAGTTTATTATAGTATATCTATTAATGACGTTTTCACAACAGTTTGTGAAAGCTACTTTAATATAATATGACAAATAGAATAAAGCACTTATATACTAAAAACATCAAATTAAAACAATTTACTAGTCGAAGATAACGGTTGATGAAACTTATAAAATATTATGAATATAATGTTGACGGAGCAACTTTTACTAATGTCAACTTCCTCAACGTTGAACAAAGTTTATAAATACACCGACCTTATGAATTTACGTTGAACACATATTATAAACAACCTTAATATTCGTCGGTATGGGTTTATTTGCTTCAGACCCGTAAAGATTTCTGAACGTACTCGTACATGGAACAAAGTTTAATGTCGTTCCACGTTCCTTATTATACCTACGTACCTACTCATTTCTGGTTATGTTGCATAATTTTCTGTAATTTAAGTGTCTTAGGTGACTATACATTCTCATTAAGTCTGCAGCAATTATGCTATAACAAACCTTCCCCAATTAACAGACAGATAATGCAAGACTTGAGATAAAATTGGTATTTACAGTGTGCTGCAGATACACACATTATGCGGAAAAGAGTTATCAGATCCAATTATAATCTACGTAATCGGAAATTAACATCCTGACTTTGCTTTGTCAGTATATTATTGAAAATATTACGTATGTCAAAAAAATTGCATAAAAAAACGATGTGAAAGATATATTATTTAAAATATACGGTTTTACTCACGTGTATATTTCGGGGATTGCCAGACTGGCACCTGCAACCGGCGGGGCAGGACGCCTCACCCCTTGATAAAGGGCCCCCGTCGGGTCCGAAACTAGTCGGGCATCCCCGAAATACACATGTGAGTAAAACCGTATATTTTAAATAATATGAATACCAGTCACCAAAGTTTTTATTCGAGTGAAAGATATAATTACGAGTATCTTACTAGAGAACGAAATAAATTAGTTCAACTGAAATTTAGATTAACAAAAAGCAAACATCTTCTATAGGGAGTACCTATAAAAGATGCAGAGAAAGGTGTAAAAGAGATGAACAAATGGTATTTTATTTTAGAATTTAACACAGTAGTCGAACCTCACGAAGAAAACTAAAAAAACTCTAGCTTTATTATAAGTACACGTATAGATCAGTCTTAAAAATCTAGGAAAAATTAAGATGTAATTATCTAAAGATTTATAATTGGTGTTGCGTCACTACTGGACTTACAAGACAGCTTAGGTTTTAATATTTTATTTACCTGTTTCTATTTTAATCTACATGATGATGCTTCATTGCAATGTTGGAATTTAATTTTATACAGTAGCTTATTTCATAACAGGTTATATTATATTACTTTAAATGCCAGAAATAAGAAGCTAATAATATACGAAGTTGTAAATTCAACCCTATGTACTGTATAAAAAGTTGAATATTGAATCTGCGATGCCACTGATTCTGTTATATTCACATTTCAAATAACTGCGTGACTCAACAAACTGAATGGTTGAATGGAATTGAGGGGGACACCGTTCAGCGTAATTGACAATTACTAGACCGTCGCAACTCCTGCGGTCCCGCAATATGGCAAATGACAATACTCTAGGCCCAAATTAAAGATCTTTGATCTTTGTAGTGAAAAATAGAAGGAATCAGAAGTAATTAATAGCAGGAAGAGGCAGTCGGTTCGTTGATCGTATTAGGACCCGATGACAGGAAAACAAAATTTATAGGAAAGAAAGTCCTTGCACGGATTTGGGAAATTGTATTTCCCATCGAAAATCGTTTAACGTGTCGTTGATTGTTTAAACAAATTAAATGGACATATTGTATGTGACATTGTTCGATTTTTCAGCCATTTTCATTGTGTTGTTTTTAATTTTGTCTCAAGTCTTTGATCAATCTTAATAATTAGGTTTAGTATCGTGGGCTCTCCTACTATAATGGAGCTAAATTGTTTAATATGTTACCGGAACTCAGAAACAATACAAAAATAAATCCTATTCCATAACATGTCATTTCATAACTGTCTATATTATATTATTAATTTTCTTTTATAAATTTAATTTTCGCTTGAAATTCTTCTTTGTAGAAGACAAAGAAGAATTTCAAGCGAAATCGTAAATCAAATTCGTATATCGAAAGCGAATTCGTATATCTTGATATAGATGATAGTTGAAGTCAAGAAGACAGACATGACAATATATAAATAAAAAAGACTAGAATAGAAACTAGAACAATAAAATAGAATTTAAGTTTAAATTTCGCATTTCATAAAAACAAATACTGACGCCATGCTAATGGTTGAGCCATCGAACAAATTCAACTTTGGAGTTCCATCCATCCGAGCGAGACAATCAAATTATTTCTTGTTGGGTCCCCGTGTAATATGGTTATAAGTTGTGGCGTGAGCATAAAAAAAATACATCTATATTTAACGACCGGTTTAAAGCTCACCTGCGTTATTCGCTTGTATAATATTTATTTGTCTGTGTGAAAATTCAACACATGATTGGTCAATTTCGAAATGCAAATTCTATAACAGTAAGATGAAATTAGCTGTTTGATGGAAACGCCGGTAAACACAGCGCCATATTATTATGCAAACAATGGCAAGCGTTGCTTTGAATTAAGGACATTACCAACATCTTGGTTTACAGACATGCCGTTAATGTTTGAAAACCCTAGTAAATCAAAATGACCACTTTTAAACTAAAAATCAGATCTCAAAAGTAAAAAATAAAAAATCCAAAGATTAATTAAAAAAAAAGATGGTTAAAAACTATTGCGGCATCCTTTCTTTTGTAAATATTTTAAACCCAATTTTAAAACACACTGTAATTCTTATGTTATGTTTATCGCAGGCAAATAAAGGGTATATTCCTATAAAGCTCTATATGTTTAACCCCCGACGCAAAAAGGAGGGGTGTTATAAGTTTAGTATGTTTGTCTGTGGCGTCATGTGGCTAAACGGATAGACCGACTTTGATTTAGTTTGTTGTTTGAAACGTGGCTTAATCGATAGTATTCCTATCTATAATTATGTATTTATATGAATTAACAAGATCAAAAAAAAATCCTATCTATAATTTAAGAAAATCTTTAGGCTGTTCGAAGATAATTTACTATTTTTCTAATCGTTGAAGGGGTTTTTAAATTTTTAATATATGCTCGTATAAAAGATTAAATAACTGCGACTGGCCTGTTGGTCTAGTGGTTATTGACCCTGACTGCTAAGCCAGAGGTCGTGGCTTCGATTCCCACCCAGGACAAATAATTGTGTGATGAGCACGATCATTTGTTCTGTGTCTGGGTGTAATTTATCTATAACATGTATGTATTTAGAAATATATAAGTATGTTTATCAGCATTCCGGTTACCATAGTACAGGCTCTGCCTAGTTTGGGATCAGACAGCCGTGTGTGAGATGTGTATTATTATTTTTTGTTAGCTATTGTACTCGTACTCGTCTTTAATAAAGCCTATGTTCAGAAAAGATCGTCCTTTGGCTCGAATGGTGATGATGGTGATGGTATTGGTGATAGAGTTGTTTGGTGCTGGCGATGGAATTATTGGTAATAGTTACACTTAGGAGATTATTTTTGTCAAAAATTAACAAGGTCTTACTGGCGCTTTAAGCCGACGCACAGAGCAAAGGCAAAGTTTTCTTACTTCTTACTTAAAGTACTTACCACAAAAAGCAAAGCTACTTCACTTGTTATATGAACGGTATAGTAGATACGCAATATTTTAAATGTAAATTAGTAGTATTTTATTTAAGTTGAGAGCCAATGTACAACTTCAACACTCAGTTAAGTTACAGTTATAAAATAATTAGTTTTTAGTTTATAAACTCGACCGACTGTAAATTACTTGTTATTAATGCATTGCCAACATAAAAAAAAACTTTAAAAATAATTTGAATCTTCTACCTAATCCTAAAATATAAATATTAATACGTGAAGATAAATCTGTACCCCTTTTTAGGGTTGCGAAAAGAGTAATGTGTTTGTTAAAGTTTGACACAATAACTTCAATGATATGAGTTATAAAAAAAATGCGGCCAAGTGCGAGTTGGACACGCGCATGAAGGGTTCTGTACCATTATCTATAGATAATGGTACAGATATTATAGTGTATTATATATATAGGCATATTATAGTGTCTAATGTTATATATAACATTAGACACTATAATATGCTGTGAATATTAGAAGCGTCTACCTGTTGCCGTTATTAATATCGAGCAAAACACGGCATAAAATCACGTTCGTTGTATTGGAGCCCTACTAAAATATTTTTTTTATTCTACTTTTAGTATTTGTTGTAATAGCAGCAACAGAAATACATCATCTCTGAAAATTTTAACTGTCTAGCTATCACGGTTCATGAGATACAGCCTGGTGACAGACAGACAGACGGACAGTGTAGTCTTAGTAATAGGGTCCCGTTTTTACCCTTTGGGTACGAAACCCTTATTATGTGAAAACGTTTACAAAAAAGCTACAGGGCTCCAGTATGTATGTTGTTCCCTATCAAGGTACCGAAAGTCTAAACAATGATAATTTTAAGTTATACTGGTCCACGATACAAACCAAAACATTTAAAGTAAAGTAATAACCAGGCTATCTCTAGTACCGCGAGGATACCGCACTCCACACTTTAGTGGAGTGCTCTGCGTGGGCGCAACAGCGCGCTGACCTCACGGCGGCCATCGGTGTGGGTAGCCTCTCGCTGGAGACCATGATTACGTTCATGGTCCAGAGCGAGAGTGCGTGGAATTCCGCTGCCTCATTCTGTGAGGTAGTGATGGATGCCAAAGAAGCGGCGGAGAGGGAACGGGAGAGAACAAGTACTCTTCCGTCCCGCAGAAGACGCACCAGGCGCCGGAGAGTGCAAGACGATCTCCGGCCTCCATGAGCGCTTGCCTGGGGGTGACGGAAGGGGCTATCTGTCGCCCTAGCAGAAGCAGGTCCGAGACGGTGGCGCGACGTGTTCCGCGCGCGCCTCTCTAAACTAGAGGGGACAGAACCATCTGCACCTCAAAGTGGGGTCGCCTGGTTTAACAGGCGACCAAGTCTGCTGGGGTTCACAGGGATTTCCTTTCTAGGGTACACCTGATACCCCGGCTATAAGACCCGGTAACGGAACACTGTGTGGTTTTAGTCGGTTCGAGTCCGACATACCACCTCGCCTCCTGGCCCCGGTGAGGTGATGACCCGTGGGGTTTCCACACATAAAAAAAAAAAGGCTATCTCTAGTACAGATTGAGTCAGACTAAGGTCTTTATCGTCAAACATACACTACACACTGACACTACAATACTAACTGTTTCGGGGCTAAAAAATAGAAGAAAATGCCAATTTATTTTTTGATTATCAAGTGTAAATCCCGCACTACTACTACCAATGTTACTAACAAGGAAAGCCATAATTCATCATATACGTTACGAAGGTCAGATATGAGGTTGCTGAAGGATGTTAAATCTTACAAATAATTGAATTAATTGGCCTATAAACTCGTTTCTTTCTCTTAACGATATGTCTTTTAGCATATTGAGAACAGTTTCTAAGCTAATCTATTTGATTCATCTTTTTCAAAAGCTTTTAGCTAGGAGTAACCTTACATATTGGTACCTCAAGGTTCAAAGGGCGTATAACGTACGGAATATGAACCATACTTCATTCGAGCTCCGAGGTATTGATATGCGAAACTACTTTACGAACATAAAAATTCTATGACACAAAACACTTTCATACCTTTCCGCTTTTTCTTTCACTATCTCTTTATGGTCTATCTATAACGCAGCCATGTATAATTTATAATTAGCACTGATTTCAGTTACTTATTAGCGGTTCGTTTTTTTTTTGTGTTAGACAACCCATTTATTGAGAAAACCTACGTATGACGTATGAAGTAGGGTATACTTACATATAATAAATGCAATAAAATTATTTGACTAGTTACAGATGATGATAACATTATTATAACACGATATTAATCTTTAAATAATATGATTATGTATATGTCTAAACGGAACTTAAAAAAAAAGACTTATTTGATACTTAAATTTTTGTATTACTTAAAATCATTTTTCGCAATGGTTAGCAAGTACAAAATTAAGCCTATTGTCTTGGTAAGTGAAGGGGTTTCGTTGGAAAAACCTGGAAACCGGAAATAGACTTTTTTTGTGTCTCTCCGCTCTTTTTCTTAGTATATCTCTGTTATTAATTATTATTAGAGAACACAGTATAGAAGTGAGGTGACGAACGGGCTCTAAAATTATTTCAGAAGGACTCTGGAATTCTCTTAGAGCGGTGGACATATTCTGTCACAATTTGGTCAAATCCTGGGTCACGGTACCCCTGAATGGGAATAAAAGTTATTTAAAAGATGACCAGGGGAGCGAGCCGGGTTACCTGAACAACGACTAATATATCCATCCCGTTATCTCTGTTTCTTTATCCGTCAGTAAATTTTTGTTTGTATTTTTGTTTCACTGAACTAATATGGTAATATAATTGCAATTCGGGCAGTGCTATAGTTTTATAAAACTAAGATGGTAACGAAATAGTTTTGTAAAACTATTAGCCGGTAATGTGGTTATATAATTTGGGATATAATTATACAATACTCACAACTATCTTACTAAAAGCAATATAGCTCATACCGCAACACAAACTAAACATATCTGAAACTCCAAATATAAGAATTTAGCACACTGAACAATTTTATACCCTATTCCATTTGTCACGCCGTGTAAGTCGACATTTTACGATATTTTGTTGACCATTGTATTTTGATGGCGGCAATGTTTATTTTATTTACTAGCAGAAAATAATCTTTGAACCAACGTATACAATGACAGCTTTGCTATCGAGTTTTGCATCAATATGGTTCAGGTCTTCGTTCATGCGGAAAAGGTTGTTCATCAAATAAACTGTTAAAATCAATTGCAATTGAAATATACTTTTTGTTTGTCAACATTGCCTTGTTGTTTGTTGCCTTTTTTTCTTTATTCTCTTTAAGAAAGAAAGAAAGAAAAAAACTATTCCGAGACATTTAAGACACACAATAATTAAACTATAACAAACTTACATTTAAAAATAATAAACAAACTAAAAAATGTGTACTTCAAGTGCCTTTTTTTTTTGATGCGTGGAAACCCCCAGGGGACTCAAACCAACTAAAACCGCACGGTGTTGCGTCATCTTATAAGTCACAGTAATAAAATAAGATATTATAAAACAAACATAAAGATAGAACTTAAATTTATACATAGAAATATAACAGATATCCTCGATTTTGTTAATTTTTTTCACTTAGACATATTTATTTTAAGTGTATATTACTTTTTGTCAGTAAAATTACGTGTTTATATAAGTTAGAGATATTTAGAGTATTATAAGTGAAAATAATCATAAAATAAATGTTTATTTTCTAGTACATGAAGTTTTATAAATCGCTCATTCAACTTCAAGCGGCAGTAGAGGGCTAAAAGTAGGTTAAATTTTTTATTTTATTATTTTTTTTTTGTTATTCAAAATGCATTGCAGGGTTTTAATACTATTCAAGATTGAAAATTAAAAAAAAAGTTTTGCACTCCACCCTATTACACAGTAAACTCTCTTTTAGTTACAAACTGCTATGGGAACATTCTCTTATGGACTTTTGGTTTCTGGAATATCTATGTATTACACAATTCTTTTTGATAAAGGTTTAGATTGTGATCTGAATGACTTTCATCAAACGACCGTCCATCTGAGGAATTTAGGGTGATAATCATATTATTTGACTGGGGATACAATTTAACTTTACTGAAAATGGTTTCTTTAATAACTTTCGCAGTATCCTTTGCATTAAGTTGACCCTCCAAAGTTTAAATTAATGTTCAGTTAATAAGTTGGCCTTTTTAAGCCCATTATATGTTAACTTTTAAGATTTGATGTTAAACGCCCATCGGCAAATCCAATGATAGCTACTCTGTTACTGCGGGATACAAAGGAGTAATATAAAGACAAAAGAATGTTCTTGGTCATATAAGCTTCAACAGAAGAAGATTCAGAATGAACACAAGTTGTTCAATGACATAAGGAATTTACATTGCAAATATATCATCTTTAAGGCAGTAAGGTTATTATTTTAAGAGTCAGCGATTGAAACTGTTCCCTTAAATTCCGAATCACGTTCAAAAGATAAAAGTTTCTAAGTGTCCCTGATATCACTTGAAAACTTTGCACCTTAGCGCGTGATAGGAAATATTGCGAAATGGACAATTATAAAACGGTTAAATTATTTTATTATTCATTAATTATGAGAGCGTTTCTATACTGCGTTCAAGCGTAATGCGAGTATAAACTTTAATAAAATAAATAATAATAATAATTTGAGCCACCTCACACACGGCCTTCTGATCCCAAACTAGGCAGATCCTGTACCATGGTAACCAGACTGCTGATAAACATACTTATATATTATTAAATACTATAATTTATTATTAATAAATATCATATATAAATTACATCCATTCCAGTTTGCTCTACAAGTGAGCTTAACGTATAAAGGTCGGATTGAGAGCATCTAGAAGGAGGAAAATCACATGCTTTAAGTTCAGAATATAATATCAGTTCAGAAGTGTGTAGTAAATTTAGTGAATCGATTTTTCTTTGTTTTTTTTTTAACGTTACTAAACTCTTGTAAATATTTGATTTCATTTCTTTTTTGAACTGTATTTTATATTTTGTTATAGAAATCAATATATTTTTCTTTTTAAACTCTGTAGAATACTGATCATACTTTCCCGTACCTATACTTAAATTTATAAAATTTAACAACTATGTTTATGATAGACTAGCAGTGCCTCGCGGTTTCACCCGATTCCCGATCCAGATGGAATGTCGGGATAAAAAGCCTCTGCGTTAATCCAGGTCTCCAGCTATCTACATACCAAGTTTCATCGCAATCGGTGAAGTAGTTTTTGTGTAAAAACATTACAAACATTCATACAAATGTTTTCTTTTCATAATATTAATATAGATTTAGGATCTATTATGTTCCAATTAAATAAAATTTCCTAGTCGAAACGAAGGTTTAACCTAGTCAAACAAAACGAAATCTAAATCAGTAAAAAAAATTAAATTATCAACCTGAAGATTAAAGTTGTGACTGTAATTATTTCCTTCATGTATCACGCATTTTTTTTTGGGCGCAGTGTGGTTTTAGTAGTTTCGCTTCCAACATACCACCCCACTGAAAACCCCGATTTCACATTTATAGTTAGGATGCGGAGTTATTACAATTGTGTTCTATTTAGATACAGGTGTACAAACTAAAATTGAATTCTCAAGCATTTTTTGTTCAGGAACAATTTGTTACCTGCGTCGAATAAACCGTATGTCACTCGCAACTCGCGCCGGGTATGATTGATTGAATAACGTGTTTCAGCTTTCAGTTTTTGTACAGAGCTATTTACTAGGCCTGTAACTGAAGTGCCTTGAGACAGCCTATTTTGAATATTGAAATGTTAGCCAGTGTAAAGTGACGATCGTTTGTGTGAGATCTTAGATAGAGGATGTAATAAAACTTAGATAAAGGATGTTTTACGATATAAGTTCTCACCTCACATTAGTAACTTTACTCATCTCATATACAGATCTTTAATTCCATATTAGGTGAAAACTATAAAACATAGTTCAAAAATAAATTAAAAATAATCATAAGGAAATTGTTTAATTGTAATAATCTAAAGAGCTCTGAAAGACCAATGATCAGAGATCGTATCTGGCGGAACCCGGCGCGACCCAACGGTCGATGGCGGGAAGACGTATACATAATATAGTATTCAGCGCAAGATTTTTTCATTGCGCGATGCAGGATCAATAGTTACTTATTAGTTCGGCTCGAGTACGCTAGATGGGGCTAAAGTATGGTTTTACTGTATGTGAATATCGTCATAATTACATGCTTTCTAAAGAAAAGCTAACAAATTTGACTGAACATTGTTCTAGTACAGCGATTCTATATTTGGAAAATAAGGAAAATAAAAATAAAACATCACGAACCAATTCAAACATTTCACTGCGGTTCACCTGTTCACTTATTTTAATGGAATACGGTTCTAAACATTTCTTAGCTTCATTAATATTAATGGTTGGCCACAAAGCTTCGAAACCCTTGTGCCTGTCGTATTTATCTCGTCACTTTTAAGCATGACATAGGTATCTTTACTATTAAGATGGTACAAATTGTTTACATTATTCAACAGTCAGCAAATTGGGTGTTTGTTGAATTAAATGGTGAAATAATCAGAGTCTCTAAGTAGGTATGTTGCGCAAGGGATTTGGGAGGTAGGAAATGAAGATGGTAGAATTAGGGACAAACGTACTTAATTGTAGTCGTGTAACTCTATGCGAGTGGCTGGATCTTAAGTATGTGTAGAATGTAATTACGTACATAGGTCTCTAGTTCTCTGAATACATTTTGATTCAATCTATATATTCTCAGAACTAATGAACTTAACTTTGTTTACATTTGAAGATGTATGTATATGAAATTATGTACGGAATAAGATGTAGGAAAATTTCAGTAATTTATTTTGAGATAATTGCTACAATCGCATCTAATCGCCACCGGCAGGAAGACATTCTTACAATTAAAAAACGGAACGTTTTGGACTTGTTCCGTTGAAAAGAGATTTCATGCCACGGACGATGCATTGAATGAAATACCTAACGCCCTGTATCAAGTATCAAGTAAGTAAGTTACAGGCGTATAAACTATATAAGCTAAAGTGACTTCTCGAGATCCTCCTTTAGCAGTCTGGAAACAAGCTTAATGTTATAAACCTTAATGTTATAAAAAATATAAACATGAAATTGTTAAATTTTGATAATACATTGTTGTGGTTTGGAAGAAAAGTTGGTGTCGTAAGTTTTCGAAGTTAAGTAAAGATTAATTTGCTGTAGAGAGCATAGGTCACAGTGGATCACTTTTTTTCTAACTTATACAGTTAGAAGGTTTATTGTTTAATCCCTTATTTGTTACGAATTATAGATAAAACAAGATATAGCCATAGAAAAAAAGTTTGGGAAAAGATCCACAGATCCAGTTCCAAAGTGACCCAGGATTGCAAAACTTGGGAACGGTGCATGGGATAGTGGATCAGTTGGAGCACACGGGATCTAAAATAAAACAATAATTTCAAGAATAACAGGCATAAATCAGAATCCAAAATGTCCAGAAATAATATTTATTTAAATACAACACAAAATTTAAAATACGTAAAAAATAGTTTTAATTCTTGAATATTGACCAAATCGTCGCAGTATGTCTTTCGGCTCTAAGACCGTGGTAATAATAGGTTGAGCTGAGGGAAATATTTAAAAGCAACTATCTACTAATCGTTTGTGTATTCGCGTGCTTTTAATAAAGTATATTCGAATTCACTGTACCCGGTGACCCACTGTTACCCAGTCCACCTTATTGTGTTTTAATTTTAATGTTCTCTTTAGATTCATTTTTTCTATCCATAAACCAAGTCAACCCCTAACAAATATAAAGTATTATTATATTGTAACTTGAGAAAAAAGTTTACCGTTAACCTGATTTCCCATCAATAAAATTCACGACCAATAAATGTTACTGGAAAAATCTTACCTCTATTATTTATGAGCATATTTTACATCTAAGATCAGCCATAAATAACATCTTCTATGCCACCTATAAATCTATTGGCTTTCGAGTAACTACCAAAATAAAGTTATAAGCGAATAGCATAAATGAATGTCACTACGTTATTAAGAGCAAAACTTTCGTTCTTAATCTTCCTTCGTCAGTCCAGTTCCAACAAATAATCTTTAATCATTAAAACCGTAATAACATTTTATACGAAGAAGTTATATATAAAAATAATCATAAAATATAAGGTTGAAAATATTGTAATGTTTCTGTAGAAAGGATTGATATTATCGAGGTAGTAAGCTGAGTAGTTTTCTCCAGTTTAACAGTAGAAATAACTATGTGAGGAAGTTAGTAGTATTTTATTGGATAAGACTGGAATATAGTGTTGTAACATTATGTGGTTTCTAAACTTTTTGGTTTATACTAGGATTTCGACATGCTTTTCTTTTAATATGTGGTTCTTCTAATATGTAACAAAACGAAATTTTACTGAAAATTGGAACTACATACTTGAATGGGTTCCATGTAATTTTACCTGCTAAAGAAAATGTATTAAAAACTTCGAAGTTAGAGACTGACTTAATAGCCTTGCGTTGAGGAAAAATGAGGTCTAGCCGCATCTCATAAAAATATAATACATTCATCACTGAGAAAAAATTAAGCTACCCCAAAAGTTTGAAGTAATGAACCGAGAAAATGAAGCCTTAGTAATAATTTTGTACAAAATTGAGGTGTAGAGGTTCCTTCAAAATTTAATCTTGAGAAAAAATATGCAGGAAACACGACTAACCTTCTCGAAAATACAAGACGTAACAAAGAAAATGCAGAGTGGAAATCCTTTATAAATATTTATTGCGCCATTTTAATATTGCTGCTATTGTAAAGGTAAGAAAAAATACACTGGATCGTGTAATATATATTTTACTTTTGCTCGCATACGAATAAAAGTGTGTATATAAACTAATATATCCTCACGGGGGATTTGAAACTATGGTATAAAAAATGCGCAAAGCAGTAGTGATATAGAATACAACAAACAAAAATCCCTTTTAAACTAGTTCTCACTTGGTGTACAATAATCCAGATAAAGGCATGAATAAAAATATAGTACGATTTTAGGGTATTTTATTCTAGTTAACGAACTGTTTATAACTGGTAGGTTATATGATTTGTTCGAAGCGTTTAAAATAATAAAAGATATATTCGTCATCATAAATGATACAGAGAGAGGTAAAAAAAATAAGTATGCTATAAAGTACAAAATACACATTTCAAGTAACAACAATAAAAATCTGTTATCAGTTGCTTCATTCTACAAAATCACGAACAACAACTATCATCGAATAAAGGTCGAATCAAAAAAGGGTTATGCTGCTCCGTGATACACCAGCAAAACAAAAACCTACCTTAAAAAAAATTCAAATTAAAAAGTGTCAACGACAGAATCGATTTTCTCCCATTTCGAGGCGAGCGGTGTCGATTGCAATATTCGTGTAGAACTTTGCTCTAGCTCTTTGTTGTCCATCCTGGATTAAACGGGAATATGTATGCAGCGACCTGGGACCGGAATCATAGTCGTTTTTATTGCGCTAACTACTTTTACAAACGGCACAAAGTTGTTTTATGTAAACAGCGTATTCATAATAAGAAAAACAATTTCGTTTATCTAATAGGCTATTTTCCAGCCTGTTTTGAAACGATGTCCAATATTTAATGATATCGTATTTCTTATATTAATTAGAAATACCAAGGAGTCTTTTTCTCTTATATTGATAATAAATCATAATACATATTAAAGCGAGTCTCGCGTCAATCATTTATCACTATGCAAGATTTGGAGTGTTTATTTTTGTTATTTTTTAATATTAATTCGTAATGTGTTGGTGAAGACACACTGTATTATATGTGAGATATTTATAACCATTATGAAAAAAAACCACTGTTTTATTTTTATCAGGAATATAATAGTGGATTCAGTTTTAACTACATTTCTAGTCGTCCATGGCTACCCAGTGAAGGGAAGTGAAGCGCGTTAACATAGACAATAGATTAGTGTTGTCCACTTACAAAACCAAAACTCATAAACATTTTGACTGTGATACACACACACCTTTATAATAATAATTATTAGTATCTTTCTTGTACACCAGATGTACAATACAATAAGTAACTAACAACTATGTATAAATTATTTGTACAACTGGCGGCGTTAAAGGTGGTTTGCCTTGTGCACATGGCAAACCACCTTTATGTGTCTAAAACAAAACCAATAATAAACGAAGGTTTATAAAGAATTAGCTGTTGTCCAAGACTTCGATCGCGTGGCAATTTTGGTGAAATGTACCCCACAGGAATCGTACATTTTCCGGAATAAAAAGCCTATGTGCTTTTCCAGACTATAATCTATCTCTGTGCCAAATTTCATCGAGATACGTTTAGCTGTCTTTGCGTGAAAGGGTACCAAGCATCCATACATTCTTACAAACTTTCGCCTTTATAATATTGGTAAGATTGTACACTATTGTCTTTAGTAATCTACCTATATAATAAAAAAACACAAATAATATTAAAGGATGGCATAAAAATAAAACTCCATAAAGGAAGACAAAAAGGTTGACTACAATACTCACAAAGTCATCTTAAACCGTTCTTAGCAAAACTTGAATGATACGAACGAGTAGCACAAACGTTGAGGCGTTATTTTTATCTATTTCTCGCTAACAAAGAAGTATATATCTCTCAGAGACTGAGACACTCAAAGATGTTTATGTAGACATATCGCACTGCTATTACAAGAGTGTATCAACTCAAAATGAAGCTTTTTTCAGGAACGACAGAAAACTGATTACTCGCTTCCTGTTAAAGATTATAAAAAAGTGAACACTATAGTAAGATTACTGATAAAATTAAAGGATTTCTGTATTTATGAATTATTTAAAAGATTGCAGGTTATCAAGTTATTTCCAATTTTTGACTTAATACTCTATTGTCTGAACAAATTAAAAAAAAATATGAATTATTTTTAGTTGTGTAGTTATAAGTGAAATATTTTGACTTACTACAATTGACTTGGATTTTTTTTGTACGATTTTAAGTATTTTTTTTGAGTTAATATAATTTTACATTATAGCTCTTTTATTTTAGACTAAGGTTAGGACGTAAATAAAGCCAGTAAATAAAGACAAATAATGTATTTATCAAAAGAAATAACTATAAAACTGAATTATACAAAGAAATAACAACAAAAGAGGTAATCAACATTTTTTTTAAATCAAAGTTTTCTACTTATTGATATTCTTAAGAAATAATCAGTCATTTTACAAATTGTCACTATCATAAACATCAGTCAGTAAATTTGTATGAAAAGAGATTATTTACAACCTTATACAAACATGTTGAACTTATTTAAATAAAGTAATAACAAAATAAACTTTCTTCAACAAAACCAAAACAAGAATAAGAAAAAAGTACCTAAATTTTAATTAATTATTTATCAGTCTGACAATTCCATCGACATTTGTCTCCACACGGAGGACCCATCTTTCTTGCAGGAACGTGTTTTTTAACATTTGATATGTAGCCCTTACCTGTTTTTCGAAGACTTTTTGCAATTTTACTTTTCCAATTCACTTCATTTCTCACCCTTTTCTTGCCTCTTACGATTTCCTGCACTTCTGAAGCATTTACCTCTGAAGTATTTTGACGTGCTGATCCACTAGAAGAAGCAACGGGATTTAAATTATTTTCTGCTTCGTCGCCTAAGCTACTTGATGAAGATGAACTGGAACTACTTGCAGAAGAGCTACTTGACGAAGAACTACTTCGCTGTCTTGGTGCTGCACCCTGAAGTAAACTGGGAACATTACCTGTTGACTCAGGAATGAAATGAGGGTCGCAGTCCGAATCGTCAAAATCACTATGGTCACTGTGCAGGGGTGAAATGTAATATTTTCTTTGGTTGGATGCAATATTTCCTTCGTTTATGTTGTTTTCCTTGTCTTCCTCATCGATAGACGTAGTTTTGGTCGCCATATCTACTAGAAGCCGCCCACGGTTCATGCTACAAATAAGCAAAAAGTATGTAATTATGAAGTAAAAAGTTTTTGTCACCTATAATGTAGTAACTCAAAATTATTTTATAATCATAGAGTAATATTTTTATTATGACTTTAAACATTACTGTTTGAACGTGTGATTTTAAATACTGTGAGTAACAATAATTATATTTTTGAAATTTTAATAAATTACTGCAAAAAACTAGTAAACAAAAATTCGTCAACAAAACTGTATTAAGTCTAAACTTACTTACTAAACCAACAAGAATGTCGTTAGTCAAAATATTACTCAAAATCGTTTTTTTGTAAATGAACAATAGTGTAACAACTTGAAATACACCATGGTCATATTTAGTTTTAAATCAACAATAATGTATTAAGTCGAAATAATACTTGAATTTTAACATACCTGATTCAGCAATAACGTTTCAATCCAAAATAATGCGGTCTAAACGCAAAGCGACACGTCCTCACCATTCGAATTCCAACTGTAACTAAAGATGATGCAATGTTGCGTAGGGGGATAACAACAGTCAGTCAATCATGAAGAATGACTTGTAACGCCATTTCTTGACTATTTCTTGGACTATTTGAACGACGGTTTTATTGACGCGTAGGGAATTGAATTTTACGTATGAAAAATGAATTATCTGAAATTTACCTTATTTTGAGTTGATACAGTCTCGTAATAGCAGTGCGATATATTATATGCCAGTTTTTTGTTAGAGGGTTCATTCAAAACAATGTGTGTTTGAGAGCGAAAGTGAATATGACAATTGGGCTTCGAGTAAACATGATAGCTTTTGATTAAGTGCTATGGTAACATAGTGAATGTTTTAAAAGAAGTAATATCTGAATAGAAGTGCTAAGGGGTGTGGCTTTAGATTCAACTTCATAAATAAAGTATAGAATAGAATAAACAATTATTTACTACGCATTATTTTTTTACAATTTTTAGTTACAATCATGTCATGACTGTTTTGTAATTATTTCCTAATAAACAACTTGGTAAATAACCAAATATGAGATAACAAGGGTCTATAAACACTCGAAACATCAGTGTTGTCACTTGCGAGTTTTCATCCTTTCCCCCTGGTTTTTTTTCATCTTACGACCCTATCGTCCAACAGAAGAAATACAACACCACTATATTAGGGCAGTTGAACGCGGTATTCTTTCTGATTGTAAAGATTTTTCCCCAATAAAGAGATTCCAAATTAAGCAGGAATCTATTGTGGCTTCCCGCCTTCAAGACTTACACCAAATTCCTGTTAAAAAAAATGCATTCTGTAACAGCCCAAATGTTGATACCAGAAAAATCTTCAAAATCCTTACAAATTCACTAAAACGAAAACATTCCATACAAATCTCCATCTCCAAACATACACCCATTGCACAATAACGACGAAATGCTCATATATATCAGAGAGATTATCGAAACACATACACGATTACCCTCAAAGGAAAACAAGAGCCGCCATTTTTCATATCTGAAATCATACACTCAGCCACGGTCCTATGTACCGGCGGATTCGAGGCGCGAAGTGTGCTCTCCTTCTTATTTATGACCCGACATTTTCCTTGGCAATATCTTTTTTCTCCTTTAGCGTAAGTGCCCTCCTGTTCTAATACGCGTAGGAAATTAGGCGTGGAGAATTGTCGAGATTTGGTTGCTCTTTTCGTGTATTTGGATGCCGTTTTTTCTACCATTTGAAATAAGAACTTGAGATATTCCATCTGCTGTAGGCATATAACAATTGTAAATAAATAATCTCATTCAAAAATCCAACACTAAACCAAGAAAGACAATTAACACAATAATTTCTTTTTACCTATAGTGAATTATATTCTAAATAATCTGTGAAGATGACGTGTCATGGGTACTGCTACTGCAAGCGCTACTGGTATCTAAGCCCCTTTAGCTATGCTAAGTGCTTTATACCCGCAACAATTTAATCGTAAGTCCGAAGGCTTAGCCGTAATGGCTTTGTTTAATTGAAGAAATATCATCAAATCAAAAGAAGAATTGAACCAAAAAAAGTGTGTCTTTGTAAAGTTAATATTCACTTAAATTTACAAAGACACAATTTCTACAAGTAAATTGTTATTTCAAATGTCGTTAATTTGAAACTACATCTAATTTAAAATACATTTGATTTACAATCGTCTATGTACCAAAAGCTTACAGTAATACAAAGGTTTGGATGAACTCCAAACATGTAGCTGGCCCACAGCACCCGACTGCCCATTAGTACTGCTAGACCACACAATTAAAGAGTAAATTATCGCATTTTGTCTCCAGACGTCTCGTTATAAGCTTGGACTGAGAGTAAATCTTTTTTAATCTATAATATACTGTCTGTGTTATTTTTAAACCAATTACTGCAGATACTGTATTTGTTATCTATATTTCGACGACAAAGAAATCTATTATTTCATGCTATAGCTTTTTGATATACCAAAGCTATAATTGTATGAATTATACCGTTGCACGTTAATATTTCAGTGTATTGAAGTTGCCAATAATTAATTATATCAACTAAATCATCAAGCGTTATTACGTAAACAAGACAATGTGATGATAGATCAGTTCGCATGATCAGTCGTAATAACATTTATTATATGAAATTCTGCATAGATACAGTGAATTGACAAAACACCGAATAAAGAAACTGCTAAATAAAAGGCGCCCACACAACGTTAAACGACGATGAACTGGATGCGTATTGGAAGATTGGGAGCAGGAAGCTGTAAACCGTGAGGAGTGGAAGGAGAGTAGGGAAGGCCTCTCTGCATTCCTTCCACTCCTGGACTCCTGCAGTGGGACGACCATGGCTAATAATAATAATAATTATTAAACATTGTTCAAGGTGATCGTGTCGTGATTTAGGCAAACATTTGCTATTAAATATTTCAGTTGCTAGACTGTTGAAGTCAGGAAGTAATTCTACCCCAAAGAAAACAGATATTAACCAGAACTTCAAGCGTAAGGGAGTTTCTTGCTGTTGAATAGAGTTGCCAGAGCTGCAAGGAGAAGGATTGTCCACAAAACATTATAAAGATGCTTGTTTTCCAACTTAGTTACACAAAAATATCTACGTAAGATATAAAAACTAATTGATTATATTTTAATTAGGTGTTATTTTTTATCATGATTCGAAGGTCTTCGTAGGGACTATATATTCATGATAATTTAAATTTAAATCTGATCTGGTTGCTGGCGGCTAGCGATGGCCTAATTAGAACATTCTTGGTGTAAGAACTTGAAAATTGGATTAAATTTTCTGTTAGTGCACCATTTGCATATATATTTATATATAAATAAATTATCTTTATTTAATTCTGACACGGGTGCCGTTGGTCGGGGCTGGTCATCTCCGGACTGTTATTACTTAAATATGTATAGTAGTAGTTAGCGCGTCTATTTATATTTTAGAATAATAGGTATGTTACATTGTCCTCACATTTCATTTACGCTTATAAGCAATGTAACCAGAAATTTGTAAAAAACATTTTGAAAAAGAGTGTCCTTGGAGTTTCTTGCCTGTTCTTCTCCATAGGATCTACGTATTGGAACAGGCAACTAGCTTCACGACTGACTTAGTCTGACTGACTTCTACTCCTGACAATTCAAAAATACCTATTATTGGTTTAATTGAAATAAATGATTTTGATTTTGATTTTGAAATAAAAATTATAATTATATAAACTCCTAAACAAGTTGAACAACAAACAAGTAATTTCATTTAAGCTATATTGCTTCAATTCAAAAGAGAAACTCCGAACGGCTTTTCTTCTCAAGTAGAAACACAATAAGCATACACAATTTCCAAGTGAAAACAACCTCGCACATTTGTAGAGGAGGGAAAAAAAATGTCCTAACGTCGACCCTTAAAAATCTAATTATATACTTTTGTGAGTTCTCCACTGTATGACGGATTTCCGTTCTCGACGCCCGCCTTAAATGATTTTACTTCTTGAAATCTGTCTCAATTTCTCTCCATTTCAACTCTCAACGCAATTTCGTTCATATTATATTGGATGGGGTGCCAGTGAAAGCGACAAGATTTTATATTTGATTCTTTACTTTCACACTTGTTTTGTTGCATTTATTACAGTGATATGTCTTTCTTGTTGTACAATAAATTACAGGGCATCGTGTCAAAGGTAAAAAAGACCAATTTGTATATTGCGCATCAATTAAACTATTATTTTACTATACCGTATAGTATTAAATAATATTGTAGGTGTTTTGTTTCAAAAATGTATTAAACACTACAAAGGATTTTTTTATTTAATTTGAAACAGAATATTCTCAATCGTAACAGATTGTCACGTGCATATTGATCAGACATTAAGGGAGCGTTATTGCTGAGCATTACGGGTTGAGTCGAAACGAGGTTTGTGCCAGACAAAATCCTACACCACAAACAGCTGTTTCTCCACTATACATCTGCTATGAAATTGGCACAGATCATTCACGTCACCGTAACGATGTTTTCTAGCATAGCACCTCGAGGTAGGTTAGTCTTTCACGTCATATACACCTACATGCATGTTGAGTTTACATTTTAAAGACTTATTAAAGCATGAGCCTTTATGTTTGCTGAAGGTAATTACACATACCGTTTTCTTTCTTTTTGTTAAAGCCTTTTTTTTTAGATTTTATAATAGTTGAGATTTAGTTTTTTGATATTTGTGTAAGTTTTGATGACAAAGAACATTTATTTCACCACATCAACTTATACTCAGAACAGAAAAACCGTACACACATTGCCAAATCGATTTGAAATTTGGGAAAGTTAGGTTACAGATGAAACTGAACTGAAATCAAAGATGCTCGACTAGTGGATAACGTGTGCAGTAAATCAAAAAAGTAAAACAATTATATAGTTTTATTGCATTAAGATGGAAACAAGCATTGATATATCCAGCCTTAAGGTAAGCAGTTACTGGGGCCTATACATATTTACAACAGGTGTTGTCACTCCCAAGTTGCTTACCTGACCCCTTGGTTATGATACTCTTCCATTTACTAACAGAAGACAGTTAGAACTCTTATTTTTTCAGTATGGAGTTCTTCAAAAAAAGAGTGTATAGGTTTTCTAGGGTTGATAACACGGATGCGATTCCCCTGGAATTACGCTTGTAATTCCAAGGGAATCGCATGGATGCTTATCCATAAACTATGTTAACCACTTATCTTACCGGCCTTATCCTTGTTTGCTACCAGTGTGGAACAAATAAAATTAGACGTGAGCTTCGGTCGGTTGGAGCTAATTTCTTAGTCAAAAGTGTCTGTCAATGTCAGCCTGTGTCTGTCAGTGTCAGTCTTTGCCAGCCTTTGTGCTTTTTAAACTGTTACACTAGCTATACATATTTATCTGTACAAGCTTTATTGTATTAACAGGCTTTTTGACATTCCCGAAGTTGAAAATACAAAATAATAAACTATTTATATAAAAAATCGTTATATGCTGATCTATAGGTACGATACTCGTCTCAGAAGGCATTTGAATATACTGCAAGAAATGATCGGCTGCAGTCCCAGATCAATAGCAATAAAAAAAATCTTTTACGTATTGCATGGTACAAGTACCACATTGCCCACTGCCTACCAATTCGAGGAAAATGTACTTGATATTTATGTAATGTTATCCTTTGCTAAAGTTTGGTAAATGGCGCTATTTGTGGTTTCTGTCTAGTTGCCTTGGAAACTTGTGAAACGCTACGTTGTACTGTGAATCATTTTCAAACAACAAACGCAGCTGTTAAGCGGACATAAGCTTGCCGGCTGATTGCAATCTATGATTTACAACGACAATTATTCACGTTAAATGTTAAAACATTCAATTGTCTTTTGCAAAATTGTTTGTCTCTCTAAAAGTAACTATGCCCGTCTGTTACTTTTCCACGCCTAAACCGCTGAATTAATTTAACGCCGAATGCCTAAGTATGATAAATGAATTTATATTTTATGTCTAGGTCTAGTAAGTATTAATTTTATCAATATTTAGGTCTTGAGACTACGGGACTTAGTGGCGTACGTGGATATTTATTCAAACTGATATGGAACCATTCTCGTGGTACCTCTTTTCTGGCAAAATAACTGCAAATATAGACATACAGAATACATACAGAAGCAGAGGAGAACTTTCTTCGTCTCTGAAGTCGGTTAAAATATGTCCAACATTTTAGGAAACGAGATTAATTGTCTGACTTTTAATCTATTTATTATCCTATAAAATTAAATATATATCGTTACTAAAGCCTTTACATTAAAAAAAAAACAATTTCTAAGGTATTCACGACACCGCCATCCAATATTGCCTTAGTAATTCTATTCTATTATCTTCTACATTTTTGGAACACAAAAGACATGTTTTAGGAAAGATTTTACACATATATCTAGATCTCGTTGTTTACTAAAAGAACCTTTTTTAGTAGAGGAATATCATAAATATTACTCTTTGTGATTCTGTGGGTAAAAATATTTTTTTGTGACCATACACAATTTAACTACATATATTCATTCAAAGACAAGATTAGAACCGGAATTCAAGAGATTATATTCGTAACTTACGTAGATTAGATTAAGACAATAAAATATAGGTATTCGTAGATTTTTTGGGAGAGACTAATGCTTAGCAGTCAAGGCTGAGATGATTATTGTTGATATATACTTTTTACAAGCAAAGTAAATTATAAAGAAGTTATAATGGTGAAAATGTAGAATATCTACACACTGCGATTGGTTAATAAATACCGCAATTTTATTCTTAACAATGATGTACAAAAACACAAGTAAAATATCGAACCGCAGCAGTCGTCTTTTCTGTTTCATAGTCCTACCAAAAACCGGAACCTGCAGCCTCGGCAGTAAAACTATTATATTTAAAAAAACGAATTTAAAATAAGTAAATACCCAAATACCCTTTTTTTTAAGAAAAGGACAACTCCCGCATTAGGAATATTCCTGTGTCGCGGGGGGCTTCACAAACAATCAAACAACGGACACAAAGAACACCCAGACTCGGGACAAATATTTGTGGATTTAAGTCTGTCATTACTCTCTATGAATATTTATTGAAAATAAATTACTCTAAACCTAAAAGAGGAAGTTTTAAGAGAAGAGAATAAATTAAAGGAGAGTGAGTTTCAATACATTAGTATTGATACTACTTCACAACAGAATTGTCGTCATCTGTCTGTTAGACATAATTGTACGATGACTACTATTGATCTTCTCTTTTTCAAAACACTTTAAATTAATTCCTAATCACTGGGCATAAAGATAGTATTAATGTGGACACCTCAACGGATGGAGGCCTTTTTTATGGAAATAAAGATATTATTATTATTTTAAATACAATTTACAAGAACTGTGTATGTTTAGATTCGGCCCTGTAGTCGAATAAACATAATCTGTCCTTGGCACTTGCAAATATTATCTCGTCAAAGAAATTTTATTAAAGCTGATAGCTTACATAGCATAGAGCTACATACATTTTTAAGATTGACGTTTCAATGAAATTTGAAAGTCACGTAATTGAATGAAACATAAATTGAATACGTAACCAAATAAGAAAATGAATAACAAATGTATTTAGGATTATTAAATTATGTTTGGATCATATAATTTGATTTTTAAACTAGATATTGGTTAAAAATACTGAGGACAATAAGAAAACGATGGTTCTGAAAGCAGAATCGCTAGGACTGTTTAATGTACATACGATTTAAATACCTTTTGGACTGAAGACCTAATATATAATAGCGTTCGTGACCACAAACCGTTAATTATTCTGCTTAAAGCTCTGAAACTTTACAGTAAGGTAGCCCACGATGCTAAATGGGTATTTACTCGAGCGTCATTGAGACCTATTAGATTTTAAAGATGAGATGGTAGAAAAAAAAAGTTCATCCTATGTACCCTTTGAGCGTCTACAGGTTTTCAAAGACGTAAAAAAAATTATAAAACGGAGTTACTCTAGCGCATCAGATATTAAAAGTGTAAACATCCCACATGTCTCTGATAATGGAGGTAGGTTAATCTGCTGATTTACATTTTGGGGAATGCCGTATGGAAGGGTAGAAAATGGGAACAAAAATTATAGCGCGTCAGAAATTAAAAGCGGATATTAAGTACACCCGAAAGAAACCCAAAATTTTTAAATCTGACGATTCGGACGTGACGCAAGCTCACGGCGGCTTTATGAAAATGCAAAAAATATCACCATATCGTCATACTTGAACGCGTCAGGCTGCCTTAAAGGCCCGCCTCTAGATATAGGACTTATATATGGTGGAAGTACTTACTGGGTACAAGGTATCCCCCCTTATATTAATCTGCTGCGCTGGAGTAAATCAAAAAAACCCTTAATGTGCTCTCCTACTACTAAGAGCAATGCTAATGATAGATATAAAAAGCCAGATACCTTGAATAGAGCTGGTAATAAAACGCCGTAACAGATAGTTGCTCGCCCTCTGTAACTGGACAACCTTCATTGTGTGAAGATTACCTGACGTTGATGATACTGTGTACTACTATAGTTTTTAATATTTTTCTAAATAGATCAATAATAGGCGAGCTATTGCTTGTTTGGCGAAATTTGTTGCACAATGAATGTGTTATGTTTAATCTAAAGTATTTTAATCATATTGAATTTAGCGTCTAATGATATTATTAAGTACTAGCTGTGCCCGCGGCTTCGCCCGCGTGACAATCAGTTTGTGACCAAGTTTTATTGCGGGAAAAGACTGCCTATGTGGCGGCCTACTAAACCTACCCTTCCGACCTTAAAAGTGGGCATGAAGTTACCTTCCTTAATTTCTTAACTTATTTTATTCCTCAACGAAGTCATATGAAAGAGACTACTGCACGTTTTCAGAAAATGTGCATAGAATCGACGAATCTGTTTTAAAAGATTTTGTATCGGTTGTGGTAGTTCCTTTATATTGGGAAGAATCACTTTGCTGACTGCACAGTACACACCGCACGCTTCATCTATCCATGTTTTGTATGGCACTTAGGGCAAATGTTACTCATGTAACTGAAAGCCGACCTATTACTGTTAGCTAAAATTCTACTGCGCACTGTAGATGTCGTCACTTGTTGTCTTTTTCTTTGTACCCTGAGCCGCTATGGACGGGTGGCCGGTGCTTGATTCGCAACGTCCTAAACTGTTGTGCAGTGGAACGTTGTGACCGCTCAATACTCGATTTCCCCCCGCGTGTTTGCGATGTCCTAATATTTGGTGCAGGGAGATGCAGTTTGACTGCCCTACACTGGGAGTTCTATTTAGAAAGTTCTAACCTTCTTCTAGGTATATTAGTAGGTATCTATTGAAACCATTAAATTAGTTAAAATCAAGTGGTAAAGCGTTTACAGGTACGGTAAACAGATTATTAAAATTTTACTAAAAATATATTTACTTAAAGATTACTAAATAGATAGAGATAGAGATAATTTTACTAAAAGATTACTAAAAGATAAGAATTGAATAGGTTCTGATGTAACTATAATTATTGTAATGACGTAATAAGAAAAGTAAAAGTACTAATTCTGAGAAGAACTTTTTAACATGAAAGTTTATAAAAATATTTTTTCAAAGTATTTACAGCTCTCAAAAGAACTTTTTAATTTGAAGAAATGTGCAAGTTGTCGTTCTGATAAGAACCCTTTAACATAAATGTAGCTCTCAAAAGAACTTTTTCAATCGAATGTTCAATTTTTCTTACGAAAAATTACTATTTTGTCCTGGTGCATTGCGTAAGAAGCAGACCGCGCGAGTGCGACTACCTTATACATAGACGTCAACTCCTCGGGTGGTACGGGAGTACCACGATCACGGCGCAGGAACTTGGCAGCAGAACACGCGATCAAGCGTCACTCTGATTTTAAACGTATCAACGACTATACAGGGTGTAAGTGACACTGTACCGCATCCTGAAATAGTGTATTCAGACCATCATTATGAGTGGAAAATCATTGGAAACTTAACGTAACAGTTCTATTAAAAGTGTAGATGCGTGTGTTCTATGCTAATAAAAAATGCCATTTATTTTAACGTTGTAAGTATTGTATAGTTAGTACTACTTTGGACCAATAGATGTCGCTTTGCGGTGTTTGTAACTTATAACTTTGCATTATTTTTTCTATAGATAGAGAGAACCAATTGCAATCAATCAAACACTAAATGTTACACAGAGTTACACACAATACTTGTGCATAATACGTTTCCTGAATTATTTTGTACTTTTTACATGAAGTTACCAAACTATATATATAGAAATACTATAGTCTATAGATTTATTATACATATTGATTTAGAAATAAAAAAGATTACGTAACAATCTACGAAGTGCCTCCTTTCCAACAAAAAAAGAAAGATTGCAATCGGACTTCGCATCAATGAAGTACAACGTAGTACACATTTTGACTTTGAACCCTTTGTCCTACCTCGTAGTATGAACTCAAATCATGCCAAGTTTCATTTGAATCCGTTTAGTAGTTTCAGCGTGATGTGAGGCCATGATACAGACAGACAGACAGACAAAAATAAAAAAAAATTATAGTATCGATCATAGAGTGCCCCCCCAAAAAAATTTTTCGAAACATCTTCAATGTACAGAATTGGACCTGTTACATTTTTATTATAAGTATAGAATATAGTCGCTTAAAATCAAAATGCCAGACTTAATAATGTATTCATGGTGCACGGACACCATCTTCCATCTTTACTATGACTATCATTTTCTTATCCAAAGTTAGCTATGCTATTTATGTACATTGGAAATGCAAGCCTTTAGTGCAAAATATTCAGTTGCCTAAATTGAACGTATGTTTGTTTATTTATATTTTACGTCAGTCTAGTGGTTTGTATATGGTATGAGTTTGTTTCAAATTTATTTGGACCGGATATTTCTACAACGATACAACACTAATATTTTTCGCCAACGAACTACTGCACAAATACAATACACGAATTTATTTGTTAGCTTCTGACAATGTTCACATGTTCGCTACAATCTGTTATTCTATGGAATTGGTAACAAATCCATACTTCTATCCGTGGTTTAAAGCGTAAGCTTCGGTGTATATGCTATTATTTTATATTACTCAGATTTGCTAATGTGTACTCAGTCTATTTACCTGTAGCGCATACCGGTAACAAGTAGTTACCGGTATTGGGTATATATATTCCTATATCTCTCCCATATATTTCAGAAACGATTACTATAAATGCAAATATATTATGTAATATTAATATATTTGTTTACGCCTTTACTACTAAGGTAAACCGCAATTTTCTCATGCGAAAAGGTACTATCTCCGAGGGATTGAACTTTACTTAACTTCTTGAGCGAAGCTGCGATCAAAAGCTAGTCAGCTATATTTGAAAATATATCGTTTTGTCTTTCTATTGCCGTAATCATCATCTTCCCTTTCCCCATCTAAGTTGGGGTCGGATTTCATTCTAACTACGATACGGCTGAACTTCGATATTTTATGTGAAACGACTTGGCAGTCGTTTCACGTAATATAATCGACACAATGGGTGTACATGTCAATTTTGTAAGTACTGCTAAATTTAAAAAAGTGACAGTGATTATGCCTCGTTTATCTCACTTACTTTATTTTCATGCGATTTATCGTTACACGGTTACAAGGCAGTACGATTAATGCAGAGTAATTCATAACAATTGAAGAACGAATACGTAATCTACCAATTTTATCCAGTTTAAAGACGCAGATCAATCCAAGTAACGTCCTTGTAGCGTGGCAACATTATTAGAACAGAAAAAATATTTTAGATAATAATTTTGGAATAAGTTTCATTGTGTTAAGATTATTGCCTTACCGATTTATCAGCACTAACTAGGGTTAACATAAGTAAAATTGAAATACAATATCGATAAACAGTTAAACACGCTATTTGCATATACCTACGGTTTTATTTCTGCAGGTAAATATACAGCAATTACAGTTAAATTTAAAATGAGAATGACTACTTGACACCTCAACCCATTCCTGAGACAGACGTTCTGTAAATAGACAGTGAGATGCTGGACGACAGAGTGATCCTATAAAATTGCATCTTTTTCTTTGAACGTGTATCCCTAAAATCTAAGATTTCAAAAGCATTTATTTGAATTTTATTATTTTCTTTTCTTTTTCTATTATGTCATTTGCTTGTGATTGATCTTTATTTATAACTAGCCGTCCCCGCAGTTAGATCTTCATTGATGATCACTGCTCCGCTCCTATTAGTCATAGCGTGATGTTATATAGCCTATAGCCTTGCTCTATAAATGGGCTATCTAACTCAGATTTTTTTAAAAATCAGACTAGTAGTTTCTGAGGATAGCGCGTTCAAGCAAACAAACAAACAAACTCTTCAGCTTTATATATTAGTATAAATTTGCCTTGCTAAAGAAAATGTTTTTATTATACTTCTAACTCGAAAATTTGAAATAAATTTTTTGTGTATTATTAAAAAGCGACTCTTTTTCCTAAATGATTATGTATTTAAGTTGATTGATTGAACTGCTATTCCAATATTTCAATTTTAGGCAAACAGTTATTATAAAAAACGAGTAATTCAATCCAACCTCATCAATCACTATCAATAAAAATAAATAACAGTGTACGAGAAAAAGAATCCTTTAAATACGGAACCCTAAAACAGAGACACATTCATGTATAATACGTTAATCATGTCGAGAATAAATGAGATTATGATCTCTTCGAGACCAAAGAGTTAAATTAAAAGAAAAAAATAATTAGAAAGTGATGGTAAGCAAAACATTTTTGTTTATTAGAGTACTTAATGGAACATTTGCCAATCATAAGAGAGGGTTTACATACCGTTCTCCAATCAAAGTACCTGAAAAAAGAAATTATAAGCAAATTAATAAGTACCATTACTGTTCAATATCGATATTTTCCTCGACACTAATTGAATCTTCTTCAAAACCTTACTATTATCTGATTTTAATAACAAAGGCGTTACACAAGCCCATGGATTAAGTGGAGACTGTATAATCCTTGTTCCTAACATTATTTATTGTTTTATAATATAACAGAGTTTGCTGTTTATCTAGTTAACACTTTTATCATTCTCTTACAAATTGCCTTTATAATATAGCACTTCTTTGTACAGAATAAAGTTTATGCCGGATAAGTTTTATTAGTAATAAATTTATCAATGCAACCGAAATAGAATTTCCTTGGATTTAGAACAACGAAATAAAGATATAAAGTCAAGTCGTACCAAGGTTTGTGTAATGAACCAATGTTAACAGTAAAAATGCAGATTTTGTTACAATTAACAAAATCTGCACTGTTACCGTACCTACAGGTATTAGTAAAATATGTTAATAACTACACATATTTTTTTTATGGTATAGTGGGCAAACGAGCAGATGGGTCACCTGATGGTAAGTGACTACCGGCGCCCATGGGCACCTGTAACTCAAAAGTCACAAGTGCGTTGCCGCCTTTTAAGGTGGGTGTAAGGGAAGAGGGGTAGAGGGGGGAAGAGCGGAAAGATGCGAGAAAGGGATTAGATGGGAGGAGAGGGGGAAAGGGGAAGGACGGGAATAGGGGAGAGATAATGGTTAGGGCCTCCGGTAACCTCACTCACGGCGAAAAACAATGCCATCATTGTTTCACTGCCAGTTTTCTGTGAGGCCGTGGTATCGAGCGAAGTCAAGCCGGCCCATACGTGCCGAAGCATGGCTCTCCCACGTTAAAAGTGTAATGTCATTAACAAATCCGTCATTTCCTAATTATTTTATTTGTTTTCTAACTACGGACCTCACCACGTTGAGTTGAGATGAATCGATCCAAACTAAACAAACAGTATTTGGTCACAATGTTACGAATGCACCGTAAAAACGTATTAAAGATGGTCTACATTACTTACAAAATACGTTATAATTATTATTAAAGTAATCATTTACATCATAATAGCATTTATTTAGAAGAGATTTAATATTTCAAATATTTTTTCGTTTGGGACTAATCCCCCCCAACACAATCGGTAAAGTTCATTTGATTTTTCACTAACTTCCATTTTCATAGATTACTTAACACTTAAACCTGACTCCGTCAAGTCATTTGGAGGCAAATACATGAGAAGTCTGGCAAACGGAATTTACCCACGAAAATCGATTACTTCAATATCCCTCGCTCGGTTGAATTCAAATCTCACCCTTACGAGAGAAATGTTTCCTGATAGTGTATACGAGGCTTTACATAAACAAATCATATACACCAAAACGGAACAAATAATCCTTTCGCGTGGGAATCAATTGCCGTTTCGCTGACGCACGAACTAAGGGAGTTACGTGACTTCCGATGCAAATAGGAATTCCCCTATGTGTACTGCACACAATAAACACTTGAATAAAGACGAATCAATTTAAGAGAATGGGCTTGTATAAAGATATGACGCAATGGAAGTAGCACGCCGGCTGAAGAGCTTAAACATATTTATTACTGCTATCAAGGATTTTGGGCTAAGGATGCCGTCTTTTTCTTAGACCTCTCCTACCAATAAAAGTTTACTCCTTAGTTCTACTTATTAAAAACTTTAGTTGTTGCAATATTATGTCTTGTGATGTGTTATAATATAACATTAACTGTTATAATGGACTGTATTCTGGTTTACTTGAGTATGATGCAAGTAAATTTAAAATTAAATGATGTCAATGATGTGCCCAGTTGGTAGTGATGATTGTGTCTATTGACCGGTACCGCCAGTGTTGACAGCTCGCGCTAGCTGCGCTGAATTGGTTTATGTTGGTGCTCCAATAGAACGAGCTTATGCAAAAATATGTATGCCTTAATATATCTATTTGCATTGATGTTTCTATGTATAATATTTTTTTATTTATTTATCTCTACGTACACACACGCATATACTATATAATTTGTATTAACTAGCTGTTAGCATGGAACACTAATACTTTTTATTTTTCAAAATAAAATTAGTCTAAGTTACTCCAACTATATGCCAGTGAAGTTCTCGTGGAAATCAGTCTACCTGTTTCGGAGATTAGCATTAGTAAGAAACAAACAGACAGACAGTTTAGATATAAGTAGATATCGTGTAAACATATAGGTATGATGTTTAAATGTATGAAAAGGTTTAAAGACATTTTATTCTCATATAAGATTTACACTACTTCCATGAGAACATGGCTATTATAAATATTAACAGTGTTCGTTGTCACAAAGATAACAAGAAATATTTAGATGTATGGCCAAGCAATAGCTCTCAAGATACAGGTTTTTACCTAGATTAAGAGGTAGGGTCTTTAAATTACCGTGCATAGATGAAAATAAAAAAGCAACTTAACTGACTGGCCTGTTGGTCTAGTTGTTAGTGACCCTGACTGCTGAGCATTGAATTTTTTTCTTGAATAAATTATTATATGTATGTATTAACAAAAACAAATATGTAACTAATCTTAGTCAGGGTCACGAGAGCAATGTACCTATTCTCAAGGAAAGAAGTGATTATTTTTATGATGTTATATTTAAAAAACTTATAATCAGTAACCTGCTAAAAACCTTAGTCACATTTTTCTGATTACCCATTCAAAAGACTACATGTCATGTAATCTCAAGTATCCATTTGCCTGATTAGACCTCAATACAATCACTATTCATTTATTATGACGCATTGAATCTGATACCTATTATTAAGCATCATTAATTTAGGCCGCCTTTTGTGCCAGTTTCATATAAGTGTATTATCTTAAGTAAGGCACAAATACGAATTGGGATAGAAATATTATTCTCCAGAATTTGAGAATGGTACAAATAGAATTACCAGTGATTTAATGGCAGTAATGTTCGTAGGTTTTTACAGAGGTAAAATGTGTTTCTGGCAGTAATTTATTATTTTGAACGCCCGTATATTTAGTTTTCTAATTTAGTTATGAGATGGAAACGTTTTTTGACTTATTCGTAATAATTTGTTCTTTAGTCAAATAAAATTATTAAGGATATGTTATCCTAAATATAATTGTAAATAAATCGTTTCTGAAATGGTACGCTGACGCCTTATCAGAAAATTGGCAAATGAGTATACCTACAAGCTATCAAATTCAAAGTGATTATAGTAGTTACTAAATTAAAGTAATTATCTATTTCTTTATTTTTTTTATTATGAAATGGAATAGGTGTTTGTCTTCCAACTCAGCTGGTGGAAAGTGAAGATGAAGATGAAGATGGCACCTATTCACTATACTCCTGAACGTTCCAGGATTGTAATTGACTGGAAAAATAGACGAAGGCAGCTCATTCCACACCTTGGCGACTCGAACCAAAAACGAGCTGCAAAGCATTAAGTTTGACTGTTTGGTGTTTTGACCCTAAGGATTTATTACATAAAACCTACGTATTGTCGTACCTAAATCAAACCTTGTATGTTTATGTAGTTCAAATGTCAATACTTTATTGGTTAATTTGACTAAACTGTAATTATGCAGTTGGTGATAAGGATCTAAAAGGTGTTCTACAAGCTTGGTAACAAATTATACCACTGATGTTGAGTGTTTTCAGGCAATAGTAAATCTAACTGCTTAGCATCAGGCCCGATTCTCTATCACCGAACCTTCCTTTGTAACACGATGTATTTATTTTCAAGATGATAATGACGTGTCATCGTCATAATCATCATTCAAGCACAGGACGTCCTGTGCTAGACATAGGCATACCTCAATGATTTCCAAGAAGCCTTGTTGGATAGTTGTCTACCGTCGACCTTCGATTTTTATCATGTCATCTGTCCACCTAGTTAGTAGAAGTCCTACGCTACGTTTTTCGGTCAGTGATCTCCACTCCAGAATCTTTGGAACCCATCGGCCATCTGCTCTGCACGTCTTCTACTTAAGTGTCTCCTACTTAAAAGTAACATGTTCAGAATCATTTCGTACGTAATGGCACGTAAAGTTACGTGTTCTGTACTATAACGCACGTAATGGTATCGAACACTTTACTTTAAAGGTATTGAATACATTGTTGTGTGAAGTACGTTTGTAACTTCTACTTAAATACTCCTAAAGGAAAACGGGTCAATGTATCTTTGTATATATAGCTAGCTGAAACGACGGACCTTATTCTGTTCGAACGTTGGCTTTTTATTTGGGAGGCATAATTGATTTCAATAATACAATTTCCAGACACTATCTGATCTAAAAAAAAGTGTGTGTGTGCAATTCACACACCGTAGAAATGAAACTTTTAAATTAATTAACCAACGAATTTTAATATGCAAATGCACAAAAATGATACACGTGAATGACACAAAAAGGCTTCGTAGTACGTAGGCGCAAAGACACGTGCTAGGATACAAAGATTATAGAAAACACTGTATACTTGTATTCTATCTCATTCTCTAGCAGGCTAAATCCTATTTAAGAATGTTTATTTATTTTTAGTGTGAGCCTTCGTTTCATCGAATTTCACATAAAAAACGATTCTAAAGAAGTTACACTTAAATAAATAAAAATGTCAAAATATGAAATAAAGACTCCTAGAACGCTATTGCAGTGCAACTTACAAGGAGCCATTGTAAATCTATACCATCCAGGACCTACTCAATCACATGAAAAAATTCATTAAAATCGGTCTAGCCGTTTAGAAGGAGATCAGTGACAAACAAAAGTACAGAATAATTATATCGGTATAAAGACAGGAAAAAATTACGAGCCCTAGTATTATCAATAAAAAGATTTTAAAAACTGTTTCAATCAATCAATAATTTATGCCGTGTTCCAATAAACAAAAAACGATTCAGATTCGGTTAAATTTTCAACGAAAATTTTACCGTCCGTAAGCAAAACGAATCGTTTCTGTTTATTGGAAGGTGGCATATGAATTAAAATCCATTTTCTAGGCTACCACTAGTTATTAATAATAGTAAAAGCATCAAAATATCCTTATAATAAAACATTATCCCTAGAACAGACCTCAACAAGTTTCCACCTTAGTTTTTCAATCAGGCTCATTGCAGGAGCAATCAATTTCAAGCAACACGCCGGAGCAGCGGTCAACATTTAAACGAATTACATGCGAGCTGTTCGGAAGACTTAACTGTTCACTTTGTATTGACCAGCTCTCTCGGCTATTTTGTATCGTAGTTTAAAAGTTTCGTCAGCAAAATTAGTACTAAAAGCATTGTTTGTGAAACTGTGTTCAGCAACAAATCGTTATTTGTGGTTATTATCGTTTGCCGATTGGAAATACTGTTGTATACGGACGGTATTTTATGCTTTTAAACGTCATGTTTTGCATGTATTTTGAGGGTGAGTGTGGTGCCTGTCACTAAGGTACCAGGTTGCTTTACCACTTGATAAAGGAGGCTTGTCAGGTTAGAAACTCATACTATCTCTGATTAAATATATTGAACCTAAAGAATGATTCTTATAAAAATCATTTTAACGGTAGTCACTGTTGATTGGCGTAGCGCTACGAGGAGTAATCTAAAACGGATAATACAAAGTACTGAGTCTTTTGAGATACATCATGTTGTTCTACACACATTTTTAATTAGCCAAAGACAAAGATAACGGTAGTTTTATTGTAATAAAGGTGCGGATTTATAATTAAGCGCCACTGCTTTCTGCTTATATGATTCTTACTCAGAAGGTTACTGACGGTAAATCACTTTGGGCTCTAGCATTAGTTTATTTTATTTGAAATAGTTATTAAAATATTAGGTCTGCGTGTAAATATAATTTTGGTTAAGGCGTCGGACTTGCGATCAAGTGGTTGCGGGTTCGAACCCCACCCAGTGCACTACCGACGTGAACCCACTCCTAACACAAGCATTTTAGCTTAGCTGAAGAGGTTAACAAGAATACTAGTAATGTCTGACCCACGTTGCTAGTATTCTTAAAAAAAAAAAAATATAAACTATATTATTATAAAGGCTGATTCCGATTTAAGTTTAAGTCGTGTAAAAAACTTTTTCAATATTTAAAGGAAATTTAACTATATACTAGAACCTACTTAACACTATATTACAGATTATAACATAAGTTTAGGTAAAGCTGTCTGGTTCTAAATGTGAAATTAAGGTGTTTTTAAAGCCAAATAGATGAGAAATCTGAATAAAGTATTTTACCTAAATTTGAATAGAACTCGAAGATTCACGTAATTTATAATATAAGTCATATTTGAAATACTGAGAAACTAATTACATTTTATACAAAGACGGATTTAATATCCAGGGCAATCTCTACTAAATTTAAAATTGTGAAGTCCTAATTTACATATATTTTCATTAAATGTCTTATTGTTTTTTTTTAACTTGAGATTAAATGAAGCCTTATTGCTTAAGTACTGTAACATGCAGAGAGTGACAATGATGATAAATTATAAGTGAAAATTCTTATCTATACATACTATTTTATTGGTTCCCCTTGAAATAGGTCCCTCACTAAGCGGTGTCGATGTTGTGTGTTGGCTATTCCCCTCCAATGAGCTAACTCAGTGCTAGGTTACTCTACTCACATAAGAACGCAATACTTAAGTTTGCCTGCGGCCTTCCATAGAGTAGGATTACCTCTTCAGCTGAACGTCTCAGATTCGAGAAGAAATCTATCGGTTCTACGGGCCTATTGGTTTAATGGTTAGTGATCCCGAATGCTGATCCAGAGGTGGTGGGTTTGATTCCCACCCGGAAAAATAATAGTGTGAGCACAATCATTTGGTCTGTGTCTGTGTGTAATTCATCTATTATATATAAAAGTATATTTATCAGCAGTCTGGTTACCATAGTATAGGCTCAGCCAAGTTTGCGATCAGATTCAAATTCAAATTAAAATAGTTTTATTGTGAATCACAGGTACAGAGGATGTTACACAATTATATTTCTGATCAGCTGTGTTCTGTGTTCCGCCATTTGGGCATGATCAGAACAGGATCAGATCAGAGTTGACGTTACTCAAGGTATTATTAAAAATATAGCCTATGTTACTTCTAGATAAATATTTTTTGTGAATATTATGTGATGATGGGTTTTGCTGAACTTAAATTTGTAAATTATGTTTGTTAATTAAACAACCTACTTGTCGGCTTCTAAAACCTAATTCAAACCATATTTCAATTAATAAATATTTTAAACTACTAGAGACACGTATAAAGTTAAGACCCTGGTTAGAGAGTACTTCAAGCTTAGTTTTGTCCTTTTCTAGTGTTTAGAATCACAGCGACAGCTTTATCAACAAGTGACGACATTGATGTTGCCTTTATTGGCAACTTGTAACCGCTTACTGTCAGGCTGTCGGTTGTCCTGTTTGTTTGCCAACTTCATTGTATGTAAAATAAAGTTATTCTATAAATTGCATGTTAAATTCAAATTAAACAATTCCCAATGCTAAATCACTCGCCTTTCACCAACTTCCCCAGGTCAGCAGTTAAACAAATTACTCGCTATTAGAAAGACTTAACAGCCACTCTTTGGCAGCGTGGCAATAAAATGGCTATTTGTTATTTTATGAAGATCGTATATCTCCTTTAGTATTGGGATTAACGTCATCAATCGGCTTTGAAACTGGTGTTGGTTTGCAGATTAATTTGTTTGTGTTTTCAATGGACGTGTCTGTGATAGCGATATTTCTGGCAAAAGCGGTTGATTTTGATTTATGTTATGCTTTTTGATATTAAGTTTGATTTTAATCACTCAATTCAACTGATTTTCTGTTTAACAATATATAACTGGTATTAGTAATCAGTGAAAATGATTGAAGCCTCTTCTGTAAATATAATTAATTGTTGTTTATTTACCATATTTATTTATACTGTAATTAATTTTTGCTTATTTACTACTATTGGATGATATTAAATAACGCGAAATAGAACTAAAACCAATTAGTGAGCGAACACCTGAATTATGTTCTGTATACATTTATTTTCTTGTGTTGATAAAAGTCAATTATTCTTTGAAGATACATTGCGCTATATAAACTTTTGAGTTTTGCCTGTATCAGTCAGTGAAACGAATACAGTTAGCTTCTTGATAGAAGGTTGTTCAATTCTGGCGGGGTTTTAAATAAATCGTCCTTTAAAAGGTTTGATAACGTAGTACAGGGTAGTAGTAAAATAAAATTATGCGACAGTATCTCGAGTTGTAACTTTAAATGGGGTAGGCTAAACCCCTAGTGCTGTGGTGAGACGGCCTCCAGATTTGAATGGCCCTACTCGGAATCGAATCCCATTTTCTCGAATGTCACTGGCTGGGAAACCTCTCATCGAATAACTTAAGCTTGACGGTTTGTTATACCGATGCATCAAAACCTCGGAAGTACATAAGCTCGATGGATCGAATGCAAGGACGAAAATAAAGGTGCACTATTTTTCGAAAGATCATAAAGACGAATTTGAAGACTTAAACTTGACTCAGCTTGGCTTAAACTGTCTTGAGCCAAAGCCCAGGACAGTTTAAGTCTACTTTTACAAGTCAATATTTTAATTTATGGCCGCTAAACATGGCTCAAAAGTTTTAGCTTGGATTGTTGGTTTCAAAATAAATAAATCCGTTTTTGCATCAAATTTCCTTGTAATCAAACGTAATGAATTTGGAATGAGTGTTTAATGAACAGTATTTGATCAGTCAGCTGTCTGTACTTGATCATTGCTAGATGCGGTATATAAGATAATCAATAATCACCGGACATCTTACGAAGGATTGTAAATGCAATCATCATTGCATGTTACATTTAACCGTGTCCTTATCGTAACCCAGTATCATAATCTTGTCCTACATACAGAACAATGTATATATAAACACTTCACACTTCACTTTAATTCTCAGAAGATATTTTTTTTGTCTTGGTACACTTTAGAAAATATTTTTGCTACTATCACTAGTTAATCCTCACATCAACAATAAAGTTGTTGGCTCCTTTCGTACTCGTGTTTGCCAGAAGTTAAAAGGACCAGTTGCCAAACTATCTCAGGTGTTGGATATCGTAACCTAGACGTGTTGGCCTACAAATGTAGATAACCTAACGGACACTATTCGTTAAAATAAAGATTAAACTTTTTCAATTTACTTTTTATTTATCTTCTTTCAATGTGATACTGATCAAACTGAAGATTGTAAACAGTGTTTTTCTTAAATTACTAGATCAGTTTGCTCGAGTTTAAAAAAAGTTTAAGGCCCCAGTGCTTGCTTTAGCGGTAATAAGCACGCTCGTAATATTTTAAGTGGCAACACTAAAAACGTTTCTTTATACCTACCTATACCTACATATTTTTTTAAATATTTAATTAAGAGGTAGGAGGTGACTCTGTGTGTGTTGACCTATAATTTTTAATTATAATCATTTTTAAATTGAATTGATGATTAATTTTATGAAATAAAGATATTGAATTTGAATAAAAAACCTTTTAATTTACGTTTTCCCAAGTCAATTATTTCATACAATTAATCTACAACCATTGTCATATTACCACGAACAACCAATTTATCATGGAATAAATTCGCAGCATTTCGCGTTCGTTAATTTCGTCCCGACCATTCACTCTTCATTCCAACAAAGAATTAATACAACATATATTATGCCAGGCTTAGCACAGTCGAGGAGAAATCTCGAACTGACAGCGTCTGGATGTGTTAATCTAATTAACACATCTGTCCTTCACTGTACGTCCCGTTTCATTAATCACTGCTCCAAGCGACTGTACAGGACTTAATCAGCCGCTGTCAACGACTGTCTTCGTTGTGTTATTACTAGAAACTCTGTCGTTTGTCACAAGCAGAAATTTTTGGTGATAAATTATAAATATCATTCGCACATCTTGTCACAATTTGATGTGACGTTGTCGAGTTTTGATTTAAGAAGAAAACGTATTACTAACATAACTTCAATTATTTTGTGTTGTAAACAACTAGCATTGAAAGTAGAATGGGGAAGTGTTAGACGCAAATCTTTGCGTCCACGGAGATCAAACTGAATTAAGTCCGTACAAACATATTTAGCGTATTACACTTTCATTAATATTCTAAGCACAAAACCAAGCCAAAATTTAATTGGAGCGTAACACAGTCGTATAGAATTACATTTTGTTGTAATTAAAACTTTACGCGTCGGCTTTTGAATATGTTCACATTATTCTATACTAGAAGACAGGTAAGATAATATATTGATAATACCTTGACACACTTTAGGCACGGCCGTCTGATCCTAAGCTAGACAGAGCCTGTACTGTGCTATGGTAAAAAAGTCAGGTTTCGTTAAGCTCACCTTTGTACATATCATTTTCTTGATTTTAAGATATGTAATCTACTTTTAGTGTTCAATAAACATTAAATAAATAAACGGTAACCAGACTGATGATACTTATATATTTCTTAGTACATACGTATTATAGATAAATTACACGCGGACACAGAACAAATGATCGTGCTCATCACACAACTGTTTTCTTTTTTAAAAGACAACTCCTTAGGATTATTCCTGTGTCACGGGGGACTTCACAAACATTCAAACAATGGACATAAAACAACACCCAGACTCGGGACAACTATTTGTGAATCACACAGATTTTTGTCCCGTGTAGGATTTCAACCCACAACACTCAGCGCGGCGTAGAGGCGAGGCGAACACTTAAACTATTGTGCCATAGTGCAGTCCGATTATTTCTTCTGGGTGAGAATCGAACCCACGACCTCTGGCTCAATAGTCAGGGTCACCATCTAGACAAACAGGCCAGTCAAATAAGACATAATAGGTATTGTTTTTGTATTCTATCTGTTTTTATACGTTGTCAGGATTTCAAATGCACGATTGATATTGCCAGTATCCATAGATTATGGCAAACACCTACCATACAAATGTACACATCTCTACTATGAATAATATCGTATAAAACACGATTAAATACTGAGAAACGCTTCATTAATACTTAACTTATTCAAAAACTTTATAACTACGGGCAACTTACTCGTAAGTACATACCATTAATCGGACAGTGAAAAGGGGAATGCATTTGTCTCTTTTGAGTTGTGAGGGCAAGCCCTCTGGTCTTACATTAGAAGTGATATCAGATTCTCTGTGCTGTTAACTCAGAGAGGTTGGGAAATAAAACACCTGATTCACTACTTAATCGACATGATAGATTTGAGAGTATTTATTTCGTTTCTGCTTTTTGGTGAAAAATATTACTTAAAAACCTTTAATTGAAGGTAAACAGTTTTATTTGTTTGTTAAGCCTCTGAGATATCTTTACGTGAGTTACCAAAATGCATAAACAAACGGTTTTCAGTTCAACGAGTGATCAAAATTTTTTCACCCACTAAGAAACAGCCTGACGTGAAAATATAACATTTGTGTAAAAGAAACAAGTTTCTATCCTAAGCACGATATTTACTTCTACTTCGCTAAATTCTTCGCTTCGATCCTCGAATATAATTTCATGTCCTTTTCGTAACCAGCTCCCATTTTAGGTACAATTTTGTATTCTGGTAGAAATATTGACTGAATATGAAATTGATGTTAGCTTTTCACATTGCAAGATTTATAAACTAAGCTATTTGACTACATAAAAACCGTGTCAGATTAATAGGAATCCCATGATTAATATTATAAAAACCATCACATCTTATTTACTCAGCACGTGCTCTAACCACACAAGCTTTGCTTTCAAACTACCGGTAACAATAATTGGAATACAGATAGAGATAACGATGTCAAAGGTCAAACTATCAGTTCACAGACGTCCGAGCCTTTGAGTCTATCTCATACGAATAAAGAACAATGTTTATTGAAACGGTGAAAGTTCTTTCTCTAAGAAAAATAAGGAAGCTTCTAGAAGGATAAGGGCCTCAATATAAAAGAAATTTAGGAGCGCTAATAAGAGATCTTTGTTATAAAGATTGTAACTTTATTATACATCTCGAAGTTCGAACAAAATCTGCTACTTGGATATCCAAGTGACGCACAAGTGCATCTTGATTTAATTTGAATTGAGATAATTATATAGTTTTAGAGGTATGTAGAAGAATGTTCAAAAGTGTAATGCTACAGCGAATTACGACCGGATCAATCTATCTCAATATTTCTTGCTAGCATTTTTTGAGACTCAATATCTTTGTAAACACATCGGCAATAATTTATTAATACTAAGCTCTTATGAGACCGATAACATAAAATGGAAGAAATAGATCACAAAAAGCTGAAAAGAAAAATACATAGGGAAACAACTTACATAATAATATACAATTTTTCACATAGCGTGAGTTTGGTGACACTTGATTTCATCCATTACACGCAGTTAATTTTTTGTTTAAAATAATAGTAAAAAATATAAAAAAATTAAGCTAAACTAATAAATTAATAAATGTGTTTTAATTTTCATTTTAAAACATTCTAAAGTCGAGTAGTTTAAAAATATTTTTTGTGCGATTTTGCTTGAAGAATAATTTTTTAATTTAGATTTTAAACCAACCTTAATTCACCTGCAGATTGTATAGAATGAACTAATATTGAAACAAAACTAGACATAAGATGTGATCCACCAAAATCCAATCCATAGAAAAGCGTGAAAATCTAGCCTCTCTTTGCTGTTACCGTAGTGCGATCGTATGAAAACCCTAACCAACTACAGGTTATTTGAACAGCACGAGTTTGTAGAATATGCAATCGACGTTTTTAACATTTGACATGGCATAACTATAGAAAAAAATACATGAAAACTCATTTATATTTCTTCAGCAAAATTCTGATTTAATCTTGTCCTAAGTATTTTTTGGTCTTTCCTTTTCCTGTTTTTCTTTATTATTTTGTTGGTGTAAACTGTAAGACCTATCGTTTTAGCTAAAATTTAAAAATATACGTAATTTCACACTTCAACATACATGTCTACATGTCAAATATCAACTTTCTTAAAGCAGTGTTAAGAATTGCCACTCAAAGTTGATTAAAACACCTTACACCTGTAAATAACCTTTAGGTTATATGCAGACGTGAGTATATTGGTATTGGTATTGATATTGGTATAGGGCTTTGTTTCCGCATTTAGACTCATAGGCGGTCCATTATGCGTTCGAATAAACTGACTAGTTGAGCCAGCCTAGCTCCTTCCAGAAGCACAGAAGCTTCCTGGGGCGTTCACAGGCTTTTAGGAGCGACCTCGCACTCGCGAGGATACGTGCCCGTTGTGTGGCCACTCCCTCGCACTCCAGGATAACATAGGCGGCCGTTTCCTGCGCGTTGAGACATCCTCTGCATAGGGGACTGTCTGTCGCACTGATGGTGAATAGGTGCCGGTTTAGGGCCAAGTGGCCCGTAATGGTTCCTACAACTATTCTGATGTCAAGTCGGTTAAGACTGAGTAGTCTGCAAGTTAAACGTGGTGAGATCTCCGTCAACACCAGGTTATCGCAACACACTCACATTCAAATATGGAACTGTGTTGGCCCAACGCCAGTGATATTTTTATATTTAAGTCTTGTGAGAAAACTCCGGCTCCAGTCCCTGACCCCATCTTGGAACCGTCCGTGTAGATCCGGACTTAATTTATGCCAGACTGATCTCGGTCGTTTTCGTATAGTGACGTGAGTATATAAAAAACTAAAATGTTGCATAAGCTGCCCAGTATCATAATTGTTATTGAAATTCCACGTACAAAGTTTATTAAAATCTGTAAATTGAATTAAATCAATATAAAATATTGTCACTGTTGACTTATCACGTGTTTATAGATAACAGGCGTTCTGTGTGCAACTTTATTTGTAAAACACTAGTATCCAAAAGGACACATTCAGCACACTCAAGTACAAATGGATAAATGTGATTTATGACAAGAACATTTGAGAATATACATACATAAGCTAAGAAGAAATAATAATATATATAAAACGAATAACCCTGTCGGTCCATTTCCATTGATATAATATTCCTTATGACGACAGACCGGACTTCTGCTAATCCATAATCCGTAAAAGAAATTATATTACAACAAGGTTGGTAAATAGAGCTGATTAATGATAAATAAATTGTTCCAATATACGAGTATAGAGGTAATATCCTTAATGTTGATGTTAGGATACGAAAATAAAAATCCATAGTGGGCATATCGTTGAATATTCTGTAACAACTGGTTACAATTTTCCTTATAATAATTGCGTTAATGTAGATTTTTTTTTAATTAATCTGTCTCTCGAGAACAATACTTTCTTTGGATAAAATATACCACCTGTCATTTTCTGTGCCCTTAACAGGGTGTTTGCAAAATTTCATTAGCAAATGATGAAATTTCACATGAAAGCCTCACAAACAAACTGACATTCGAATTTATAATATTAGGTTAACGGTTACAGATTTGTATAATTTGAGAAGCAAATACTCGTAAGTTATAATGTAACTCGGTAAATTGTATTATGCGTTGGATGTTGTGTAAAAGTTTGAGAAAACCATTTAAAACCTCTTTATCTTGAAAATTAAATTACACTAAAAGTCTCATTTTCTCGATTAAATTAACGGGGAAAATCACTGAAAAACCTGAAATAAGAAAATTATTAAAAATAAAATAAGTTTTATTTTTAATTTTTCTGCGTTTTGCCTTTGTATCTATTTAAACATAGAAATAATTGCAGAACAAGCTTCACATGTAATCATATATAATCATACGTTCATGATTCTATGTCATTTTTTCCTATTATTTTTCTTTATGCTAATGTGTGCTAGTATAAAAAAAAACATCTGAACAAGTTAAGATATTAGACCTTTACCAATTTATTTAATGTTTCGTCAGCAATAAACTTTGCCTGTAGCAGGGCTCACTTGCTCAAGGTCTCGTTTTATATACCTATCGGATAGCGTATCCCCGAGTGTACAAGTTGCAGTACGAGCGTCACACACTTACCTGAGCGCTCGCACAAGTATAAGTAAAGTTGTTAAATAGGTTGTCATGTTTTATACCGAAATACCGAAAAATTAAAGGTAAATTTAGAAGTTTTTTTTAATTTTAAAAGACAACTCCCGCTTTAGGAAAATTCTTAAATTAAACAACAAGGAACACCCAGATTCGGGACAGCTATTTTTGGATCACACAATTTTTTGTCCCGTGTGGGATTTGAACTCACAAGACTCGGCGCGCCATACCGGCGAGGCGACCATTTAATCCCTTACGCCATCCGTGCAGTCAATACTTTTCAAGGAAATCAGAAGTTAACTACGATATCACTCAGGGTACAAGTTATAAATTTAGACAGTTGAATCATAAACAACAAAACCCACGATAGCGGGGACGCCACGAGATACAGTCTAAAAGAAGAAGGTATAAACAGGTAGTTGAATAATGTTTTTAGTCATTTTAAATCTACTCATTTCTCGAATATGATTTTTAAGTACTTTCGAATTCGAATACCAGCGAGAGGATTAATTTTAAACCTTCGTTGAACCAGTAAAAATGTTCATAATGATATTTCCGATGCTTAAATATATTTATTTTCGCCAAGCGCTTTAATTTTCGTGTACGAAATGAAAAAAATATTTTTAAGTAGCAGCGAGAGGGTTATTGTAGACATTATAATTTAATAATAATAATGTTTAGAGCTATATTTCTAATGGCTAAAATTTTATATATATTTAATAAGTTTTAGTTATGTTTTACACGCAACAGATGGCTTGAAGTAATTATGTTTACAAATCTATGATAAGAAACATACCACAGTTCTGTTAAAGGTTGACGCAAATCTTTATCGAAAGGATTTAAGATATTTTCGTTACTTATTATGATTAAAACATAAATTTCAGAGAAAGAAATAAAGCCCTTTATCATTTATAAAACTCAACACATATAATTATATCGGAGTATCAAATAAATTGTTTGTAGCCTTTCATTTTTTTAATAATTTTTGTATAACCCTAGAGCGTTCGATGGTACGATGACGCACACACGATGCCGACGGGCGCGTAGTGGGCAAAGCATTCTCAACTTTCGAGTAGTGTACACAAAATATATGACTGGTTGCAGCTAACGCCAGGTATTATTATAAAAAAAAATAGGCTATTATAGGGTAGGTATTGTCGCTTTTGTATGGGAGTGATGTATCCGTTCGGAAGTAACCATTATCTTATCTGTGCCTGTAGCATATTCTGACTTCAACCTACTTCTTATTTTGGCTTATATACCGGAGTACTCTCAAATATTCTTTTATAATGTTATGCACGACACGCTGAACATTGCAAGAATCTTTTAAAAGCTTTTCAAAATGGGAACGAGTACGACCATTGGTACACAGAAACATTGCACATTACACAACAAATGTGATTTCAAAAAGTGCTTCATCATTTATTCTGTATTAGAAACAATAAGCACACATACACTGTTTTACGTTGTTTGTCCTCAAAGCCAAGCTTTGCAGTTGCCCTAAAGGCTTTCTGTTGTACTTCTACAAGTTTCTCTAGAAACAAAACATGTGATATGTTCAACTTTATTTTTGTTTGAACACAAACTTGGCACAGAAATATCTTGATGGTTGAATATTTAACGTTATGTTACATGTTTCATAGAAATATTTTTTATCCGCGTCACTAAAACGGTAAGCAATTTTTTTATATACACGCTGCACAAAGCTATTGTTTGCTTAAAGAAAATCAAAATACTTTTTGGTATCTCTTACGTTTTGAGGAAAAATATTGAAATCAAGAAAACTTTAAGTTGTATCCATTGATAAATGTTTGATATAATTAGATAATGCAACGTGCATTATCAAAAGATAGGACACAGAAGATTTCTGTTGGGATTAGACTCCCAAACTTGAATGGTTGAGACGTGGACACTAGACAAACCACACTGAGTTTTACATTCCAGTCACTACTCGAAACCGATTTTTTGACAACTACATTGGTTCTTTCTTTCAACTCAAATATCGCTGAGAATAAAGGAATAGACCTTTCCACAGCTGGTGAAATCATTTAAGATTTATTCTACGGCCTAGTTACCTATAGTAGTGTTTAAAAGTCATGTCCTACAGACCTTCAACAAAAGAGTGTACTCCCACCTCAATGGCCAATGGCCTCCGATTAATAAGCTTTGAATAAGCCACGGTAAACGCTTTCCTTCTTACTGGCTTATTTACAATCTTGTTTTACTTTTAATTTCTTCTAATATCTCGTTTATTAAAACGCATTAAGAACACATACATTAAATTCTCGTCAAAAACCTTTTGTATTCTCATTCCATTCACGCTCAAGTTTCGTATATAATCCAAAGTTCCCTTTTGTTTACAAAGGGACGCCGTCATTTACCGTAATGGGGAAGCATTGGTATCTATTTCAATGATTTTACTCTTAAGGTGCTTAGACGATATATTTAAACATATTTAGACACGTCCGGGGCATTTGTCAGTCAGTCATGTACTCGTAAGGTCATTACTAAATTTAGATAAAGAGTATTACATATTTTTAAAATAAAGAACATGTCGTAGAATAATTACATTACATTTTAAAGTTGTATATAGTCCGCAAGTAGTTGAGTCATTCTGTGAATTTTTTTTAGACAAATTTGTTTGAAATATGCCTTAAAAAACACAATGAAAATTTTAATTGACATGATGGTTAAACAGGAATAACAATCATGTCAATTTAAATTTTCATTGTTTTTTTTTTTAGTTCGTTCATGTATCAGCTATAGCTTTATTTGTGACACTTACGAAACATTAGATTTATATGTATAATTTTTTAGACTATATTCCCACTTCTAAAATAAAGTTGCATTGTCGTAGTTACATATTTGTACTTGTATGATACAGGTGATGTTAAAATTACATGCTTAAACGGAGCTTAATCGTGGTAATAAAATAGTAGTACAAGGTACGATACTCTGCTTACTTATTTAGAAGAGAACTTTTTTAAAGTTATAGGGAGTTCCAGCATTTAGTCCTCAATATAAGAACAGCATCTCCTCTGCAGCGCTCAACCCCATTTTACATTCGCTAAACTGTCATAGAATATCATTATTTTAAGACATTTTGAAGATATGTCAGATGTAACGAAAATATAATTTAACTTTATAATCTGTTATTTCATTGTTATAGCTGAGTAAAGGTCAAAGAAATAACTTTTATATAGATTGGCTTAAATAACTTTATACTAAATTATTTCATTAAGATTTTGTAAACTGATTGTTTTATGAGAAAGTTATGTCTGTCAAAGAGGCAGTAAAAAGGGCATGGGGGTGGACAAGCACTCTTCCAGCCCGCAGAAGACACATCGGCTGCTGGAGAGCGCAGAACGATTTCTAATCACTATGAGCGCTGGAAACGGGTAGATGCTGGTAGGTTCTTTTTTTTTTATAGGATAGGAGGCAAACGAGCAGGCGGGTCACCTGATGGTCAGTGACTATTGCTGGTTCGATTTCTATATTCAACTTCACTGTTAGCCCACACGACAAAACTAAAAAAAATAATAATTTAAAAATAGTAACAATAGAGAATTAAAAAGGAAGCTTCTAAACATCCCAATCATTACACTATATACACTCTCCTTTATACGATACATAAAACGGTAGATAATTACGAGGCTGCTTTGTAAAAGGGATATTAAATTTTGAACGTCACACATTATGAGACAATTTTCCTTTAAAATCTTTCTATAGCAAGCATTAAATTGTAGATCAGACATTTCCATCTCGCTTTATAAAGATCATTGGGAAAATATATGTCGTGAAATATTATCGGGTAAATATTTAAGGCATTTAAATACAAGTTACTGAATAATTGAAACCCTAAAATTATATTGGTGGGCCAGCGAATATGATAAAAAGTACTTAATGTTATGAATATCGAATAAAGTCGATTATTTATTGGTGCTTAACGTGCAGAAATACTAAATTTGTTATTAGATTTAAGTAGACTTTTTAAATAACGATTGTAAGTAACGAAATTACGTAAAAAAATTCATAAATATTCATCTTTTGAAAAACCTTGAGAAAATTATTCTTTAGTTACTTACACAATTTTCACAACATCTATCCATCCATGCTAATATTATAAATGCGAAAGTAACTCTGTTAGCTTGTTACCTTCTCACGACTAAATGGCTAAATGGATTGTAATGAAATTTGACTAGGAAATAGACATAGAATAACAGACAGGAAGGATATAGACTACTTTTTATCCTGGTAAAATGTACGGTTCCCGTGGGATTAATTTTAATTTCTACGCAAAAGAATTCGCGGGCAACAGCTACTTCTTTATAATTAGTAAAATAAAGAATTATCTTTCTATTGACAGGCCTGTTGGTCTGGTGGTTAGTGATCCTGACTGCAGAGCCAAAGGTCGTTGACTAGATTTCCACAAAGGACAAATAATGGTGTGATGAGCATGATAATTTTTTCTGTGCCTGGCTGTAATTTATCTATAATAATAAATGTATTTATTTAGTTTATTCGTGGGATAGCCATACTTCGGCACGTATGGGTCGGCTCAACCGGAGTGATACCACAGCCTTACTGACCCCCTCCCCTCCTCTTCCCTCCTCTCCCCCGCTTCAACTTTTGTTAAATAACCTTCCGTAAGAATTGGGCTTTCAAATACAATATGTTTTTTTTTATCAGTATGGGCATAGCGGATTTACTAACTTTTAAACTTTCGCGTTCCATGATATAATATTATTTACGTATTAACCGCAATTAACGTCAGGCAATTGAGAGGTATGTAATAAATTTTCGTGATCGCGTTAATTCCCGTTAATACGTAAATAATATTATAGCGGATTTAATTGTATCAGCCTATCAAGTACCAGTATTTCAAAATAGTTCAAAATGACGTCATAACTATAATAACATTAACTTAACCTTAAGCTTGATTGGAGGCAAATGAGCCGTCGTCGATCCAATGGATAGCAGTTGACCAGACAGATTGTAATCAACCCCTAACCTCAGTCCTTTGTCAACTCAAGTTAGTTTGGAACAAATTCTAAATGCTTCCACTGTCTCGTAGTTTGCAAGCCTATAATTAAAATTCGTGTTGTAAAGTAGGTCGTTAGAAAACAAAGTCAATTTGGAATCTATCTTTAATTGTATTTTGATGTAAATATGTATCAAGTATTATGTTCTATTTAATAAGAAGTTCATAATGTTCAAATATTGATAATGTTAAAATATTTGGTAACGAAAAGTGTAGTGAATAGGGCATGCAGGTCGTGTGCTTGTATGTCCAATAATAATAATACCTTCAGAGGCTCACGTTAGGCAGCTGGATTAAAGGCCTGATGCAGAAGGCGGTCCTTCTTGATACGGCACGTATTGTGAGGAAATTTCTATCTCTGGAACCCTAACCACTGGTAGCTTGGTCCCTGGTACCCGATACGGGTGGGGCACTGTTTTTTATATTTTTGATATAATCTGAATGTATTTAAAAATGTAATTTATATGTATATTTAAGTGAATAAAGAGAATAATAATAACAATAACTTTAGACACCTTACACACGACCGTAATCGTTATCCCAAACTAAGCAGAGTCTGTACTATGGTAACCAGACTGCTGATAAACATACTTATATGCATTTCTAAATACATACATTCTATCTATAGATAAAAGACACCCGGACACAAAACGAACGAATGTGCTCATGACACAATTGTTTGTCCTAGGTGGGAATCCAATCAACGACCTCTGGCTCAGCAGTCAGGATGACTAACCTCTAGATCAACAGTCCCTTTATAATACTGTTACAGATATTAAATTTCTATAAAAAGGTAACAGGGTTCAGGCTATAAACGCTCCTAACACTAGTATCATAATATGCTGAGGTTATCCTGCATTGCATCTGCTATCTCCTCTGGCATACCTCATCAACATAAAATGAGCTAGCATCAGATTACTTCTCCTGTCAGATGAGTAAGCAAAAATTTGCTGTGACCTTCTTAGAATCAAATTGTTTATCAAGGACATAATTGTTGTTTGAAATTGAAAGTAACTAGTTCCACAATGCACTTAATATCAACATTATACGTTACTATTGATGTCGACCGGGCATTGTACTCGTTTTAGTAATCGTCTAAGTACCCACAGGACAGGCTTGCCTAGTGTGGGGCCATTGGACATTCTTATATTGTACATGTACCTATAACTTTCTGGCAATAAACAGTTTTTTTATTTTATTATTTTATTTCACCGTCTTTACTAAAAAAAAATCACTATTTAATTTTTACCGTCCGCGTCGTAAACATAACACAGGTCACTATTATGCTATTATCTTAACCATCCGCCTAACAAATAACGTAACGTCTGTTAAACGGGTGATAGACGTTCGAGTAAGTACGCGTACTTGTGTCTCCCCGAATTTTTTTGCTTGTGTGTCACCTGAAGTACGCGTACTTTAAATGCGACGCACTAGTTCGTCGGTGAACCAACCGGTTTAAAATTTTGACAATAGCCCGCCCCTGCTCACGCCTATTGCAGCACAGCACACACACAAAATTAGAATATGATAGATGGCATCATGCATTGCCTCAGCCATACCTAAATAACTACAGAAGTCTTCTGACGTAACTCCTTTATTATATATGTGATAAACGCTTTGTTTTAGTTAGCCATTATTTTACTCAGAATCTTCGGTGTTCGTCATCGCGGAACAGTACGGGTAAGATTGTCGTCGGTGATCGATGTCGAGCTGAATGAGTACGCGTAATTTCGAAACCGCGAGTTTAAATCTCGTACGTCTATCACCCGCTTTAGGTTTAGGCCGAAGATAAAAACACGTAAATATTGAGACGACTTTTCGTATCGATTTCAAATGTAGATAGAACGTCACTACAATTGTTGGGTTATTATTCTTACTTTATTGATTAACTTTTCTTAATTTTTACAATTCACGGTAGGCAGCGTTTCCAGAAAAAACTGCAGATAAATTGATTAGTGCTGTTTTAACTTGCTTCCAATATTTTTTAAATTTTAGTACGAAATCACAGTAATGTTACGTCTTTTTCTGTTTTGTTTGGAGATAAACACTAGGTGATTTTATTTACAATTTCTTTGTTACATCGTGTATAGTGTTTTTTGAATTTGTGTCTATTCACAAGAAAGCATGTTCTTGAAATGAAAACCCCAATATTTTTGAATATAATGTGTGAATGGAAACAAAATATCTTATGGGAGTAAATACAAATTTATTTAGTGACAGAAATATCTTAGTGAGATACGAATAATGAAGCATAAACAACGAGATCTGGGTCAAACAAATATTTGTGTTATGTACTACAGAACGATTTCGTATTAAATGGTTTTTAGTTCATTTTTCTTTTGGTTTTTTTCAAAAGGGTGCTTTCGAACTTACACCCACTTACCAAGGTGTATCCTTACCGATTATTGATCATCTAGGACTTCTGGGCTTCTTAAAGTCACGTTAAAACTTAACTTCGATCAACAAATGGAGCCCATGGTACAGACAGCTTCCAAGAAATTGGGAGTCATTTCGAAGATTCCCCAGTACTTCAGCTGTGAACAGCTGCTTAATCTTGATACAGGCCATGTTCGATCTGGCATGGTGTACTACAGTCACCTTATAGATGGCTCAGCAAAATACCAACTTGAAGCACTGGACTCTGTCAACCGAAGATTCCGTAAGCTTATCAACGACGATGTGCTAACGAATAAGGCACTGCGTACTCTGCATCGTCGTAAAATCGCCTGCTGCCGGTTTTCTATACAATTCACCACTCACACCACCCCACTCCATTCCTCCATCGAACGACTAGACGCAGACAAAGGCAAGACAATCTTCTCATTGCCGAAACACCAAAAAGTCAAACGAAACGTTTTGACAGCTCCTGTTTGGTTCGAGTTGTCAAGGTCTGGAATGAACTGCCTGCGTCTATTTCCAGACAATAATAATTTCGGAACGTTCAAGAGTAGAGTGAATAGGTTTTTTGTGGATAGGCGTGTACCATCTTCATCATCACTTTCCAACGTGTGAGTTGTGAGACAAACGTCTATTCCATTACACAATAAAAAAGCCTCTATTGAAATCATAACTTGAGTGTAATAGATATTATGAACTTTAATAGTATTACCAGAATAACAAAAACAGCTATTGCTGTTGCTTTATACAGGACCCTAGTTAGAAGGAAGGGTGCTTACCTAACAACAGAAGTATCAATGTATTTCTTTTTAACTGGGTTCTGTTGGGGCAAGAGTTGTCCGTATTTTGAACTACTCTTGGAGCAGTCGATTCTTTCAACAACACTTTCAGTGTTGGGGCGTTGAAGAAGTAAATATTAAAAAAAATAACATTGATTCACCCGGTTAATCATACAATGGACTGCTCTAGTATCTCATGGGCTTCCAAAGATATAAAATTAACCGTAATGCAGAGGTCTAGAGCTAATTGCGTCATGCTGATAGTTGTGTACATAATTCTAATTGAGTATACATATGTATATTCCCTTACATTCCCATCACACCCTTAAATTTGTAGGTAAAAGTTTTTAAATACAATTAATTCTACCAACTCAAAGCTTTTTCAAAGAACTTGGACCTTAAGCTGTTTGAATCGTCATCCTTTTAACATACTTTAACCCAAACAGTTTGTTTTCCTTGACAAGGTCGTGTCAACAAAACGGGAGACCCCGAAGGGACAAGGGTCAACGGGTATGTACGCTCCTTCTGTGTTCCTTTTCACATACTCGATTCCTAAAGTCAATGTTTAAATAGAATAATTTTATGTCAACCTTTTCGTGAAGCCTGGTCTGAGATTCTAAAAAAATATTTAATGAATTAATAATTTAATGTTTTAGTTTAATACATTTTTTCTCATGTCCACTTTAATGTACCTAATTACATTACCAAGTATAACGGAAGCAAGAAAGAACAAACATATAGTCATGCCTCTTTAATATTAAAAGTTGTATACTAAGTTGTTACATCATTTTAAAAAGGAAAATACTATGCGGGTTTGGATAAGGCCCACCTGTGTGTTAGCTTTAATAGAATTAGCAGGAATATTTTTCAGAATATGTATCACTTCTGCATTCAGTACCTGATTTGAAAAGCGCTCTTGAAAACCTAGTAGCCAGCAGACACACATCACAACTCTAACAGTGATGATTAACCTGCGACTTCTGTAGGTTAATTTCTGTAAGATAATTTACATAGAACTAAATCTAATAAGAACATCCTAAAACAATGGTCTAAATCTATTTCGAAATTATGATCGAACACATATTTTTTTAATTGAAACTCCAAATCTGAATATCTCTTGAGTTCAGTAGTTGTTAAGCTTGAATAGAAAACTCACTCCCTCAATAATTGAAACACTAGAAACTGTTCGTGGATTTTTTAAATGAAAATTTAAAGCGTTATTCCAAATCATTACAACGAACTTGTCATTAGAAAATGAGATTTCAAACTTGTTTTTAATTTCATAGCAAAACTAAAATGTCTGGACATTTCAATTCTACCACGACGAAGGTTCAAAGTAATGCCTGCTTTAATTTTTCATATAAAAGTTGAAAAATGAAATCCTTTAGAGCGAACCGAAATTTCATTTGGACACAATGCCAAGCAATACAGAGAGTGTCAGCCGACAGAAGTTGCACATCATAAACCTTATACAAAGGTAACAATAGACTTACTGTCACACCCTTCACAAAGGGTTCAGCTACAATGAAAGAAATTAAGCGATGCCAACACTAAGTTTATCTTCAGTGAGAAAATTACTCGGGAAGGTACCTACTTAACGGAGGGGTATTGTGACTTTGTTTTGTGTACCATTGTCTGGGTGTAACGTTATTTTTGTTACAATGTATAATTTTCGAATACATCGCAAAATTTATTCGGTAAAAAAAGTAATTACTAAGTCAGAAAAAGTAATGCAATGTGTAAGACTTTTTCCTTAATTTGTAGTAGTTAAGTGCTTTTTTTTCTGGTTGTACGGCCAACATTTTCCTGAGGATGGCGTACAATATGGTTGAGTATTATTTCATGTTATCAGATAGTACACATACAGAAAATGTTGACTATCGAACTTACTTTTATTGGATTAAAATACTACTCATTTGACATAAAAGGTCTTTCCGATTGCGAAAAGGGTGGATTATGTAATTATTTAAATATTCTTAACTAGGTGAGTTTTTTTTTTTATGGTATAGGGGGCAAACGAGCAGACGGGTCACCTGATGGTAAATGACTACCGCCGCTCATGTGCACCTGTAACTCAAGAGTCACAAGTGCGTTGCCGCCCTTTAAGATGCGAATAGGGGAAGAGGGGAAGAGCGGAAAGACGGGAGAGAGGATTAGAGAGGGGGAGAAGGGAAGGACGGGATTAGGGGAGAGGGAAGGGTTGGGGCCTCCGGTATCCTCACTCACGCGGCGAAAAGCAATGCAAGCATTGTTTCACTACCGGTTTTCTGTGAGGCCGTGGTATCGAGCGGAGTCGAGCCGGCCCATACGTGCCGAAGCATGGCTCTCCCACGTAAAACCACGTTTGTTTATTTATTTGTTGGTTTGTTACGCTTTCACGCCTAAACTACTTAACCGATAGTCCTGAAATTTTGCTCACATGTTGACAGGGGTAGAAAAATCAACATCCATAGTAAGAGCATTGTCCCCGAGGGATACCTGAATTGATTGAAAAAACCTATGTGGCGTGTATATTATATTATAAATGGTAATATGTTTGTAATATTTACTAAAAATATATTCGAGAAAACTATAATTGTTATTAGTAGTGTGGGGAACCGAGCGTATTATATTATGATTCATGCGCACGCGCTAGTTCGCGCGACCTACGTGTCCCCACGCGGCGCGCCAGCAAAACAGTCTGTCCGCCGCCTCATGCCGCGACACACGAGACACCCACATATTTTGCTACGATACGCTCAGTTCACCGTGCTTTTAAGTGTTTACTATTACGAACCGTTCTCTTCTTCCTCCTATTCTCCTTCTGTAAACTCTGACTTCCGTGCTTGTGCGTCTGCTTATACTTACTCACCTATAAACTATAATCTATACTTCACAATTTTACTGCTGTACTACAAGTGTGGAACGTTCAATTTATACATCTACGTACCTACACCTACATTCAGACGAGGGAAGCCGCGGACAAAAACTAGTAACTGTTATATATGTATACTACTTCCACTCTAACGTTTTTAGACATTTTAATCTAATCAAGACCACCACAAGACTTGCATTTGCATTTAGAAACTATACTACAAAGTCCTTTTGTACTTAAAGAAAAACATTATATTTTGTTGCGAGTGTGACTGGATAATAGCCAGTATGGAACGAAAGTTTGTGAGTGAGTGAGGAATCAAAAATATTGTGTTAGTAATACCTTCATGCTGAAACAGCTAAGCCGAATTAGACACATAAATAGATGATAATGTATGAGTCATTCCAGGATATTGTAAGCTAGTTGTCTAATAAGCTTATGCCCAAGTTAAATTATTTAACTTGACCGCAAGCCTATTGGATAATATAAGTAGATAAATTCCGCATTCTCTATTAGAAAAATATCAGCACTAAAGCTTTCATCATTTTCCATTTTGTAGGTACTATGAATGAAAAACGTAAGTAAAATGTGAATTCTGTGAAGTACATATTCCCTATTTAAAAATACTGTGAAAGTCTGAAATGAAAACGAAGAGGCTCTTGGATTAGTATATAAAAAGCTTTCAAATTATTCCAAAAATTATTACCAAACATTTACAGAAAATGTATAATGATGGCTTTAGAAAAAAGGCCTACCCTTTTTAATTGCGAACGTAAAAATCCCTAGCCATGAATAATTAGAATTCGTCATAAAGCTTCATCAAAAACGTAGAAAATCACGCGCCATAAGAACGGCTACCCGATGTAACGAAGATTAATTTGTTTCTGTACAAAATCGATTTTTAATTAGACATTTAAAACGCATTACAATAGGACAATTAGTACTTTTAGGCCCCTTTTAGCCGATAAACATGATTTAGAAGGATACATCATTTTGTAATTTAATTTTGATTAACTTTTATTTTATCTATTTTAATTTCAAATTTGCTAGATTAGGTTATCAATTGAAAGGTATTTTAGAGGAAATGGCAAAATCACTACGTTAAAAACTCAGAAGTAATAAATTAAAAGTCCCCTATCGTATGGTTCAATAGCATAAGTAGTCTATCTACTACGTTCTATGTGAAATTAATGAAAAATCTGTTATTTACGTATTTACGGGAATTAACGCGATCACGAAAAGGCATTACATACCTCTGAATTTCCTGACGTTTCGGCTAGGTTGCACTGGCCGTGGTCACTGGTCACAGGCTGAATCAGGTCAGTCAGCCTGTCATGGAACGCGAAAGTTTAAAAGTTAGTAAAAATCTGTTTCTCAAATAGGAAAGTTGTGGAATGAAGATGGTTCTTTGTTTAAAAATTTTCAAAAAACGAATAACAGCGAAAGTTATCGCAATATCTAAAAGATATCATTTGAATGATGCATATCATTAGCAAAATTGTGGTTGAAGTCGCTAATTAGATTTACTTCAAAATAATTTGTTATATTTATTCCATGAACGGACTTCTTGACAGCAGTCTACTCGAGTTACAGGTCTGCGACCAGCACCAGCTCGATCTATTGCGTACACTGTCCATTCCATTTCTGCCGTCCTTACGAAAAGTGCAATAACTAGGTTAAAGCTGATTTAGAGAAAAACGCGTTTAAGTTTTTGTTTTGTTTGTATCTCCATCTTGCAGTTATACTTAGTATTAAAACCGGCTTCGCCATAGGTACGTGAAAACTGTTTAAAGATAATAAATAGATCTCGTTCTGCTGATTCATATCTGACACTATAAGTGGTAGGTATACAACTCTCTCACGTTGTGCAATAGTCTTACTAATTATTATAGTTATTTCACTATACATGTGTATGTGTGTATATGTATATATATATATATATATATATATATATATGTATATGTATGTGTTTATATGTATGTATGTGTAAAAAATACTTCACGTAATCCTTTTCACCCCATTCCTTTATTATTATTTCATTGTTCCAATTCTAAATATTTTTGGTACGCCACCAGCTCCCGATTATTTTCCTCTGTTGTTTCCATACAAAGGTCTGGAAGACATCCATTTTAGCGATAAGCCCATTGTACTTGCCGCTTAGTATGTTGCTACTAAACTGTTACAAACTATGTTAATTTCTGTCCAACTGTGGTGTGCAATAAAGAATGTTCTATCTATCTATCTGCTTCCGAATATATACTTAACTCATTTCGCACCAAAACTCGAGTTATTGCACTGAGTTTTTTTTTTATTTGAATTTTGAATTTCGTAAGGACGGCAGATTTGTATAAGCAATAAACCTTTCCTTCCAGTACCTTCCTTTCTTACCTGCCTTTCCTTTTTAATATACTCAGAATTTTCCCATCTTTAATTCCCAATGTGCCCGGTTGACAGCAATAGGCTTATACCCTATTACGTTAATGAGTTGATTGTTTTTTGTTTTGTTACGTTGAGTTTCTGGTGCCCATGGGTGGCGGTAGTCATTTCCCATCAGGTGACCCGTCTGCGCGTTTTCCCCCTATAGGTACCATAAAAAAAGCATAGTCGGCAAAATGTGGGTCTTTAATACAGCTATACATTTGGGGATGCAGACGTGAGTGTATGTATGTAATGTACGTATATTATGTTTTCGACTTGGCTTCACTACCTACATTAAAAACTATAAAACAATCTTATGAATTCTGGATGATTATTTTCCGGACAAATAAAAACCGGACAGTAGTACGTACGTAGTAAGTACGAGATTGACTCAAGCACCAAGGGTTCCGTACAAATTGGTATGAAGATAGTTAGTCTAATCCCAGGAATCGATTCTCGCACATATTTGCACGTTTTTCCGAGTTAGGAAGACGAACTTAACTTTGCACATCTAAAAATATTCCCTCGTACATCGATTTACTTAAAGTAATTTTCTTACCGCTAAATATAAGTTTGTAATCGTATTTTTTTTATGTGATATAACAACAAATTAACGGATTTTTTCCTTAACATGTGCTGTGAGTCCTTGCTTCTCGCCAAATTTAATTTACCTGCGATTGTCAAAATTGTTGGAAATATACGCCTAAATGGCCGCGGTACCATAGATATGGGTATTTAATGTTAATTTATAGTGAACTTGATACCTTCACGCGTTCCTGAGAAAAAGGATCTTGACAGACAGAAATACAGCGAAATGATCTTATAAGGGTAATTTTTCCTTTTGATATACTAGAACTTTGAATAACACGGTAATGACTTGTACACAATACAATCAGGTTTCTGGTCACGCGCCGATAAATAGACTTTGTAAAAGTTCGAGAAGATTCCAACCAAAACCGTTTAGTCGTGTTAAAGACTGGTAAACGATGTTATATTTTGTTTTTTGGCTAATTCTATTTCGACAAGTTAGTTGATGAAGATTACTACAGGATGTACTTTGTTTCGTTATAGTAGTTATAACCTTCATTAATCTCTTAAAGACAGATTTTAATGGATATTTCTTTGTGAAATAAACCTACCAAGGGCTATAAAATTGTAATATTCGTGACAGTTTACTGACAGCTTGAAGTTGTATTAGCTGCAGATTATGAGATTACTCTCTCTGATTATAAGACTTCCACATACAGCAAAAACATACTCCAATATCATCTAGCGAAGACGAGCTGAACTACCAAGTAACTTCTAATCCTGCATCGCGCTATGAGAGTTCTCACGGGGATTAGTATATATACAACTTCCTAACATCAACCGGTAAACCGCAGGCCGCCAGGCATGATCACCTCGCCCGGTCGGAGGGTCTTCCCTTTGTGTTGGAGCGATATAACACCCGTTCTTTCATCTAGGGTATAAGGTCAAAAACTAACTGTTTTTCTACTTATTAACACGGTTTTATATTATCTTCATTTGTAACTATGTTAACAAACCTTGAACCAAAGTCTATTTTAACCTACTTCTAATTGTCGCTTCGAAATAAAACTTTGCATATTTATGTAGTTTGGATAACAATATTATAATTTGGCATCTTGGGGCTAACCTGATGAAGGAGCCAGGAGGTGGATAGCCAAAATTTTCAGTGGCTACAAGAAATCCCTTGCATTTGGGCTCATGTCATTCATTTTGACAATTGGGCTTATAACCAATGATCTTTTGATGGAACCAGGAGCTGGATAGTGAAAAAGTTTTTCATTTTCAATTACTTTCCCTATTAAAGCGTGTTTTTTCTAAACTATAATTTACTATTAGAAGACGTCTCCTGCACTATGAGTACTCTCAGACACGGAATATCAAGGGGCAATGCAGCGACCGATTATTACATTTGGGTCGAACCAACAACACTCGATGAAGTAGCAATTATCTAAGTTAACAATTAAATCTTAACCTTTAAGTAGGTAGGCTGGTGCACTTTTCTCCTCCTCCTAGGTAGGGCATTATTAGCAGCGGAACTTAAGGCACGTGTGCAGGAAAGCCTTCCACATTGCCCTGTTCACCCTGCACTTTTAATTCCTCGTATCGGGTCTCCGACTCACAGACCTATGTTAGTAACCAGTGGCACTACTATCCAATTACCAAATCTAAAGTAGAGAGCTGTTAGGTTAACTTGAGTAGCTCAGGAAACCTAACAACCGCAGTTGGGTAAGAAACGGTTTTCAACTTGCATTAATCTTCAAATATTGCTGAAACACATTTTGACATTTGATTAATTGAATCCTAATATAAAAAATGCTTTTAAGATTCCCTAGACAGCTCACTATAACATCGCACTAAATATATTGTTCCATTGGCGTACGACTGCTGAGATTGAATGTAGTGAAAGCGTCAAAAATAATCATTTAATTTTGCCCTTTTTCAAGCACTAAAACAAACAAATGTTAATACAATATTCAATGTTCTGTAGCTAGAACAGGGGCCTCCAAACCTCCATATGCCTCTAAGGTGGCAAATCCTAAAAAATTGCCATGACCTATGGAAATCGGATTTGAAGCAAACATTCGAGCGCGTCGGGTATACGCTGCGATCAAGTTCTACAAACTTGATCGCAGCGTATACCCTTTATGATATATTACCAGCGCCTTCTCTTCCACTTAATTCCCTATATGTATAAACATATAACACACTACCTATGGGGCCTTAAACTGGTTTGATGGCTTTGTTTCTTTATTGAGTTCAATTCGGTTTGTATCTTGACTATTACACGTTCATGTTACAATTTGATATGGTAATTTAATACTTGATTATATTATTTCTAGTGTTGAATGTATTTCGCCCGTTGACACATTTTGAAAAGGTAAACATTGTTATTGAGTACAATAGAAATTTGATGGCTCCGAATTTTATTGTAGGGCTTTTCAGAAGCTTTACTGTCAATACAAACTTGGCATAGCTACATTGTAACCTAAATGAATTATTAATCATGTTTGTCCTATTTGTTCTTTGTTGACACATGTTTAGAGCCACTCGTTTGTTTATTTAGATTTTATTTGTATTTATAACTTCGTGGAGCGGAATAGAACGAAAATTACATTAAGGCTCACTTTTGATAATAATAACGGCTTTATTTTTCTAAATTTAAAAAGGGTTTATTAGGCAATTGAGTATTTAGATTTTTTTGTATTCAAATTTCGCTCCATAATGTAGGTCCGATTTAAACCTGGGTTTTATGTACCCCTGTTTTATTACACATACACTTATGCATTTACCTTACACATTATGCATACATACCTACACAGAGGTATTTTAAACAACCACATTTTGGCAAGTGTGATTTGGTCCCACTCAGCTAATAAGGGGTAAGCCTATTGCCGTCGACCGGCCACTTTGGGATATAAAAATGGGAAATTTGAGTATAATTAAAGGGAAAGCTCGAGCGTCAGGGTTGCATATATGTAACTCGAACGGGCTGCTTGCTGGGTGTATAATAATCGCGGGCACCACCTTGTCCATAATGGGTGAGTCGTAATCGATAGGACTAAAATTCATTCCATGTTCTAGAGGGTGTGAGCCGATGACTGAAGAGTTAGTGAGCCGTATTAGCGTGCTTAATTTTAGAATTATTACAAAGGTTGTCCTTTTTGTATAAATGTATAAAATACACTACACGCTAATCATCAAATGAAAATAAATCGAAATTAGATGTATTTTTCAAACTTTATGAAGGTTTTTTTTTTTTTATTTAATCTGATCTTGAAAATATTTAATAAGAACGAATTATCAAAATTAAACGATATTTAGTAAAAGATTATTCATTTATGTATTTAAACGGGTATTAACGCGATCACGAAAAGGTATTATATACCTTTGAATTGCCTGACGTTTCGAGCAGGTTGCACTGGCCATGGTCACAGTCAGCTAGTGATCACGGCCGGTGCAACCAGCCATTCCCGTTTAAATACATAACTATATAATATAACGTGAAAGTTTAAACGTTAGATTATTAATTTTCATACTAGTAAAAGTAAAATATAGGTTTTGAATTAAAAACCTCCTTTTTGAGGCAAAACTAGCTTTTTATCATATTTATATAAACGATCGTTTGTTAAGAAAATCTACATTCTCGGCATAAATTACTCCGAATCTAGACAATCCGACCCAAACCGCTCCCCGCAAATACCATCACCTATAATTTTAAATGTAAAGTATCTTAATATTAAACATTCTGCAGCAAAGGCTGAAGCGCTCAAGATATATTCCTAAGACAATGGAACAATCGAATTCCGGCTTTAACTTTGCAGAAACAGAGTTCAATATTAGGTTTTTTATCAAGGGGTTGAGTAGAGCTGGTGATTATGTAAATAACGCTGTAATGACATCATCATGGGTCATGTCGTTTGCCTTGATGCGAGGAAGCGATATAATAAAATCTGAAATGTGTTCGTTCATTCTGATGAACATTAATTCCGTTCAACAGTCTTCTTTAGCACAAAAAACTGATAAAGGGATTTAGTGAACAATATCTGAGTCTTAGTAAGGGAAATACTTGCCTAATGGCTGTCCGCGTTGATAATGATACGCATTAAGACTTTTCTGGGCTTTTTAAATATTATTTTCTTAGGTGGAGATAAAAATAGACTCTTTTTTTAAGTAGATTTGGATTGAACAATTAATTCACGTTTACTTCTATTAACCCTGTGCCAAGAGTTAAATATTTAACTTTTGTCCTCTGTAGGTGGGTACTTGCGCAAATGGATGCCTTCAGTTTGTGATAAAATTATGATTTATTTACGCTATTACTTCAAGGAGGTTTTTTAGACAGATTTGTTATCAAATTAGAGCCGCCTTTTTGGTCTGGTAACTACCACCGTTATATACTTGTATTAGCTATTGGGAACAGTATTGCCAAGGCACAATTCATCATCTGCCTACCCTTGTCCCAATTTTATTTGGGGTCGGTGCTACCGTTCGTCATTTCACTGCTTACTCCATTTCTAGCCATACCTTCTCTCACACAGTCCATCCATCTTTTCTTTGGTCGTCCTCTTCTCTTGTACCCGTCAACATCCAAACATAGAACGATTTTCACGACATTTCGCTCATCCCTCCGCATCACATGTCCATACCACGATAACCTATTGTTCCTCAGCTTTTCATCCACTGATGCTACTTTCAGGCTTCCTCTAATATATTCATTTCTCACTTTGTCAGGTATCTGGAGGACAAGCTGTCAAAGAATTTTATGTACAGCTGTGGTAGAGCCAAAGACAATTTGAAGAGACTAGAGATAATAATAGTATATAATAGGCATAATCAAACATAAATAACACAGCTATTTACGTTAATAAACTAAATAACCAATCTCATTATTTAGATAAACCGATATTTGATATGTCTATAACTGTCACTTTTGTGACAGTCAATCAAAAATACAATAACAAATTTAATATAGATTATATCAGTAAAATCCATCCCCATTTTTGCTCCAAACGGAACAGATTAATTAAAAAAACATCATTCATCGTTGATGTTTTATTAATTCGATATAATGGTATCGTTGAGTCAACAGAGCCGTTCACACAATGATTCATCAAAATGTATGATTGATGTGTTCTTTAAATATCGTTTAAACTTGTTAATATTTTGCTATGTCGTTGTGAGGAGAATCTTTATCGACTAATTTGTGATTATGAACTCCTTGCGTTCTTGAATAATTTTTCTTAACTACTATTTTGTCTTACGACTTTATATCATCTTTATATACGGTCAAATAGTATCGTAATATCTTAAGCCTTTTTTAATATGCTGAATAATCTAAATTGTTTTGTATGGTAGAAGCACGATTCTTTTGTTTCACTATTATACTTACTAGTGTAAGAAACAGTCTCACAACCACTGATATAAAGTATGAAAATCACTAACTAACAGTAACTGCCAAGTTGTCCGTACTTCTATTCGCACTCAAGTGAATAGTTCTCCACTTATTCCTACTTTTTTATAATCCCACTATTCGTTAATATTTATCTATCGACCAAAAGTATTGCGTTACCGGTATAATCAGTCAAAATAATGTTTATTAACTTAGTTTTATTAAATAGTGAACTGTGTTATCATTATCATCTATTTAAGTTTGTTCCTATTTTTAATAAAATAAATAAGAGTTTTCAATGTGGCGACAACACACCATAAAACAATTTACAAAAATGCAACAAATAAAAACAAGTTATGGTACAAACGGCGGTCTTATAGCTAGTTGCGACTTCTTACAGACAACTTATAGATGGACAGATGCAATGGGTTTGTTTATAAGGCAATTCACAGGTGCACGAGTTCAGCTAAGTAAATTATTGAAATTATATGAATCTTAGAGGAAGAATACACTTTATTTAAATATAAGTACTTATACCTTACATAGAAACTTGTTAACATATTTACAGTCACACCCAAATACATATACCTACATACATACAGACATATATACACGTATTTTCAACAGATTTTAATGGAATAGAATATGAAAGCCTTAAAAGTTTTATTCCAATTCTATACCCAATCTCAATGATCACATTTCAATAAAAAGCATTATATTATATTTGAAAGGTATATAAGAAGCACCATGCATAATTGATTTTGTCTCAGAATTATGAGCACTTTAGCAGTCTAATTTAATTTTAACCAATTTCATTGTTAGTGGCCCATTTATTAGATAGATTTTCTCTCAGTTTTTTGTTTATAAATTATTAGACATCTTCATACGTTACTATTACGTAGAGGTTAGTGCCTCAACTCGCAACACTTGATAAACTACCTGGTCATAGAATAAATCCAAAGTATTTATAAAAGTCATAAAAACACCACGACACTTGTATCATGTTGTGATATTTACAGTGTCTTCATAGCGCTTAGTTGTACATCCCGCTATTGCTCCCTGGCGAGGCCACAACTTGTCGGTATAAAATTGCTATAAAGACAAATGAAAACCATCTTTATATAAATGTTTTAAACTAAACTTAGAACTTAGGTGCTTGTTTTTAATTTTTTTACTTTTAGATAGCATAGGAACTATAGAAATTATTAAATTTTCTAAGCTTTCTGCCTTAATAAAATTGGAAAGAAACTTCAACTTACACCAGACTACAGTTAAAACACACTTGCCAGTATTGTTTTGTGTTTCTGCTGGAAAAGGTTCGCTATAGCTTCATACAGAGGAAACAGGTCCTTATCTACAGCTAACAGAAGACCTGGCATTGCTTGGTAGGTGAGTTTGTTTGCGAAATTACCTTTGTTTCTAGTCTGTCCTATAATAAAATATAATATAATGAAATATTTTTCTAATATTTTATATAGGTATTATGACAAATCACTGACGCAATCTAAGAGTTACTTGTGCTACTAATTCTAGATTAATAATAATAATAACTTGACACATCTCACACACGGCCGTTTGGTCTCAAACTAGGCAGAGCCTGTACTATGGTAACCAGACTGCTGATAAACATACTTATATATTTCTAAATACATACATATTATAGACAGGTTACACCCAGACACAGAACAAATAATCGTGCTCATCACACAAATATTTGTCCTGGGTTCGAATCGAACCCACGACCTCTGGCTCAGCAGTCAGGATCACTAACCACTAGACCAACAGACCAGTCACATATACACATACACATTTATTTATAAAGATACCCAGCTGTTTCCAAACAGACAATGCATACAAGTATTGGCACTGAGCGGAAATTGACACTGTGACGTCCGACGTTGCTCGATTGCTCAACCACCTCGCTGCAATAGTCATTGAATGAAGCTTTACCAATTTTAGGTTATCGATAACTTTAAAGGCTCAAGCATACGTTACAAGCCTAAAAGGTATATTATTATTATTATTGGTTTGAGTACCTGGTGCTACCTTGACCATTTCTGGTCTTTTGTAGCGCACTTCTGGTTTACAGTTCACTGCTCAGACTTATGGCTTCGAGAAACCTCCAGATCCTATCAGCAGTGATTGTTTGTATTTCCTGCGGTTGCATGATGTGCAACCCTAGGTGAATACTTCGGTGCCGCATTAGTGGGCCACAAAATATGCATTGCAGTCTCTTCTGTTTCTTGACAGAATCTGCAAATTGTGTTCTCACCCAATTTTAGGTTGAACATATGTTTGTTCAGTTTGCAGTGTCCAGTGAGGACTCTTGTTACTGCACAGGTTTTGTATCTTTTGAGCTCCAGAAGTTCTTTAGATACTTTATTATCATAGCCCTTTATTATGGCTTTCGAGTGTCTTAGACCAGTCGTGGTCTTCCATCTCTTAATAGCCAATGATGTATATTTGGCGTTTATGATAGAATACGCTCGCTGTTTGCTGATGCCGCAGAATGGTTCTGGGCCATGCTGTCGGTTATCTACACCAGCTCTGGCGAGTTCATCGGCTTTTTCGTTGTCATCGATACATGGCCTGGTACCCATCTTAATGTAATTTTGTTTGATTGCTAAAATGTGTTCAGGTTTTCCTTGCAATTTTGTATTAGCTTTGAGCTAGTCTCAAAATTGTCTTGTGCCAATAGCACCAGCACCATAAAAGGTATATAAAAGTATCTTTAATACCTTCTGATGAGACGTATGCTATTTATCAGATAACAATGAAAGGTTAAATAAAACAGATCTCTAAATACAGGTGGTGGAACTATTTATCCATAGTAAGTTGACAGCTTGAAAGGTTTGCGACATGATACCAATAGTACCTAGTCTTTAATTCAATGGAGGTAACTAATGTTGCCTCAGTTAAATCTAATGATGGCTGTCACAATACGAAAGGATACACCCCTGTCGTACCCAAATCAGTGCCAATTTCTTGAATAGATATGACAGACATATTTAAAATTTTAAGCTCCTTCCTAAATTACGCTTCTCCGCTTTGAGATATTCCCGCTGTATTGGGATATAACATAATTTATTAAAGAAATTGTAATAACATAACTTAATTTGTTACTGCACTATAGTATCGACTACTGTATTGAAGAACTAATCAATTCGTTTTACCATGTCGGTAGCAAACAAGCATTCGGCCCGCCTGATAGTATTCGGCTATCATTCCTCAGCCGGAGCATTCGCAGGAGGAAATTCCTCTGCCACGGTACTGTGTTCGATTATTTAGGTTGCAAGGTGTGACGATGAGCGCCCTGCCAGTGCCGAGCGGTGCGGTGGTAAAGTGCGGCCGTGGACATTGTCAAACAGTTCTTCGGAGCACACTTCTGCCCTTAGGGTTAAGTGTACAATGTTGCTTGTGAGTTGGACATCGTCCACTTTTCTTTATACAACTAAATTGACCAAACAAAAACTTGCGTTTGGCCGACACCACAGCTCTCTCCAACCCTTAGAGATTTGGCAACTCCTTTTACTAATATAAATACAATATATTTGATGACATTTCTTCTTTCTATCTACGAGATAAAAAAAGCAAAAACCTGCAGTCCCTTCCACTTCACCTCCTAATACAATCAAGTGCAATTTTAAACTCAGTTTGTCTGGAAAAGGGACCTAAAACCTTAACGATAATACTTATCTTACTAACACTGTTATACCAGGAAAGTCGCCTAAAATCCACTTTTGCCGAAAATTTGATGTCCAACACTAGTAATATTTGGACCGTGTAGTAATACTATGTGAAAGCGCGTTCGTAAATAACTCACACTTGAGTTAATATCCCACAAGGTTTGGAGATTCGCAAAAACGTAGGTCCAGCCCTAATTTACTTTTTGCACAACAAGCCCAGCTCTTGGCATTTGACTTAATTTCGTATGCAGCCGAGATGATCAACTTATATTTTTATACAACATATTACGATGATAGTTGCATAGAATTTCTGTATTTATTGTTTTATTTAAATAAAGTACGAGTATTAAAGCCAGCTATTGATGATTTGACAATCATTGGACTTGCAATGAAAGAGTTACAGATTTAAACCTCAGCTGGTATCACACTATTAAATTGGTTTGATTTTTAACACTATTAATTTTAACTTATTTGCAGGGTTCAACTACTCTGCTATCAAGATCACTTGGAATACGTCGCCCCGTGAGTGTTGGGTAGGGTAGACACATGACCACACTGGTATTGGTGGTGTTTAAAGACAACCAGCTTCGGCAGTATCTTATTAAGTGTGAGTGAAAATTGTCTTAACTTCTCAACAGAAAAAGACGTAGAAAAATCTCATCGCGAAAAAAGTATTATTCCCAACGGATAGAACAATTACTTTTAGCAAAGACGCGGGTAAAAGCTAGTAGCATATATATCTTTGAAGACAAATTTCAGAACTAAGAAGACACTCAACAGTAACTAGGTGACATGATCTCTTAAACAACTACTACTACCGGGCAGGCATTGTAAGTATTCCTGTATCATCTTATAAAACCCGTTAATTTAATTGCCTGCCTTTTTTTTTATTGTAACAGGAAAATTCTCCCTTACTCGCATGTTGTACAATTCGAACGAGCTGTGCAAAAAAAGTAATGGTTTTACTTAGGAATGCTATTACGGTACAGTGTGCCAAAATAAGTAAATCATGGAAAAAGTAACGGAAGAAAACACTTAACATTTTTTTTTTTATTCGATTACAAATAATGAGTATCTGTAAGTGTGTATCTAAAAGTATTTAAAATGAAGTTTTTTTTATCTTTCTCTCGTTTAATCAAATTGCGTCGTATTTAAATTATCATCAGAAAATATGTATCATTCCCGTTCTTTTATTGACTTTGAAATCCGAATATTTCTCTTTTAAGTCTCGAAGGAAGCTGCCGATATTTGAAGTTAGCTTATTAGAAATTATTGTACAAAACCTTGGCTAGATAAAAATTCTGATCCTGACTGATGAGCCAAAGGTCGTGGGTTCAATTCCCACCCAGGACAAATAATTGTGTGACGAGCTTGATCATTTGTTCTGTTCTGGTTCTGGGTGTAATTTATCTATATATATTTTTTTTTATTGTGTAATGGAAAAGGCGTTTGGCTTCCAACTCATCTGATGGATTGATGATGAAGACGAAGAGGGAAACCTATTCACTCTACTCCGAATGTTCCGAGATTGTAATCGTCTGAAAAAAAATAGACGCAGGCAGTTCATTCCAGACCTTGGCCACTGAAATCAAAATGAAGCTGTCAAAACGTTTCTCGTTTTTTGGTGTTTCGGCAATGAAAGGGTGGAAGCTTTGTCTGCGTCTAGTCGTCCAATGAAGGAATGGAGAAGATCCAATTAGTTTTTGTTTTTTGTGCGTGTGGAAACCCCCTCAATCCATACTGACGATTGAATTATACCGACTAAAACCACACGGTGTGCCGTACTGCGCCTAAAATAGGAGAGATCAGGGAACAGCTTTTATTAAGACATCCGGCACCACCTTCGGTAAAAACCTCTCAATTTTTCCCCACCAGCTACGGGTGGAGGGGAAAAACCTACCTCGTCCACCAGCGGCCACACTTAGAGTGGCATGAGGCGCTAGAAAGCGCGCTGGATTAGGTCCAAGTGGAGATCTCCCTCCCGGACCCGCTCCGCCACCTCCTTCTGCGAGATACGTCCTCACAGAAGGTTACGACTGCGTTAAAATTCTTGTCGCTATTCGCCATAGAGCGTATAACAGCCGGTAGTGAGAGATCCTCAAGATTACTGCAGTGAGAGCTTGAGGCTGCGTCGCCCAAGGGGAACAAACCGCTAGCGTGCTGAGCCGAGTCCTCACTGCAGTTGCAGTAATGATAGGTGGGACTCAATTCCCTCTTAGCGACCGAGTGCAGGTACCTCTTCGGGCGGGGGCCGACTGCGGCTTCCCGCCCGAAACCCACCGTTCATCGATAAACTTCGGCGAGCACTTCAGTCTCCAAATCAAACGGGGGAGTCCCGGCCAACGCCCACTCCCCCTCCACTTGCATTAAGTTTGGATGAAGAATAATAATAAGAGTATGTGTGCACTCTCATTATTATTCTCATTTAACCACTTGACTACATAAGCTTGAATATTTAACTATTACCTTATTATAATATAAAGCATAAAAAATAAACGTTTAAAAATAGCCAAGACTAAATAGGTTTTGCATCTGTAGTGTAGTAAGTAGTAAGTATTGTGTAACCACATACATGTACTCGTACCCATGCCTTTTATTTACATTTTGAGAATTCCCAGTTTCTCGAATAAAAACTTTCGTGAGTGGTATTCATATTCCCCCGTCGGGTTCGAAACTAGTCGGGCATCCCCGAAATATACACGTGAGTAAAACCGTATATTTTAAATTCCCAGTTTCGTTAAAATTTTGGGAATCCACCCCTTGCACCGATATTTGCCCCGAATGCACTGGTTGCGCCGCAAGAACATTATAGCGGTTATATCCCCGTCCGTTACCATGATGGATGTATCGGTCATTGTTAATATTATTCGTTCTACCGCGGTTCGAATTTTGAAAAGATTTAACGTAACCACGTTATAATTGTTCAAAGAACTATAACTACAGTCACGCTGACCTTGATCTCTCGGTCCTGAGAAACGTCTAAACTCATCTCGACTTCTTCTCGAATACCAGACGTAGAAGGCGTCGACACCTCCTCGTCTTTAGCACCCTACATAGCGTTCTTAAGACCGCTATAGTTGCGAGCAGTATAATAATATTAAATTAATTAAATATAATATTAAGAATACTTAAAGTTTATATAAATATAAAAGAAGTGCACAAAACTAAAATTTTTAAACAAAGTGTTTTACAAATATAAAAAAAGCATACGAAAACTGCATGGATGGCTAAAGCATGGCATGTCATGTCATGACATGGATATGTCATGTCACGGAAGTCATACAATGACAGTTTAAGATTAAGAAATTATTTTGGTGTGCAATAAAGAAATGCGATTATATATAAATATTTTGACATTACAAACAGACACTTCAATTTTATTTATTTGTAATATTGATGATTATAAGGGAACGGGAGAGGGCTAGTACTCTCCCGTCCCGAAGGAGAGGCACCAGGCGCCGGAGAGCGCAGAACGATCTCCGGCCTCCATGAGCGCTGGCCTGGGGGTAACGGGTGAGGCTGCCCGTTACTCTAGCAGAAGCAGGGCTGAGACGGTGGCGCGCCGTGTTCCGCGCGTGCCTCTCTACACTGGAAGGGGGGCAAGGCCCCCCGCTCGCAAGGGCGTGGCTGCCTTTTGTTTAAGAGGCGGCCAAGGTCTGCCAGGGTTCTCGGGGACTTCCTTCCTAGGGTATACCCGAGTCCCTGGCAATAGACTTATTTATGACGGAACACCGTGTGGTTTTAGTCGGTTTGATTCCGACATACCACCTCACTGGCAGCCCCAGTGGAGTGATGACCCGAGGGGGTTTCCACACGATAAAAAAAAAATTGATGATAAATCAACATTTCGGTCTTGGATTATTAACAATTTTCTACGGATATTGAACATTGTAGTATTAGCAGTTGAAGCCAGTTATTACATCTATTTTTATGTAGTATTTTGCCAAAAATCAATTGGCGCCACTTCTGAGCAAAACACAATAAACGTGTTTCAAATATGAGTACTGTATGTATTTCCAGTATGTATATGTGACTTAGAAATTTACGTTACATAGTAAACAAAATAAAACACATATTTTATAACACTGTATGTATGTGTGACAAATAAGACATTTTTTGTCATAAACTTATTACAGGCTATAACTCGATTTGAAGTAACATCCAGACTGGAAGCGTAAACAAAACTATTATATCGAGTCATACAACATTATATCCAAAACAAATTTAAATAAATCTGTAGCTTTGTTTTTCCGCCGCTTTTATGGAATGTTTCGAAGCAGAAATATGATTTATATGGTTGAGAGAAATATTCAAAGTACGGGTCGTTTTAGTACTTTGGGCGCTATCGGTGACCTGGTTTTGAATTGCTGTTGGTTTTAGTGGCCTATTGTTGAAGACGTTCCGTAAAACGGAATGGTTTTGAATTTAAATTTACTAGTTTTAATGTAGATTTAGGAAAGGCTTTTGATACAGTTGCAATACATTGTAAGGATTATAATTTCGCACTTATTTATTTTGTACTAAATTTACTCCACGAAACAGTCATTAACATAAGAATTTTTTTCTCTCACAAGCGTCCACATGGTCAAGAAAGATTCAATAAGGCGTATTTTATGCTAGTTAGTCACCAAGAAATTAGAAAGTATAAAATCTGTTAAATCTGGATATTTGAAACTGTATTGAACGGTTTCTTACTACTAGTCCAAGTTGGTCGACGACTTGGACGTAATGGAAGGTAGCCATTTAGTCGAGACCGCATAAGACTCTTTCTGGTAGTCATTTTGAAAAAGCTATATCCAGCAACTTCTACTGCTGAAGTCAGAAATGTTAATTTATATATAAGTAAATTTTATTCTGGTTTTCGTAAAATGGTTTTACCACCCTAAATTAGATCCCATTCCACCTGTACAAAGGTTCAGACGGAAACGATCGTCGGAATGATAAAACCGCAAAATGTAAAACTAAATATTTGTAACCTGTCTCTATTCTATTTTACTTGAACGGTGTACAATGAAAATATAAATAAATTTTCTTTACAAAACACGTTATTATACACCAAATATGTCTTTAATCCGAAACATGGCTTCGGAGTTCTTTCAAGAAGTAAGGCTGCAATTAATAAACGTTTAATTTCGTACCGTCTTTTAAAAATGTTTGGCTATTTACAATTTTTATTTTACCTATTCCTGCGAAATGCCAAGAGAATTTGAGGTCCAATTACATTGATAAAAATAAATTGTTTTTCAAACTGGCTTTGAACTTTCACAGCCAAAGGAGATAAAAGGGCTAATGAAAAAACTGTTCTGTTCGGCACCTGTATTTTTATTTTATTAGCTATTAGAATGAAATGTCTTAGTTAAATCAATTTCATTTCATTCAAGAACATTTTTAGTCGTTGTCTTAATGGAATTTGTAAAATTGATTTAATTGTCAATAATCAATCAATCACTAATGTTTGATTATTGAATGATCCAAAATACGACTCTCAAAATAATGTGGAATTACTTAAAACCTATTCACAAGATACTTTTTTAAAGCATATTGTAGTAAAACCTCCAACTGAGATTAAAAAAAAAAAAATAGATTAAATAAAATATAATATATAAAAAATTATATATCAAATATGTGGTGAAATGCCTTTTGTTGAATTTTGGCCTATTGCACATATTTTTAAATAAAAGTTTTCTTTACCAAGGTCAAGCCTTTGTCATAAGTGAAGGTACAATAAGCCCAACGGAGGCGGTCACTGAAACCAATAACTTTTTACATACTTTGAAAGGAAGTGTAGGCCAGCACGTTCTTGTTCAAATTGGACCCACTGGACCCGGTGTTCAGTATCATGACCGCAAAGAAAACGTTTTTTTTTTTTAATTTCAGCTGAAGAATGTATGTACCCTATTTCACCTGAATAGATTAAGCAACGCACAATTGAAACCGCCGGTGTTGCCGCTGGCGAGAGTTTGTACGTAACTGTTACCTGTTTAACCTTAGATAGGCAGTGTATTTCCAGTTAATCAAAGCTCCAGTTTCCATGATTTATTTTGTTCATCGGAAAATCGTATTTCTACCTTTTGTTCTATCCAATGGATTCTTTACTCTCCGATTTTTTCCGAAATGTGACCATTTTAGTTCCAATTTATAATTCTAATACGATTTCGCTGAACATAGCTCTGGAAAGCTCTTGAAGCTTATTTATAAACCTGCTTTCTCTTGTGAATTTGAGACGTACCAGTGGAAAACGGGAATCAAATGTTAAAATCCATTTTCTTTGGAAATTGATAGATCTGGGTGGGAAATTTGCTTAATACCTATATGTATTAAAATAGTAGTAAGTTAAAAAGGAATAACAATAAAATAATAATGAAGTAGATAAGCACAATACGTTGAATTCGACTGTTTTTATAAGCAAACTCTGTCGGGTGCCGATGGATTTTCTTACTGATGACATCATTTTTTTTTTTTAACGAGTTGGCAGATCCTCATTGATGTCCTCCGCTATGGTGTACTGCTACTTGCCTATGATCGGGGAAGCGGATATCGCCATTGCATTCTTCCGCAACCCCCGAGAGGCATAAACTCGTCTCACCTTAGACGGGTCCCGTCACTGGGTGCGACCATCACCCGTCGACAGCACTCCTCTGAGAGCGAGCGCTTAACACTGCACGCTGCCTCTCGGGCCTGTATCTGTTCAGACGACGACTTCCCTAAAAGTTCGCCGCCCGCAGGCTGCTTCCTAAGGTGGCTGGAGATCATTAAACGCCCTCTGCCCGCAGCATACGCGCCGGGGCGCGTATGCTGCGGGCAGCAAGAGTTGTACTCCGCTCTATCTGCCTTTATGTGGTTACTGTTTAAGGTTTTACAAAAAATGGCGGACTATTTTTCAATTTCTTTTTTAAGGAAAAATAAATTCTAAACGAAATAAAAAAAACGAATAAGCAACTGTAATTACTATTGTTATTTATTGTGCTTTCAAACTACATTGTGCACGAGACAATACTGCAATTATAGCATGTTAGAAACATTCCATCGAAACTGAATATTTGTAATTTTATACAATAAATTTATCATAAGGAAATTAGCCTTGAGTAGCGAGGGACTCACAAATATACTATTTGGATTAGAATATTTGGTTCTCCACGTTACGAGTATGTGAATTACTGAAATAGTTATTTCATAAAGACAGAGATATACTCCACAGACAATGGAGATGGTCAAATAAAATTAATGAGTATAATATGAGATTAAACAAATGGTTTAAAAATTGTTTATTGACACATAAGTTACTTAATATGAAGAACAAATGAATGTGAATATGACAATTCCATTCATTTAATTAGTTTTTAATAATATAACCAAAAAGGTGAAGGAAAACAAAGAAAGGTTTTCTAAAGATAGCGATGTCTTGACAACTTGCGTATGGCCAGTATGATTAAATACTTTTAATGTAATGATTACTTGATTGAGGGCTCGTGGCTAAGTATTAACCAGCCAGGTCAGTCTAGGATGGGTAACCATTCTTAACACATTGAGACCCCTCCGTGCCTCGGAGAGCACGTTAAACCGTCGGTCCCGGGTGCCATACAAACATCTGTGGCATTCATTACGGGTAGTTGGAGCCTTAAAAAGTCCGACAACCTGGTCTAACTACAGAACTTCGATATCGCCTAGTACTTGGGTTGTGGAGGTCTGATGGCAGTCGCTTCACGTAAAATATCAAAGTTTGGCCGTATCGTAGTTAGATTTAAAGCCGACCCCAACTTAGTTGGGAAAAGGCGCGGAGGATGATGTAATGATTACTTGATTGAATAAATTTACAGTTCTACCACCGGTTTATTTAAAAAAACGAGTTTTCATTCTTTATCAGCAACCGGTATATTACAACGTAAGATGTTAGTGTATAAATTAAGTCATAAGTGAAGGCTTTTTATCTTCTTAATCACGTGTCACTGTCAGTGTACTCTCAATATTTCAACATTGTAATCAATATCCTTTAGATAAATGTATTTTCGTTGATAGCTCTCCAAGTTTTTAGCACTCAATATTCACTGACTAATACTGAAGCAACTCAATTAACGATATTGGAGAATGGTAGACCAACTTTGTACGCTCGCAATTCGTCTGTACGCTTCGTACTAACTCCGAAACTAGTTAGCTAATAGCAGAGATAAATGGCTACTGTGTGCCGCGAATGTATTTGTATGCGAATGTTTTGTAAAGTTGTATGAAAATCTAAATTTGTTACTAGAATGAGCAAATCTGTCAGTGCCTAGCTATTTAATATTATTGTGATTCTTCTAGCTGGCGTTTTATTAGAATCCTTGAAGACAGAGTTCTTTGTTCGTGTTGAAAGTGAATGACAGACATGAACATTAAACACGTTATGAAATTCCCTCTACCTTATTCAGTAGCGTGTGCTTCAAAAATGTAGGAGAATAATAAAGGAGGAGGGTTTGTATGTTGCTTGGAGGTAATAGAGTGGAAGTTTTGCACTCTCTCATTTAATACAAAATTAGGGAATAACGTAAAGCGCTAACAATGTTAGGAAAGTTCGTGATTTTGAAAACATAGATCTTATTTTGAAACTGACAAATTGCACTTTAACATTGACCGATAAAGCTCGTAATTCGAATGAGCAAGGAGTGACAGGAATTAAACTATGGGTATTTAATAAGTCTAAATCAAGAATGTTGATGAAATATCCAGATTTTATCCAGAAAAAAAAGATAAAATCATTGAAATTGACATGAAAATTCATATTAATATGTTGTTTAGAAATGTAGGCCTATACTAGGAAAAATAATTTTTTTTTTTCCAAATCTTTTTTAAGCTAATCCAACTATTTGTCGGCTACGTATTACAGTCCTAAAATTTTACTACATATTTCTGTAACACTCTGTATACTAGAGATCGCCAGATGATCGAATTTCGACCATAATTATTCATTATCTTTAAGTATTTTGTTTTATATCGTTGACCAGTATAACTTGAACTGTCATTGTACAGACTTTCCGTATCATGACAGATCAACATAATGCACTTGATCCCTATAGCTTTCTGTAACCATTTTTGTATAATTTTCAATTTACAATAAATGTTGTATAAACTTTAAGTATTCCACAATTGAAGTTCTAACGCAGGTAACTGTAATTTATCTAAATATACACATATCAAGAAACCTCACAGTTTAAAAGCATGTTTGAGATCCTTCGATAACATATTTATTTTCGTTGCAGGTTTCAACATATATACACATCATTTCAAAGTATAAACGTAGATAAACAAATTGACCGATCCATCAAAACTTTTCAAACTTTGTTTCAATTTTGGAAATCTCTTCAAAATACTCGTCCTACACATAACGTTCTTGACAACCATTTTACTTATAACTTTTTTACAACTATCCATGTAGAATGTTTTATAAGTATATTATTATAAGCAGAACTGTGCTCTTACTGTACTTGTGGATCTGAGAAGAATATTAAAACTATCACTTCTACCATCACTACTTTGAAAAAGCATAATTTTGTTGGATCAGTCATGAAGAAATAAATAAGACATTTACAAGAATGACCTCGTTTAATTTATTTTTCATTTAAGTAAATTATCAAAAAATTGTATCAATATCAATAATAATTATATATATCAATAATTGTACCACTAATGTGATGTTTCTAGCTCTCTCTTGAAATAAAATAACTTATTGTTTTTATCCATTTACTTATACGTTAATTAGGGTGTCATTTAAAAAGTGATGGTGGTTTCATTTCTTGAAATAACTTTATCAGATATCTCTTTAAGTAAGATCCAAGATTAGGGTTCGGAGATAAAACACCAGAGTAAGGTTCGTGAGATGGGTCTTGTAATAAATACCCACCACTTTTCATTCCTACCGGTCTGTTTGGAAACCTTAATAAATTCTACAGATGAAAAAGGCTTTTAGATAGCCAATGAAAACAAGATGCCTGACCTTATTTACACCGAATGGGGCCCCGTAAATCAGCAACAAAGTGTAGCCATTGAAATTTAAAAACATACATTTTGAGTTTCATTCTTTAATTACAGCCCAGAATATCTTAGTTTGTGCGAATTTGTCCCGTTTCTTAGCGTGAAGAGGCAGTTGTCTTAATCTTAACTCGCACAATTCGTCAACTGGAAGGGGCAAAGGGTAAGCTTTTAAGAGCTGTATAAGTCTAGCTGTTAACGCAGAGTAATTTTGAACTTCGAGTTTTTGTTTTTACGAGTCCTTGTGTACTGGTTATTTCAATTATGTTTTAACTTTTGGGGCAGTTTGTTTTTGGCTTGATAATGGACTGAACATTAGTGGTTTACTCTTGGGTACGTTGTATAAAATGTTGTAGAATATTTTGTCTGAGAAACTATTTGTTTTTTTGGTGAACATATTATTGATTAGTAACACAGGTTTTTTTTTTTATTTTTCCTGGTGTTTAAATAATTTTATACATATGAGTTAATTTCTCAACGGTGTTCAAAATTAGAAGTAAATTGTTTTATTTATTTAATAGATGCTGTTGCCTTTATGTATATCTTCGTTCTTGACTCAATTAATAGTATATACGTTGACAAATGTTGACAAAAACAAGCGTCGTTCGATAAGTTTTGCTTTGTAATGTTTTCTTTTATTTTTATCTGAGTATTTTCATTTGTCTTTCACGATCTTAGCAAAGTCAGCAGCCGTTATGTCCGAACTTTGTTCAGTACTGACCGAGTGATATTCAGTTTAATAGGTTTCAGCTTTACATAGAACCATGTTTTTTTTTAGTTAAAAAATCCTGAACTTTACCATTCGGTAGGCTGCCTGCTTGTTCAAACTAAAAAATAAATCAAGCATATATGATGATACATTCTTTCATCTATTGTGCAAGATATAAAAAGTGTTTTATAGTCTAACAAGATCACACTTGTTCATATTAATAGATGCCTTAGGAGCTTGTGCAAAAATTTCTTTTTTTATTACATCAATCAACTATATCTACAACCTACATAAATCAATTTCCTGCAACAGGTGTACCAAAAAACTGCTAAAGTGTCTAACGTCAAGTTTTTCAATATTTCTAAATTGGATATAAAGGTTACCGACACCTATATTTATAGATAAGAACATACATAGACAAACTAAAATTTCCAGTCTCAGGGACAACTTCAAACGATCGGCAGAACAATGCCTCTGTCGAGCCTCGGGCCGGCAATGGCTCTCGATTGCACACGGTTACAGCACCAAATAAAGTGATTGCTTCTAGAACTTTATATGTGTTATATATATATAGGTACGTTTTGTCAATTGGTGTGATTTTAGTATTTCTTTAATAGTCTTTATGGGTACGAGGCTGTTTCATACCAAGCTGTCAATAGTTTAAGGACTCTTTTTGGTTGGTTACTGACTCTAAATTATGATCAAACTGAGACCCTTTTATCAAGCTGTTCTGTATCAAATTTATGAATATCCATTACTTGAAAAATTTTATGTGTAGTTTTTATAATCATTATACATATTTAATTGGTTAAAAACTTTATATTAATGCATGCTTGTACGACAAATGTAGTCCACCTTTTAATATCCCGGTTGACAAAAAATCTTCAATGGAGAACCAACTAACTCCTATCATACAAGCTTTGCTTAGTATAGGAGATATTTACATATATTTTCTAAGATATGCATCAAATTGTGCAACCATATCATGTACATTATTCTAATTATTGTAATCTAATGTAACGGAAAATGTTGTTGTACTAAATGCGAATAAATTATTATTATTATTATTAAAATTATTATTATATTTTATAATGGATTGTTAAGGATTGGTGTCAACTGCCCACGATCTATTTCCTAAAGTGATTAAAAGTAGGACTGTGGTTCCCAATGTTAGGGTGCATGTTTCTATGGGGCAATGAGGAGCATCCAATGTATATCCCGCAGCCAACTAGCTTAATTAGCCGTTCAATTAACAGCCTGAGAGGAAAAGTTGTCTACATAAATAATCCAAACGGTTTTTGAAAAGTATTTCATGAAACTGTTTAGATTCGTAACAGCGAGCTTATCGTCATTACTCACCCTAACTTTCATTTATTTATTTATTTAATACTTCCTGCATCTTGAATTGCATGGGGCGGACTTAATGCCTAGTGGCATTATCTACCAGTCAACCTTTGAGTGGTGCAGAGAAGGACGTGGCAGGTGCATATATATATACAGAGAGAGAAGTGACAAATTGAATATCTTACACATAAATAATATATATATACACATACATACACACAAATACATATATGTCAAATGCTATAATACATAACTATACTACTACTATATAGACATATGCAAATAAATACGATAATATAATAAATAACCCAAAATATACCTGACATGTTATTATATCTATATCCCTAAATTTGTAGTGGTTTACAAAGAAAATACACTGACGACCATTATATTAATGTGTATATGTCGCAGCCAACTAGCATATTAGCCATTCAATTAATAGCTCTTTACTATACGTTGCCGTTCAACTAGCGACCTGAATGATATTCAGTCATTTAATCACTTCGGCAAATGACTTGGATCGATAACGTTTAACTAATTGTCTAGCCTATTCATTTAAATTTATATAAATTTTATATAAATTTATATTATAGTTACGCACGATATTAACTTAGCATAACTGTTTAGGCAGAATTTTTTTAAGCATTATAATTGTTAAGCATGCTATTCTAAAGCATAAATTTGTTTACGGAATAATATTTAAGCATAATATTTATAGGCATAATAATTATACGCCGCCTAATTAACTGGTTTGACCAAGTACTTCGTTTGTCATAGAATTCAGTTCCTATTCTAATTTTTATATGATTAAACAAGTTGTAAGTGTTTGGCACTGGATTCAATTTAGCAAAAATAAAATAAACTTTCTGAAACATCTGATTTGCTAGTCTGTCGGTTTGTAATATGTTATTTAACCCTGTCAGTCATAGCCTGCTATCTTTGGTCTATGAATTACCGCAAGCAAGGTAAGGCAATTTATTTTATAAACAAATGGAGTTTGTAACGGCAAGATATATTTTGTTAACAAGAATACAAGCCAGAGTTTGTTCAACATAAATTAGATGGGATATAAATTAAAATTGTAATTTATTCATTAAATAAAACGCCAATCTTGATCCTTGTCTCACAATATTTACAATCACGTATTTTCAAACTGGCATTTTCTTCCTAAATACAACTAAATAATAGTTTAAAATTCAAAGAGGTTAATCCTTAACTGACATTTCGCTAAGAAGCTCACTTTACCGTTTGTATAACCCAAAACTGGCTAATCGGCTAAAATCGACACAACTTTGACACTGACAACAGAGACTCTTTGTCCCGGTGATTGATTGATCTGACTTAGATGCTGACAACAAATTAGTTTCCGAGAGTCTATTTATGAAAGAGAGCGGATGTAGAAGCGGTTTTTGTTCTATTGTTTAATTTTGTAGATGTGGAAAAGAAAAACAGCGTATGGGCAGCAGTCGTAGGTGGTCTTTAAGCCTTTTGTGAAAAATAAGAGCTTGTTGAGTAAGACACGCGATATGATTAATTAACTTATCCATCGCTCCTAATTTCTTACTAATCTCAGGTTTAAATCTATAAATCCAATGTAATTTTATAAGCTCTTTTTTATAATTAAAGAAATAATGCCTAAGAAAGGCGGCTCGCTTTATTGAACCCGAATATATTTAATTATGTATTTATACCCGACTTAATTATTTATTGTTAGGAAATTTTTATTGAACATATTTTTGTTTGCTTTTTTATTAAATATGCTAAAACTGAATACTCATATACTGTAAATTAATATAAAGTTACTTACCTACTGATTTCATGGCCCTTTTCATGGCCTATTTTCTTATATTTTTTAATATAGGGACCTACTTATATTCCAAATGAATTCAAAGTTATTTGAGTTAAGTTAATCACCATGAGTGGTAAGACCGCGAATTGATATGCTTAAAAATTTGTAGTCATGTCCGTACGACAACTGTAATTGAGTACAAGAAAGATAAATAGTAAAAAAAAACCGTATATTGATAAGACATATTGACGTCATAATAAATCAATGTAAATTCAAGAAGACTAGAATGAAATAAGTAAAGTTCTAGGGTTGTATAAATATAACCTTTACAGGAAAGTCTGATTTCGATGTCAAACTAAAAACTTTAGAACTAGGCCAAACACTAAAGCCTTCCAAAGACCACACCACGGCGTCCGATGCGACGACCAGCAGTTGCACGCGGAAGGTGGTACACGCGATTTTACATTACTGGCGCGGCTAACGTGGTTCTTGGCACGGGGAGGGTGGCCCTACGGCCACGAGAGGGGCGACGGGACTGCTGTCGGAATCTTCACATTGAGCGGAGCGACTGACGGCGACCAATGCCGAACACCGGCAACCGGACGGCCCGACCCGCAGACGCCGATTAATCGGGAGCGGGGGCCTTTTACCTACGTAGGAGACTGGCCAAGAGGAGAAAACCTCTATAAAAATCACACGGACAAGATGGCTTAAGCCGTATGTCCAGATATTCCCTCCACGTGTCCCTCTGTTGCGCAGAGGGCACGAGCGAGGGCTACATCGGAGGACGACGTCTAACGGGGCGACGGGATCGCCGTCGGAAGCTCCGCATGGAGCAACCGGCGGTAATCACTGCCGAACTCCGGCAACCGATCGGCCCAACCCGTAAACGCCGAGCAATCGGGAGCGGGGGCCTTCTTCAACGGAGAGGAGGGTAGAGAAGGTCACGAGGAAGAAAACCTCTATAAAAAATCACCCCTAACCCAAGCTGAGGAAGCCCGGTGAGGAGGTTAACGGCTGGGGGGGTATCCCAGTCACTAGGGCAACACAGCGTAAGCTCACGCAAAAGAGCAAAACCAAAATGGACGCGACTATCAAGAAAAAATTACCCCAGGAGGGTACCGACCGCGCCGCGGTCGGAGAATCCCTCGGCACTCCGGTTGAGATCGGAGTGTCCAGCCCACGGTATTCTGGGGGGGCACAGTTGCGTGCACAGAGATGTCCGAGTCCGGGCACAACAAGTGGGGCGCACACGCCTAGTTTTGTGCGTCCCAGGACGCCGAGTCCGGCGTTTTCTCGCGCCCAGTCGGGTGAGCGCGGAAGAGGGGGTAGGCGGGCGCAGAGGATCGAGCGCCCTATTTCACAGCCTACGGAAGGCCAAGGAATGGGAGGGCGGCGGGGGGACTCGGAGGATAGTGACGCTTCGTCATTTTTCTCTGTGTCCTCGCGGTCGTCCCAAGCCCGTAAGCGCAAACCGAAGGGCCCGGCGGAGGAAAGCCGGCCCACTAAGGTTGCGAGGCCAAGAGGCGCAGCAAATGCCAGGAAGAGCGGAGGGAGTGAAACGGAGACGGGGACGGAGACGGAGCGCGAAGGCGCGGCGGGTCCCACTTCCCCGTCTGCCTCAGAAGGGGAGCAGTCTCGTGCAGAGGAAGTCGCGGTGGAACTGAAAAGCCGACCCGCCGCCGACGTTGACTCTAAAATCCAGGAGTCTCTGTCGGCGGTCGAGAAGGCTTTTCAAGGGACGAAGGGCCTCAGGGGCAACAAAAGAGTCGCTGCCAAAGAAGCCATGACCAACATCAGGGCCGGTGTGTCGGAACTCTTTAGGAGAGCCAACACGACGGCCCTGACAGAGGCAGTAGAGAGGCTACGGAGTGAGAATGATGCGCTCCGCTCCCAGATGGCCTCTTTACAAGAGGAGGTGGAAAAGCTTCGTCACAGCGGCCCTATGCCACACCCAAAGACTCGTGCGGCATCCGGCGGGGGCGCCAGCAGTGGCATAGCCGTGTCTCCGAAAAGTAGTAGGGGGCCGGCGATTCAGACAGAACCAAACCGGGACCAATACGCGGCCCTGATAGATCGCGTATTGGCCGAGGTCCGGACGATGATGCTAGGGGAACAGCACCTAGGAGGAGACACCTTGTCTCCTCCAATCACTGCCCCAAGCGCGGTGACGGCGGCAGCCAACGGCCAAAAGAAGAACAAGAGGAAGAGAAAGCAAGCACAGCCTGCTGCCCAGGAGTTAACAGCACCGGCACCGCTTTCAGTGGCAACAACGAGGCAGCAACAACCAACGGCCCCGCCGGAAAGTGAGTCGTGGGTTTTGGCCCTTGGTCGAAAGACCAAAGCCAGGGCCGCGGAAAAGGCGGCCCAGCCGACAGGGCCCCAAGGGAAGAAAACAGCTGTGCCACGGCCTCCCACAGCTGCGGCTGTCAGTGTCTCAGTGCCACCTGGCTCGGAGACGACGATAGCCAAGCTAATGGAGGTCGCTAAGGCCAACATTAGCCTTGGTGATCTCGGCATTGCAGGTGGACTCCGCACCAAGCGAGCCATGACCGGGGCTCTGATTTTACAGATCCCTGGTGAGGGCAGCGCCGCATTGGCAGATAAATTAGCGGCACGCCTACGGGAGGTGCTGTCCGGCACGGACGCCATTATTACGCGTCCGTGTAGGACAGGAGACCTACGGGTGATGGACTTGGAGGAGTCCATCACACAAGCCGAGGTTGCCAAGGCCGTAGCAAAGGCGGGAGGATGTCTCGATTCTGACGTCAAAGTCGGGGACATCCGTGTTTCCCCGTCGCGGCTAGGCACGGCATGGGTCCGTTGCCCGCTTGCGGCGGTACGCAAAATTGCGAACGCCAAACGGGTGCAAGTGGGCTGGGTCTCGGCCAGGGTGGAGGCACTAGTAGCTCGTCCCTTGCAGTGCTACCGGTGCCTCGAACTGGGACACGTAAGAGCTAAGTGTCAGAACGAGACAGACCGTGGCGCGCGGTGCTACGCGTGCGGCGGTATAGGCCACGTGGCGCGCGCATGCACCGCAAAAGCACCTAGGTGCCCGGTCTGCTCGGACCTAGGCCGTCCTGCGGATCATCGGCTGGGGAGCAAGAAATGCTCCCCGCCGAAGAAAAAGAAAAGGGGGCCGCAGATCACCCCCGCCCCAGCCCTGGCGAACATTGGCATAAGTCAGTCGCCGCCGGCTACAAGACTGACACAGCCGGATAACCATCCGGCAGAGGAGGCAATGGAGGCCTAAAATTCGCGTACCCCCAGAAAGTTCTGCAGGGTAACCTAAACCACTGCCGCGCAGCGCAAGATCTGCTTATGCAAACGCTGGCTGAGCAGTCGGTTGCCCTAGCGGTGGTGGCTGAGCCGTACTACGTCCCGGATCACCCCCGGTGGTTTGGTTCTGATGACGGCACCGTCGCCATATACTGGGCAGGGGTGGAGAACGATCTCCACTGCACTCTTCTGCAGAGAGGGCTGGGGTTTGTGGCAGTAGAGTGGGGCCCCATGGTCATTGTGGGCTGCTACATATCTCCAAACTGCGGACTCCCCGTATTCGAGGCGTACTTGGACGGACTTAGGAGTTGCATTTGCATTTTCCTGTCCCGTCCAGTACTTGTCCTAGGTGATTTCAACGCCCGCTCCATACAGTGGGGTGATCGCCTGGACAACGTAAGAGGAGATACACTCATTGAGTGGGCGGCGGGACTAAACCTCGGCATCTTGAACCGGGGTTCGGTCAGCACCTGTGTGCGGTGGCAGGGGGAGTCGATCGTCGACCTGACGTGGGCGACTCCCTCGGTCATCGACCAGGTGTCAGGATGGAGGGTGGCGGAGGAGGTGGTCACTTTGTCGGACCACCGACACATCGTATTTGATGTGGCCATCCGCCGCCCGGGCGTAGGCCCGGACCGCCGCAGTAGCGGCCCTCCGCGACGATGGGCCCTCAAGCGGATGAACCGAGATATGCTCGTTGCCGCAGCCATCGTCGCGGATTGGCCAGAGGAAGAGGAAGTACAGGTCTTGTCCGATCCAGAAGCGCAGGCTGCTTGGTTCCGTGGCGTCATGACTGATGTCTGTGACGCGTCGATGCCACGGGTCAGGCTGAAGGGTGGGAGAGGTTCTCTGTACTGGTGGACGCCGGAACTCGAGCAGCTTCGCACAGCATGCTCGAGAGCCCGTCGCCGATTTCAGAGAACCCGAAGACGACGGCAAGCTACAGCTGAGGAAATCGCTGAAGTGAGGCGGGAGTACGGCGCTGCCGCTAAGGCCATTAGCCTTGCGATAGCAGAAGCCAAGGCTCGGTCCTGGAAGGGGCTTATAGAGGGGCTGGACAGGGACCCATGGGGGCGCCCTTACAAAATTGTACTGGGCAAGCTCAGACCGTGGGTCCCGCCGCTGACGCAGACCTTGGACCCGGAGTTTGTGCGAAGAGTGGTAGATACCCTCTTCCCCGAGTACTGGGTCAGTCCCTTACGCCCTCCGTCGCCGTCGGCACCAGCTACGTGGTCCGACGACTTTGACGTGACGGAGGAAGAGCTGGGCCGAGCCGTGAAGCGACTCGCCGCCCGCAACACCGCCCCGGGCCCTGATGGGATCCCGGGCCGAGCATGGGTGTGCGCTTTGGAGATCCTAGGGAATAGGCTGAGGCGGCTGTTTACCAGCTGCCTCCGTTATAGCGTATTCCCTGCTGGCTGGAAGGAAGCCAGGCTGGTACTTATCCAGAAACCTGGCAGGGCTGCAGATTGTCCCTCGGCGTTCCGACCGATATGCCTGTTGGACGAGGTGGCGAAACTCTTTGAGAGAGTTATCGCCGCCCGTATCAACCAGCACCTGTCGAGAGTGGGCCCCGACTTATCAGACAACCAATTTGGCTTCCGACAGGGACGCTCGACGCTGGACGCGATTGAACGCGTCCGCTCCTTGTCGGAAGAGGTTGTCTGTCGGGGGGGAGTGGCGTTGGCCGTCAGCCTTGACATTGTCAACGCCTTTAACTCTCTCCCGTGGTGGGTGATTAGGGAGGCGCTTGTGTATCACCAGTTGCCTCCCTACCTACGGGACATCATCGGGGTTTATCTCCGCGACAGGTCTATATCGTATATGGGTCGAAACGGCGAAGATTGTCGAAGGGAGGTCACATGCGGGGTTCCCCAGGGGTCGGTTTTAGGACCTCTTCTGTGGAACCTCGCGTATGATGCCGTCCTGAGGACCAGCCTTCCCCCAGGACTGAGTGTAGTCTGCTACGCGGACGACACTCTGGTACTAGCTGGGGGGCATGGCTTCCAGGAAGTCCTGGAGCTCGCCGAGTTAGGGGTGGCTTGTGTCGTCCAAGGGATCAGTAGTCTGGGTCTAAGGGTTGCACCTCATAAGACAGAAGCCCTGTGGTTTCACAGGAAACGCAGAGGTGCAGTTCCCACCCGATCGCTTATTAGAGTGGGGGGAACAGAGGTCGAGGTCGGGCGGTACATTAAATACCTCGGCCTCACCCTGGACAGCCGTTGGAGCTTCGAGGAGCATTTCGAGCGGATGATCCCTCGAGTTCGCGGGGTGGCGGGCTCCCTACAGAGGCTGTTGCCTAATCTAGGGGGTCCGCGGGAGGAAGTTCGCCGCCTCTACTGTGCGGTGATACGATCCATGGCCCTCTACGGAGCGCCGATATGGGCCAAGCGCCTATCGGCCTCCTCCCGCTGCCGAGCTAAGCTCAATCAAGCGCAGCGGGTAGCGGCCATTAGGATCGTACGAGGCTACCGCACAATTTCGTCCGAGGCGGCAACAGTCCTTTCACGTTTCCCGCCTTTTGATATCCTGGCGGATATGGACGCGAGGGTCTATGATCAGACTTGCGCGATCCGCCGGGGTGAGGGTGGGGAAGACCAGGACGAGCTCGAAATGCGGCGGAACAATCACCGACAGGCACTGGTGCAGTGGCGCGCGCGATTGGAGCAGCCGCGGAATGCGCGCCAACGCGCTGTCGGTGCCGTTCTGCCTAACCTCGAAGCTTGGGTAGGTAGGGAGGGAGGTCGCGTCACCTACCGACTGACGCAGGTACTCACTGGGCATGGTTGCTTCGGTGAGTACCTGAATCGGATTGGACGCGAGGAGACGGCACAATGCCACCACTGCGCAGCCGACTGGGACTCCGCCCAGCATACGCTGGAAGACTGCCCCGCGTGGGCGTCTGAACGCGAGATCCTGGTTGACCAAATCGGACGAGACCTGTCCCCGCCAGCAATCATTGCTGCCATGCTGGCGGATGAGGAGGGCTGGGGCGCAGTGGTCTCTTTCTGTGAAGCTGTAATGCTCCAGAAAGAGACCGCTGAACGGGATCGGGAGAGGGCCGATCCCGAGCGTAGAGGACGTCGGCGGCGGTATCAACCGTCGACGGGGCCGCAGGCTGCCAGAGAGTGGGGACCTCTGGTAGCAAATTAACTGCTGCGGTAGGCGATAGGATGGCGGCCCAATCGCATCTTTGCGATCGGGCTGCTACACACATTGATTAGGCCGATAGGCGTGGGGAAGCCTGCTTTCCCCGGGATAGGGCTTGGCTAGGCGCGGCGTCGATCCGGGGGGGACCTGAAATAATATGGTCCGGGTCCTTCCCAGAGCAGGGCGCCTGAGACCGGCTGGCGGGGTGGTTTTTAGTGGAAACACCACATACTCCTGGCTCCTGCGTCCCTAAGGAGCCGGAGATCCGAAGGGATTTTCCACCCCGTCAAAAAAAAAAAAAAAAAAAAAAAAAAAAAAAATAAAAAAAAAAAAAAAAAAAAAAAAAAAAAAAAGGCCAAACACTAAAAATTTATCACAATAATGGACAAGTTGTTAAAGAAATTGAAAGTAACTTGAAATCCTGTAACAAAATTGCTCCAGTTTCCCCCTTTTTCGCTTTGATTTATTAGCATCGACCTTTGTGACCTTGTTTATTCAATGTTATAAACAATGGTTATAAAACAATAATGACTTTTCAGCGTCGGTGTTATTGATGACTTGAGTCATGGGATTCAGGAAATGACATTGTTTTATATATTTATGTTAATGTAATTCCTTAGTAGAAACGGAAAATAAGTGAGTATGTTGGCCTATTGAATGCTGATTCAGCACAATCACAATGGGGGTAATGAATGATTGTGGGAAATGCATGCGCTGCCATTTTATGATATAGCATAAGTAAGGTCCGAATCATTTAATATAGTGAAGTAAATGTCACAAGTGTTTTTATTTTAAAAGATTTTCATTATAGCCTTAACATTTTAAAAAGCTAAAAATCTGATAAAATCATAATATTGTACTATTCTAACCTCTTTAGAATACGTAATGGTCTGCCTTGTGATATGCTATCAGTGTCAATTGTATTTATATTTCAATAATGTAGAGAAAAGGGTTTTAAGAAGAAGTAAGAAGACCAGAACAATCGAAAATACAGGAACTGGCTTTACTGGACGTCAGACGACTCCTGAGAAGATATATAAAAGTGTAACAACAACGTAGATGCTAGTTATGCTTCATGCAATATAGTTTTACTTGCAGCTACCATCTATGATTTAAATCCCCTTTTGAAACAACGCCTACTTTCCTTGATTCCTGTCCCATCACTTTTGCTAAATTACTAATATGTAGAATGTGTTTCAAATTAAAAAAAAAATATTTGATTTCGATTTATGCATACCAGTTTAGATATTTATTTTAAAATATAATTTTTTTCCTACTCCATTCACTTTTAAGTGGATTTTTTTTGCGATATGATTAAGGGCTGTGCAGTTTATTTTAAAATTAAAAAACTGGTTCAATGCAATCGAATACCTTCTACAAAACTTCGTAAGGACCAGTCCATAAAGAACCAATCTAGCTAATAATAGCCTTACTTATTTTACCCTTGCTTTCAACTATACAAACCAAATATCAAATTGATACAAAACTTAACAAATAACTAGAAAGCGCAAAGCTATCGTTACCTCAAATTATAAACGGTGAACCCTCCACTGTTTGACTTTTGGAATATTATATTAAGAAAGTTCCGCAGTCTGGCTCAGTTCGTTTTATTATATTATCATAAAAGGAAAGTTAACGGTCAGATGATTAGACTTGACTCATAGTTTGTCAGAGACAGTTTTCCAAATGAATGCCGCTACGGTTCTTTAAATATGATGCCCGTCTGATTATGTTGTCGAGATAGAAAGTGATAAAGGTGCAATGTTCCGTAGCCGGAGAGTAATTGAGTTGCGAAGTAAGATAAAATTTTCCTTATGAAAAATATCTAGGAAAGAGATCAAGATAAGAAAATGAAATGATTAAGTTAGACTTGTTACTATAAGGTATAAATACTTATTAAATCTTTATATTTAATTCGCTGGTAAGTGTCATTTTTAAATAAGCTACACCTACAGCTTATTTTAAAATGACACTTTACAACGAATTAAATATAAACAGCTTACCAATACTTATTGCATTAAAGTTGTAAATACTGGTTGGTAATGTTTGCATTTATTTTAAATAAATGAATGGAAACTGTTGGCTCCTAAAATAAAAAGCAATGGTATGGTTTTTTTTAACATAGTTGACATAAAAGGCAGATAGATAGAGGCGCAGTTATTGCGCTGCATTGTGGCGGTTACGAGACAACGAAATTGTTAAAACTATTGCGAAATTATTATTTCTTACCCTTGGGTTGGTTTATCATACTGTAGAACGATGTACTGAAGATTCTAGTGTTGGAGACCGCAAAAAATAACAGGAAATAGAAGTTTAGTAGCAGTAGAGTCATAGTACAGAAAAGAGTAGTAAATGAATGCTGAACACATTAAGACTCGAGAGATGTCTGTCTTTTTTAAGGCTGTACTCAAAAAGAATACTTCTAAATCCTTTTTTCTGATGAGAAAGAGAAGTTTTTACGTATAACACAGTTAAAATAATCAAAACAATGAAGCAGGGCAGGGTTATTCGAAGGATCAAGGGTGGGGATCATAAATATCATTCACAATATGGCGTGGGGTATGCTATTTAGATGTTACTAAATTGAAAACTTTTTCTGTAAAAAACGTGTCAAAACGAGTGCTGTAGTGTGTGTATTTTATGTTAACAAACGTTGTTACTTTATCAAGTGCCTAATGGATTTATTTCGATATTTTACTCACTCTATTTTATGTCTTGCGTGTTAATGTTAATTTATTTTTTCTTAATTACTCTCATTGTTCAGCATAGCCGTCCTGAAATGACGATATTTCAGTTTTTTTTCAAAAGACAACTAGTAACGTGGGTCACACATTACTAGTATTCTTGTTAACCCCTCCAGCTAAGCTAAATACTTGTGTTAGGAGTGGGTTCACGACGGTAGTGCACTCGGTGGGGTTCGAACCCGCAACCACTTCATCGCAAGTCCGACGCCTTAGCCATAACGCTACCACCGCTTCAACTTTTCAAATTTAATAATCTTGTTTATTGAGAACTAGAGCGTTAATAGTCATTCATAAATCTTGACGTATTAAACATATGTAGGACTAGCGCAAAACTTTAACAATGTGATAAGACTTCTTTATAATTTAATTATTAAAATTATTACAACAAACATCTACTACCACATATCAATCATAGCCATTACAAAATACGTATATAATACATAAAACAAACAAAGAGTATTGATTAAAAATATACATGTCAAGTTTCACGCTTCTGGCTTGGCTTCATTAACCCTATTTTTCTCGAAACAAAAATTAACTTCAAAACAACACAATGATCAATTTAACTTCTATCAACAACACTTAAACTGTGATTTACAAAGCAATGTAAATGGAGAATCATTAAGACAATCAACAACTTTTTAATGGACAGTCCAGAATTGCTGTTAAGTACGTTTTAAGTACGAGTACAGTAGAACTTGACAAATCTTCCAATGTCTACAGTTATGAATAAAATGGTTTTTATTGTGGATGAGGGATAAATTTGATTTATTTTTAATGTTAAGAATTTGCTTTGTATGCATTTAGGAATTAGTACGTAAGTATATAGTTACATCATATACATCTTCAATTAACCTATTTTAAGGGCACATCCACTACACAATACTAGTGTTCTTGCTGACAAAATTTCTGACAAAGTTAAACTTAGGATCTTATATCTATATGATCTACATGGAATTTAAACATACTTTTTAAAGAAATACCTAAAATTCTTTAGTTTTTTTATATCAGCCATACTGTTGAACATAGGCCTTCCAAATCCGTTCTCCGGTCTATAACGGTTACCTTTTATCATTTTATAGTCTAGTCGACAAGTTGAAAATGGTACAAAATAGAGATACTGCGCTTAAAATTATGTGCAATAGCTCATTGGATCCGGAATGACGTCTAGAAAAATGTGCCAAAAGCGTGTATTAGCACATAAAAAATTGCAAAAGTTATAAACAATTAAAGATGAAAAGAAAATGGCATTTCGTTTTATGCCAATATTTAATAAACTATTAATATTTAAGAAATTTCAAAAAAAGATTCTGAAAGAAGAGGAAATTTCCAATAAAAACTTCTAACTCCCGGAACTTTATCTTCATTATTTATAATTTTAATTTAACGCTGAAAATAGGTTTGCGCGTGACATTTTTAGGATGCGCACGTGGTGCCAAAAGCGAGTACTGCACATTAATTAATTTATTTGAATATTTTTTTTTAAATCTGAAAAAATTATGATGTGTTCTGAACACAATAATTAATTTATTCCCGTTGGAAATTTTACTTAAAGTTAATTTTTCAACAAGTTAAACAATTGTTAACTAACGAAATTTTCTCGAACTACCGTCTTAATTGTAAGTGAAAAAAAATGTTTAAATAATGGTCTTTGTTTAAGTAAAAAAAATGTTATAAACAAAGTATAAATATTTTTTTAACTTTTATGGCACGATCTTGTTAAGTATGTATGTAAGAAAGGCTCTACGAAGCGAAAATTTTTTACGACCATTATTTAAACCAGTTAAGAGGATATGATTGAGAGTACTAAAGACTAGTCTGCAACATTTATTAGCTGCCAGACTTCTTATAAAAATTATAATTCATAAATAACTTTACCTGAACATTACAGAATAGAATTATTACAGTTTGATGTGTATTAGTGCTATAAAAATATAATTTATAAAATGCGTACCTGCAACGGTTAGGTCATGCCGGTTCTGGTGTATTCGTTTGGTATACTTAGATGGACTCTGGCTGAATTAGATCCTCTTGACATGAGATTCCGTACACTGCTGACTGCATATTGAAAAGGATATAGGGTACCGACTTTCCTTTTCTAAAAAAACTACTGTACCCGAGGGATAGAAAAATAACTTCTAGGCGAAAAAAAAAACTTAGTCGTGGGCAAAAGCTTGTAACAGTATAAATCAAATAGAGCAATAAGGTTGCCTCACACACACTCACGTGCACATGTATAAGTACATGCACATGCTCAAGCACACGTGACACGTAACACACACACTGCACACACCTTTTTTTTATTTATTATGAAAAGACAACTCCCGCATTAGGAATATGTCGTGGATATCCACCAACTTTCAAACAACATAAAGAACACCCACAATCGGGACAACTATTTGTGGAGGCGCGGCGTATTGGCGAGGTGACCACTTAATCTATTGCGCCATCAGTGCAGTCTTTCTAACCAAACCGAACATGTAAGATATTTAAACAACCACATTGAACTAATAGAATACTTTGTTGAAATAGTAAAATCATTGTGTACGCAAAAGTAGATAAAGAAATTAATTCGTCTCGCTACAAGTGAACTAATAACATTCTGAAAGGACTGATCATCCATCAAGTGTCTGACAGGAGGAAATTCCGGGATCACTGCATCATATTCCATTAGATGTTACGTTTTCACACAGGATGCCTACGGATATAGAATTGATGGTGGCCATGAGTTTTTTTGCGAGTTTTAACATACATAAACAAGAACCTTTATAGTACCTATCGTAAGATGGCATTATAAATAATGGTAGTAATAAATGATATATTTTTATATAGCTTTGTTTGCTTATTATTGTTATTTTTGCTTATAATCGGTACTTAATCACGGTAACTTAATCGACTTTTAAAACAAACTGCAGCGATCCTGCTGTTTTGTGTATGTTAAATGGGTCGACAGAATTCCCTGGGTGAAGGTTTTGTAATGCATAAGCGACATTAGTAGTAGTATGAGTACTTATAGGCCCTTATAAGCGCGTTTATTTTGATTATTTTTCATGTCCTCATTCCTCCATTCATCCGTTAGCCTATTCAATCAGTCGACTGCTGGTCGTAGGCCTCTATCAACTTGCGCCATAGCACCCAATCTTCCGCCTTACACAACAATCAAAGCTATCTTCCTCAGGTCGTCAATCCATCTAGGTAACTACCGTCATCCTTATTCTTCAACTTAGTTGAAAGAAAAATCCTGAGAAATTTTGTCAAATCTATTCAACTACAATACAACGAAAAAAATTTTTTGTTTGTTTGTTTAAACTCGCTTATCTCTGGAAGTAACAATCGGATATGAAAAATTCTTATTGTGTGAATAGCCACATTCATGAGGACTAGTAGAGGCTATGTAACATCACGCTACGACTCTTAGGAGTGGAGCAGTGATCATAAACGTGGCAGATACTGTGGGGGACGGCTAGTTAAAATATATTATTCAAAATTCTACGGACTTTTATACGTACAAGACTGAATACGAGTACTAATCTCTAATACACAAGAAAAAACCATACAATAGTAAAATATGTTAACAACCACCGTTATGTGTTTTAACTCTTTTACACACACCACGTCCGATATTTACCCTATAATATAAAACGATGAAGCTATAAAAATTCAAACCCCATTCCCACGTAATATGTACGAGCAAAAAAGTCGTTTACTTAAGTAAAACTTAGATATCAAACGCTCACCACAAACAATACGACCTCGCCATACAAAGGGAGGGGATCACCCCTAATATCCAATACCTTTACAAATTAAGGTATGAAAGGTCTGCTCCCAATGATTCTTGAACGAAATTCATTAATGGGCCATATACAAAATCCTTTCGGGTCGAACGAGCCCTTAAATGGGTGTTATTAAAATGAAGGGTTTCAAGAGATTTTCGATACTTTCGACGTTCATTGCTCTTTAAGCATCAGCAATATTGTATTCAGCTTCTAAGTGGCGGTGTATTGTGTTCGGTGAAATAAATTGAGTTTCGTTTCGTAACCATTTAAGTACCTGTAATGGCAAAATGTGCTTTTGTTACAAAATGTAGGAAATTAGTATGTCAAGTAAACTTTTAAGAGAATAAGGATAAAAGAACTCAAATTATATAGGTACTTGTATAAGAAACCATATCTCCGCTTTCTAACACTATTATATACATTCCCCAGGAGGTATTTCAAATAATTTAATTTAATTTTATGTAAAGTATTATACAAAATTGTAGCAAACCAGAAAAAAACAATTAAACTTTGTTTCAAGTTATTTAAGTTTTTACTTTTAATATTATTCGTATTAAAACTCATTTGTAAACGGTATAGTTCCAATTTATTCAAAATTTAATATTCATAAGCTTACTCATAGAATTTAAATTCAATCTAGTAAACTGTTTGCGACTTAACTAAGTTTTAACAAGAAAATGTACGTAAATTTAAAATTACAAAGAGTGACTACTAATGTTTGAATATTTTAGTTTCAAAATGTATTTAGTGAACCTTGAAATTGTGTGTAGGGCTAATATTGTAAAGCTGACTTCTAGAAAGTGCAAATATATTACGAAGGTCAAACGCACGAAGGTCACGCTTATGTTAAAACACACAAGCGTACTTGATTTTAACCAAATTTCATTAGGAAACATAACCCCTTGCGATTATTTACCTACAAGTGTAGGTCCTTCGTGTCTGGCTTGTCCCGGATGGCATATTTATGATTTGTGGGGACCATAGTTAACTTATAACAGAATTTTAATGTATAAATAAAGTGATAAAAGTATTTTTTTAGCAATGAAGCCGTCCATCATTTCTAGCTTTAACAGCTGATACTTCCATGTAAGGTGCAGTTTTAAACAACGAGCTTATTTTACTCTTCAATAATTTTGTGAAGAATCTAATTAATCCCTATTTTATCGCCATTCCTAAGAGTATAAAAAACATTTGTTTCTAATTATAATTTATTTCTAAAACCTTAAATACGAACTAGGTGATAACTCTAACTTGAGAGATATCACTTCTTTCTCACTGTATAAAAAAACTAAATAAGGTGAGATTAAAGAGGCGGTAGCGTAATGGCTAAGGCGTCGGACTTGCGATTGCTAAGTGGTTGCGGTTACGAACCCCACTAACTCTACCGCTTAGCTAGAGGGGTTAACAAAAATACTAGTAATGTGTGACCCACGTTGCTAGTATTCTTTCATATAAAAAATACTTAACCTTAAAAATAGTTTTCATTGTGGTTGGGTAAAAATAGGCCTATTATTCTTATATTGGTCAAAGATAATGAAATAGGTAAATTACTATATTTTAATCAATAAAGCTCTATTTTAGCGCTGTAACTAGAAATACTATAATGAGATAAAAATAATCAAATAAGGAGTTAAAATTTAATAGTATTTAAAAATGAATTTAATAAAAAAATCTTATTAAACTACAGATTACTTTAAAATAATTGTAAAAAAGGTTTGCGTGCCTTACTTTTAACACAGAATACATAATAGTACTGTTACAAATTAATTATTTCTAAAAATTTACGACATAATTTAAAAAAAAAACATTTTAAGTGCATTTAATATAGTGGAATAGTACATTTTCAGTAGAATAGGAACAAAAAAAAATTTTGTAATATAGTTTCTACATGAATATTTAGGCTGAAATTTCAATAAAATATCTTTATTAGGCAAGAAAAAATCCTACAGTTAATTTGAGAGCAGTCTCGTAGATTATTATTATCTTTACATGTTAACTTTGCATTTTTAAATCGATAGATGAGACTTTTTCCAACATGAACAAGGCCCCAAAGTCCGGAAAGTCAAAACACGTAAATACATATGTATGACTTGGCATTCACAGTTTAGTAATCTTATTATAATATATACAATAATACACACACTGTAACTATTTTCAGCAACCAGGATGACAAGCGTAGCGTTTGACCCTAGAAATCACTGCGATACTAGTTGAAGTTAGTTGCCAACTTGCAACTGACGTTGACAAACTGTTAGTAAACTAATCCTAACAGATCGCCCGACCACCCAGAAGGTAATTAATTGTGCATATTGAGTGTTCTACAGATGAAGTATTCAGCACTTCGGTGTTAACTAATGTTGTTTTGTAATAGGTAACAGTTTATAATGTACCTCTTAGTAATCATCAATATTTTATATTGACCGGATACTCTAAAACAGCTTATATTTCTCTTTTTGACAATTTCAAGAAAATTATTCCGGTAATCAAGTATTTTAATATAGTCATAGAAAGAATTGTAAGCTAAAATAGATAATAAAAACTGTTAAACAATAATAGTATCGAATATTATTTGTGTATTCGGTCATTTAACTGTTTAATTTTTTATGCTGTCTTACTGTAATATAGATCATATCCGATCTCTTTATGTCTATGATAACATGTTCAATAGACATCTTAACACATTATGACAGTTAAAATATTACTCTCACTATAATGTAAATTTTCTTAAATGTCATAATGCAAGTTGCATAAGCGCCATTAAATATTTCATGTTCTAAGCACCGCACCTGCGCATAATAGGTGACAGCTTACTGTCCGAGGAGATTTCACAGTAATGTACAACCTACTATCCTTAGTCGACTCTTACATACCTAAAAACTTACTTACTGATAACTCTTTTTTTTTCTTGTAGAAACGTCCACGGGTCATCATCTCATCGGGGTCAACGGCAAGGTGGTGTGTCGGACTCGAACCGAACGCTTTACAAAACAATTTTTTTTTGTTGAAACATTAAAACATTGTATTTTTTAAAACGGCAACATAATGTAGTTGATTTAGCATTTTTTGTTTTCACCAGAACCTCACAGTAGTAGTAGTAATATTATATATTATTTTCTATAACAACTGTGTTAAGTAAATACTAAATACATACCTTTAAAATGTCGTCCAAGGTTTGTAAAGATAAACCAAACAGTTTTTGCTGTGTTTGTGATAAAATAGTTGATTCATCGCGGATACCCTATAACAAAAGGACTGCAAATCGCCTATTTACATGATTTTGGTTTTCCGATATCATATCAAGATAAAAACTTGGTTTCTAATGTGGTGTGCGCAACCTGTACACTGTTCCTTCGCTCCTGGTATTTAGGTAAAAATAGATCATTGGGTTGTTTTAAACGAATCACTAATGGGTCGGTTCGACCGGAGTGATACCACGGTCTCACAGAAAACCGGCAGTGAAGCAATGGCAGGTCCTTTCCAGGCACGGCTGCTTCGGGAAGTACCTGCACTCGGTCGCTAGGAGGGAACTGAGTCCCACCTGTCACCACTGCGACTGCAGTGAGGACTCGTGTCAGCACACGCTGGCGGTTTGCTCCGCCTGGGTGACAAAGCGGCGGGCCCTCACTGCAGTCATCGGAGGGGATCTCTCGCTACCAGCTGTCATACGCTCCATGGCCGGTAGCGACAGGAATTTTACCGCGGTCGCGACCTTCTGTGAGGACGTCATCTCGCAAAAGGAGGCGGCGGAACGGGTCCGGGAGGACGATCTCCACACGGACCTAATTCGCCGCCGGCGAACCGCCCTGAGTGTGGCCGCGGGTGGTCGGGACGGGTTTTCCCCTCCACCCGCTATAGTGGCCCCCCGTGAGGAGGCGGCGTCCGAGTGTGCCTGGACGTCGCCCAATTGAGAGGTTTTTAATCGAAGGTGTTGCCCGCGCTTTTGCGGGCAGGCGCTAGGAGGGTTCCGGATGTCTTAATAAAAGCTGTTCGGATCCCTCCTATTTAAGGCGCAGTACGGCACACCGTGTGGTTTTAGTCGGTTCGATTCCGACACACCGCCTTACCGAAAACCCCGGTGGGGTGACGGCCCGAGGGGGTTTCCACACGCACAAAAAAACAAAAAAAAAGGCCCTAACTCTTCCCTCCCCCTCTCCCACCCTTCCCCTACTCCGCCCTTAAAAGCCGGCAACGCACTTGTGAGTCTTGAGTTGCAGGTGCCTATGGGCGCCGGTAGTCTACCAACTGGTGACCCGTCTGCTACCATAAAAAAAATCATTTGGACAGAACCACGTAAGCGATTGTTACTTTTACTCGAAACATAAATATGAAATCAAATAATTTATGAAGATGTCCTCAGCCGCTAAGCTGATGCCTCATTCAAAGGACTTGCAGTACCCAAACTACCTTTCAAAATTGGCCAAAATTATAAAAAAAAAAAATGTCAAAGCTTATATGCAGCAGATATGGTCAGGCCAGTTTTTCAATACTAATGCAGTAAACTTACAAATCTCTCTGTGGTTAAACTAAAAGAAGAAATATCTCAAGTCAAGAAAATATTGATACAATTTTGAGAGTCCTAACCGACATTGAAAAGGCTGCCTAGGATTAATCCAAACTACTACGGAATAAATGGGGAATAAAAGTGAAACCACGGGGCGCTGCTAGTAAAATAATAAAGGAGACAAGAATCTAAATGTACTTCATTATTATCTGGAAGAAAAACAGACTTCAGTTAACTTTTTATTTTTGTAGAAACCCCGATCGGTTATCAACTTAAACAGCTAATTGAGGGCTATGTCGTCAGTCTAGAGAAGTGTCTATTATAGTGGTCAAGTGGCCTACAATAACGAAATCCTGTTATAAATGTTTATCATTGTACTCCTGTTATTCAGAAAAAGTTTATTGCTTACCATGCTAGGCTCGTTCCAATTTATCTTGTGTTTTAAACAAACTTTACTACCACCGATGGGAGTAGCTAGCTTGTTATTGTATATAAGTAATATACAATAACTTGAGCTTATGAAAATTTACTTAACTGTGTTTCTGAAAACAAGGTATTTTAGTAACTTTTTTCGTTTGTCAGTTGTGACATCATCTTTGTGATTGGTTTGCAGTATATTAATTGAACGTCAATCATCCGTGTTTAATTGCTAACTGATGTATAGACTTTAGATTTCCTAACATTGCGACTGTCTGAAGTCCTGATGTAATATATTATCTGTAAATCACCTTTATATCCTACTAATATTATAAATGTGTAAGTTTGCATGGATGGATGGATGTTTGTTACTCTTTCACGTAAAAACCACTGAACCGATTGCTATGAAACTTAGTATGTAGATAGCTGGAGACCTGGATTAACGCATAGGCTACTTTTTATGTCGATATTCAGACGGGATCGGTACTTACGTGGGTGAAACCGTGGGGCGCTGCTAGTATTGTAATATGTAAGATTTTTCACGACTGAGTAAAGTTCTTGCACAGGTTTGCACGTAGCCTTGCTGACCTTATATTGTGAAAAAAAGATTATGTTTTAGTAAGGTTCTGTAATAGCGAAAAACAGCGGTTAATCTATGAAGCTAAGGCATTGCTTTATATTAGCTTCACCTGTATCTATCTGTATATCTACGTAACCCGATCTTTCAATATAGTTTTAACCAACTTCAAGACGTCTCATTAACTTAAAAATTTGCACACATATGTTGATACGTGTGCAAATTTCGTCGGTCGTTGGACCGATCACAATATAAAACTATAAACTAAAAAATAATAGTAGTTTATTTTCTACTTTTTCTACTTTTCTACGTTTTGCTATTGAAGCGTGTTTTTTTAAACTATAATTTACTTTATAAAGTTCTGTCAAGTCCCTAAGATTTTGACTTATCCCAAATTGTTTGGAATAATTTTTTGTCCCTATTAAGGCTTGCTACAATAAACTTGCCTCAAACTTGTCTCAAGTACACCAGTGCGTTATGAAAACCGTGAAGTTTAAGTAATTTCGGTGTATTAAATAACTATGCATCAAAAATTTTCTTAGTTGGTTATTTTATTGGTAGGTACATTGCTGTGTACTAATCAAAAGAAATCTGCTTACTGTCAGACAGCTCTTTGTGCCTTGAACAATCTGCAGAAAACATGTTAGTCTGGAATATGACATTCAAGTCGCAACAAAGAACAGAAAAAACAAAACTTTCAAAGAGAAGTTATTTAGGGACGACGAGTTTAAGTTACCGAATCTATTTAAAAAAAACAAATGATGGTTATTGTTTGAACATGATTGAAAGCAATATTAAAAAAATTATAAACAGAAACGATTTTCTGAATATCGTGTTTATTAAAAATTTACGGTTTTATGCACGTTTGTATTTCAAATCCGACGCGGCAGGGCTCTTCGCTCCATGAAAAGGGGCCCCCGCCCTTTTTCATGGAGCGAAGAGCTCTGCCGCGTCTGCGTCACACTAGCGTGAAACTAGTCGGGCATCCTCAAAAAACAATAATTTAATAAACATGAACACCACTTAGTAGTTAGTTTTATTGTAATATGAATATTACTCACAAAAGATTATATTCTAATCCAAAGTAATGTTTTGAGCTTATAACAGAATTTATGTTCCAAAGTAATTTTCTTATACAAGACTACATTTTACTTTTAAATATTCACATTCTGTTGTGGTACCAGCGATTGTTGTCTTTGAACTCTCTAACATTTGCAAAAGTATCCAAAATCCATTTACCCAATGATTATTCGGAACTGTCCAGATGGATTTTTGAGCACACAAAAAAACACTCGTCATAAATTCAGCAAATTCCTTTGTTCGTACACAAACCATTCCGGCGAAAATAATTACAACACAAAAGAAAATTCTTCATTTTTCTTACAATTGTCTCTTGCCCTTTCAACTTCGTCGACCTTGACCTCTTATTATCATCTCGTTATGTATAATATGTCTCGACTTTAGCTTAAATGTTCAAGTCCAGTGACGTTGAACATAATATAATTTATTACTGTCCGTTTTAAATGATGATCCTATTAGACATATTTTGCCACAAGAGTATAATTAGCCATCATTTTTAGTTTAGAGATATAAAATGTAAATGAAAGATAAATATGTTTATAAAAACATTCACTAGCTGACGAATAATTTACACATAAATAAGGGAATCTAGATGTTCAAATTCAGAAAAAGAGTCTTGTTTTTGTTCCAAAATACCATGAGAAAACATTAAAAAAATATAATTTAATCTTTTGCTTTGTAAGCTGCAGTGTGACCTTAAAATTTTTGCAATGATTTAGTTTTAGAATTTAAAAACGTTTTTATAAATTCAGTTTCTAAAATAATAATAGAAAATCATTAAAACAAATAATTTAAATTATTGTTAAAACAAGACGAATTATGAACACAATAATATTTTTGTTAAAACTAAAACAAAATTCAAAATCTTAAATTAAACGGAACAATTTGACATAAAAACTCGTTTCATTTCCAAAATATATAAGCGAGGCTTCAAAGGCAGGCCAAATTTCCATACTGTTTGGTTCGTTAGCACTGACTTAGAACTGTCTGAAAATCTCGTCAGCGTTGTCCTTTGATTGTCAGAATACATTACGTATATACGTGAGACTGTTTGACTCGAGCTTCGTTTTAAAAGCCAAAACTTCGGTGTAAGAATGTTTAGAGTAGATTTATGGAAAATACCCACGGCCGTAACTTAAGGGCATAATCAAATTGATTAACTCTATATACAATACTAGCAGCGCTCCGCGGTTTTACCCGCGTAAATCCCGATGCCGTGTGAATATCGGGATAAAAAGTAGCCTATGTGTTTTTCCAGGTGCCCAGCTGGACACTAGATAGCTATCTAGATACCAAGTTTCATCGTAATCAGTTCAGTGGTTTTTGCGTGAAAGAGTAACAAACATCCATCCATCCATACATCCATCCATCTAAACTTTCACATTTATAATATTAGTGGGATTAGTGGGATAGTGGGATATATATAAAGATTAAATTTCAATTTCACACCCTGAACTGCTTAACTTCTACATTTATATCTACATTTTATATTTATAAGCGGCGGTAGCATAATGGCTAAGGCGTCGTACTTGCGATCAAGTGGTTGCGGGTTCGAACCCCACCCAGTGCACTACCGAAGTGAACCCACTCCTAACACAAGCAGTTAGCTTAGCTGGAGTGGGTAACAAGAATACTAGTAATGTGTAACCCACGTTACTAGTATTCTTTAAAAAAAAAAAATAAGTATCGCTGGAAAAAATAAATGTAGATTTTGAACTATAGAACGTTTCCTTCTGAAAGTGCTGAGAGACCCGTAAATGGATGTTGCTTTTAAAGCAAGTTTGATAATGGTTACATTTTCGGACGCATAAAATGAAAAGTTTGCCAATTATTTGGCTTAGGTATGATGAAAGGAGTAAACTTTTGGGAGGTAAGTTCCCTTTACACAAATTAAATAAGTCGAGAAATTGTATTATCCGTCTTACGAGTCGAGACTCTATAGATACATAGACATATTTTTTCATAAATAAGTAATTTAAATTGCAACTCTCTCGGTGAGACACACTGTGACTCATTCTTACGTTAATATTTATTCTTCAGCAAAACTCAAATGTCAATTTATTCATGGATATTTGCAGAGAACAACGTGATCTCACCATTTCAAACCTTTTTACATAGTAAGTCATTCTCGGGAAGCAATTCTCGACAATTCTATGACTAGCCTTGAGAAAAACCGTCGAAACAAACTCGAGGATCCAAGTCGATATCAATTTCATGTAATGTACCTGGGCTGACCAGTCACGACACCTAGTAGACTACATGTAACTTCTGACGAGCCGCATGTTTTGTGTTGTTTACCTGCAATCTTAAAATACAACAGAAGTCACTTTTTTTATTCAGCTGTGTATGTTTTACTGACGTGACGTGGCGACAACCAATTCGGGAAACTAAAAAAAAGTAAAAGTCTGGCACCTGCAACCGGCGCGGCAGGACGCCTCACCCCTTGATAAAGGGCCCCCATCGGGTCCGAAACTAGTCGGGCATCCCCGAAATATACACGTGAGTAAAACCGTATATCTTAACTAAAACTAAGAAAAAATTAATGAAGTTCGTATTTTTCCCTCTAGTATCGCGCAAATTGCTACTTTACTCTTTTTAAACGCTAGAAAAAACATGCAAAAAATTTATCTTCCTAGCCTTTAACACATCACTGTACCAACAGCTAATATATGAGACTGCCCTTAAAGTTATTTTAAAAGAAAAATTTTGCTAAGTAACGCTATGCTACAGAAAATTGCTTTCAGATTTCACGCCAAAGCCAACTGTGATTTTATGTCTCGGAAACCTGTGTTCGAGGTACCGATCTTAATATTCCCTGCAAAATATAAGAAAGTAATTTTCCTGTATTCGTTTGATGAAAAGGTGTTGAATTATTAGAAAAATATGAAATAGACTGTGGCGAGTAGGCGAGTAACCTTTATGCGTTAGGGCGAAGCACAAGATCGTACGATCTACGTCACACATGGCGTGATGTCCTCCACGTGTAAAGGATTAGTGCAGTAAGACCCGCCTACCGCAGGATGGCCGCCTACTTCCTATTGTACTACCGGCGCGCGCGCAATATGGTCGCCGCGATCTTTTGTTATACGGTCTACGCCCACATCTAGAAAGTGCCAGGACCGAACCTTTTGTAAAATTGTGTCAAGCGCGAACCTTTACTATTATTAATTGTTTTTCTATATAAATACTGTGTCTCGTATGAGAATTCATTCCGCATTTTGTTATCGCCTTGGTACAAAATAAAGATTTGTTTACTTTGTTGCTCAAGCTCTTTAATTGTTGACAATCAAACAAGTATTCTCTGCTGCGCTTCGTTTCGCTTATATTATTATATTTATTATAAGCAAGTGGTTTAGGATAACCAATCTAAACACTTCAAGACCATAAATTTTCCAAACCAACCAAAAGGTTTGGTATCCCTGGAAAGTCGATTTCTTGTAGAAAACGAATGATCATTGCATTGTTGTTATTCTAAAATTAAATAATGTAGTCAAACACTTTAAAGTTAATAGAATACAAAAAGCTATTGCATTTTTAACAATTAGCAAATACAAAAATGTTGCAAATATAAGTACCTACTCCAATTCAAACACCATTTTTTTAACATATTTCGTAGGTAACCTATTAAATTATAGGGATATCAATTTATCTAAACAATTTTTTTTTATGGTATAGGGGGCAAACGAGCAGACGGGTCACCTGATAGTAAACGACTACTGCCGCCCATAGGCACCTGAAACTCAAGAGTCACAAGTGTGTTGCCACCCTTTAAGATGGGAGAAGAGGGGGAGGGGGAAGAGTGGAGAGGGGGGAGAACGGAAGGGTTAGGGCCTTTTTTTTTTTTTTTTTTTTTTTTTGTGCGTGTGGAAACCCCCTCGGGCCGTCACCCCACCGGGGTTTTCGGTGGGGCGGTGTGTCGGAATCGAACCGACTAAAACCACACGGTGTGCCGTACTGCGCCTTAAGGAGGAGGGATCCGGGAACAGCTTTTATTAAGACATCCGGACCCCCCCTAGCGCCTGCCCGCAAAAGCGCGGGCACCACCTTCGGGTAAAAACCTCTCAATTAGGCGACGTCCAGGCACACGCGGACGCCGCCTCCTCGCGGGGGCCACTATAGCGGGTGGAGGGGAAAAACCCGTCCCGTCCACCCGCGGCCACACTCAGGGCGGCATGAGGCGGTGGTAAGCGCGCCTCCGCCGCCCGGTTCGCCGGCGGCGAATTAGGTCCGAGTGAAGATCGTCCTCCCGGACCCTTTCCGCCGCCTCCTTCTGCGAGATGACGTCCTCACAGAAGGTGGCGACCGCGGTAAAATTCCTGTCGCTACCAGCCATGGAGCGTATGACGGCCGGTAGCGAGAGATCCCCTCCGATGACTGCAGTGAGGGCCCGACGCTGCGTCGCCCAGGCGGAGCAAACCGCCAGCGTGTGCTGAGCCGAGTCCTCACTACAGTCGCAGTGGTGACAGGCGGGACTCAGTTCCCTCCTAGCGACCGAGTGCAGGTACTTCCCGAAGCAGCCGTGCCCGGAAAGAACCTGCGTCAGTCGGAAGGAAAGGGTCCCGTGCTGCCGCCCTGCCCACTCGACGATGACCGGCTGGAGCGCCTCCACGGCGGCAAAGCCAGCACGTGGAGCCTCCAGCCGGGACGACCAACGAGCCATGGTGGCTCGGCGAGCGGCCTCACGCCATTCGCGTACCTCTTCGGGCGGGGGCCGACTGCCACTTCCCGCCCGGAACTCAGCCGTTCGCCGATATACTTCGGCGAGCACTTCCGCCTCCAAATCCCACGGGGGAGTCCCAGCCAACGCGCACGCCGCCTCCGTCGACACGGTGCGGTATCCGCGTATGGCTCTAACCGCCATAACCCTCTGAGGGCGCCAGAGGCGCGCCCTATTCTGGGCGGTCAGAGCTCCCGCCCACACCGGTGCACCGTACAGTGCCATTGACCGGACAACCCCCGTGTACAACCGTCTTGTAGCGACGCTGGGTCCGCCCAAATTGGGCAAGAGTCGCCCAAGGGCGGACGCAGCGCCGACCAGCTTCGGAGCAAGCTGTCGGAAGTGCTCGTCGAAGAGCCACCTACCGTCGAGGATCAGGCCCAGATACCTTATGTGGGCCCGAACCGGTACGAGAACCGAGTTGACTACGATGGAGGCGCCAGGGGGTGGACCACGACGAGGCCCATGAAATAAAAGGGCCTCCGTCTTATCCAGGGCCACCCGCAGACCCAGCGCCTCGATGCGACCGACCACCAGAGAGACACCTCTGGTGGCCAAACGCGCCGCCTCTTGGAAGTTCGCCCCCCGGGCTGTGACCAGTGTGTCGTCGGCGTAACAGATTACGCCCAGCCCGGGGGGGAAGTCGCCTCGAAGGGCCCAGTCGTACCCCATGTTCCACAGGAGTGGTCCAAGGACAGACCCCTGCGGAACACCGCACGACATGGGCCGACGACTTAAAACTCCGTCTCGGTCCTCGTACATGACGGTACGCTCCTCGAGATAGTCTGCCACTAGCCGCCTCAGGTACTGTGGCACCCTATGATAAAGGAGTGCTTCCCTGATGCAGCTGAATGGCAGACTATTGAATGCGTTGGCGATGTCCAACGACACCGCCAACAACACGCCGCCACAGCTCACTACCTCTTCGGTCACGGCCCTCAGGCGCAACACAGCGCCGACCGTCGAACGCCCCGCTCGAAAACCGAATTGGGCGTCCGACAAATCGGGGCCGACCTCGCCAAGGTGCCGGACGATGCGGGCAGAGAGGACCCTCTCAAACAATTTACCCGCCTCGCCCAGCAACACGATGGGCCTGTAGGCCGCGACCGAGTCGGTAGGCCGTCCCGGCTTCCTTAAAAGGACCAGCTTCCCGCTCTTCCAGCAGTCAGGGAAGCGCCCGGACGCCAAGCTGGCGTCGAACACCTCCCTGAGGCGGTCGGACATGTGATCGAGGGCAAGGGCCAACACTCGGGCAGGGATCCCGTCTGGCCCGGGGGCGGTGTTCTTAGAACGGATCCGTAAAACAACCGCCCCTACCTCCGCCTCCGTGACGGGCGGAACACCATCCTCCTCGTTCTCCCCGTCGTTTCCGGCCAAGAGGGCCATCGACGGGGGTACGTGCTCCACCCGTTGCGGGAAAAGGCCCTCAACCACTTCCTGCAGGAAGCTGGGCTGGAGAGTCTCCGTAAGGGGGGGGCCCGACGCGCGGAGCTTTTGTTGCGCCGCGCGATATGGGCGTCCCCAGGGGTCACCATTGAGACCCTCCAGCATCTCCTTTCTTTTCTCCTCTTTGGCGCGGCTAATGGCCAGCTTCAGAGTTTTCCGCGCCTCTCGGTACTCCTCATGAAGCTGGTCCTCCTCCCCCTCTTCGCGGCGACGCCGCCGGCTGCGAGTGTAGGACCTCCGGGCACGAGTACAGGCCGCTCGGAGGTCCGCCAACTCCTGGGACCACCAGTAGACCTCCTTCCTTGGAGGCCGACGACCTCGGACGCGGGGCATGGCCGCATCGCAAATCTGCGTAATCGCATCGCGAAAGCGGCCTGCCCCCATGTCTGCCTCCTCAGTCAGAGGCCGCGGAGACAGCCAAGAGTAAATAATGGCTGCCTCCTCCAGTAGGTCCCTATTCACCTTTGTAACAGCCCACCGCGGGAAGCGGGAAGAACGCCGCACCGTGTGACCCCTTCTGGGGTCCTGGATCCGGGAGAGCTCGAATCGGATATAGAGGTGGTCCGAGAGCGTCTCAACCTCTTCCAGGACACGCCAGTTCCTTACTCGTGCGGCGAGAGCAGGGGTAGCGAACGAAAGGTCCACTATCGACCCCCCCTGCTGTCGCACGCACGTGTTGGTGGAGCCTCTGTTTAAGAGACAGAGGCCCACCGATGCCGCCCACTCCTCCACGGCATCGCCCCGTGCGTCCGTCCTGGGGGAACCCCACGCAACGGACTTTGCGTTGAAGTCCCCCAGCACTAAGACGTGCCCAGACGCTAGTCGCCGCATCGAGGTCTCCATGTTATTGAGGAAAACCTCGAAGTCGCTCAGACTCCGACTGGGGGAGAAGTAGACACCATATATGGTGATCCCCCCCCATGCAGCAGCAACATATCCATTACCCTTGTCTCTTAGCGACAAGGGCGGGGAATGAGCCGCCGTGGAGCCGACGACTGCCACGGAGCCGTCCCGGTCACCCACCCAGTTTGGACGGGGAGGAACATAATAGGGCTCCGAAACTACGGCTACGCCGATCGACCACTCTGCCATGGTTTGCAGGAAAAGATCTTGCGCACCGGCAGAGTGGTTTAGGTTCGTCTGGACAAGGAGGCTTGAGACTTGGTCCATTTATTGGACCGTCTCTACAGCCTCCTCCATGGGCGACGATGTCGACGCACGAGTGACATCGGAGGTAGCCTGGGCCGATTGGCTAGCCTCCGATGTTTTCTGAGAAGTGCGGGGAGGCTTGCAGCCCCCCTGCCCCATCTGGTGATTGGCGGGCAGATTGCCCGCTGCACACGCTGGGCAGTGAGGGGCGGCGGAACATTCCGCCGCCTTGTGCCCCGGTCGACCGCAGCGGAAACATAGTCCGCTACAGTCGAAACAACTCGAACACTTGACGCGGGTGTGTCCTGACCCTAGGCATTTGAAACACCTCATCGGTCTCGCTACCAGGACTGTGACTCTGGCGTTCACGAAACCGATGAGGACCTTGCCGGCGTCGCCCAAAATTTTGGCCGACGCTACGGGACAGCTGACCCATACCGCGCCAAGGCCCCCTGGACCGGGGCGGATGGTGCCGACTCTGATGTTGTCCGCGCCGCATCCCGTCTTCTCCTGAACGGCAACGCGGACATCCTCCACCGTCACAGAGTCATCCAGGCCCGAAATGCGCAGGTCCGCGCACTTGGTGGGCCTGGCGATCTTGACACCATCCGTTATTGGGAATATTCCCCGCAACTTCTCAGCGAAGGTGTCGGCCGCCCTCGCACCTTCAGCCCCGGGGAACTCCAGTATTCGAGCTCCCGTCTGGGCGAGTCGCATCCTCACGCCTGAAGCCCCGAACTCACCGGCGAGGCCATCCCGGGCCTTCTTAAAAACGGCCGCATAAGATAGCCCACTGTTCGCTGCCTCTGGCGACACGGTGATAACCACAGCCGCCGTTTTGGGCGTCTGCAGTTTCCGCGGCTTCTGTTTGTTGGCCACTGCCACTGACGGCGACTGCGGTGTAGAGGCCGCTTTCTTTGCAGCCTTCTTACCCCGCTTTCGGGACTTTTTCCCCTCCCCAACTACTTGCCACCCGTCGCCAGAGGTGGCAGACGTAGAGGGACCAGATGTTGAGGGGCCAGGCACAGTTTTGGCACCAGATGCGGCGCTCTTCCCATTAGGTGCCGGAGTGGGGAGCGGAGGGAATGCCACCGCCTCCGTAGCCGAGGCCTTAGCCGGATGCCCGGATTTGGTTGCGGCCTTAGCTGGTCGCCCGGCTTTCGACGTGGATGCAACGGCCACCGGCCCTGACGTCGCCACCGCATACGAGACCGTGACGCGCCCACCCGAGACGGGAAGTGGCGTCGGGACTGATGCGGCCTTAGGCTTATCCGCTGCGAGTGGCGGCCGCAGAACAGGGGCCGCAGGCAGCCTTGCTTCGAGACCCGCGAGGCGCCCGTCCATCATTCGCCACACTGCGTCTATAATTTGACGCAAGTGGGCATCAGGAACGGAGGATGGGGAGGTGGAAGGAGCAGGTTGCTGCGCAACCGCATTTGTCTGTTCGGGGCGATCCGAGAGCGCCCCCGCCCGAAACTGGGTGAACTGAGCACTTAGCTCTGCAACCTGCTCCGACAGGCGATCATTGGAGGCCATAAGGCGATCATTTGCCTCTTGGAGTTGCGCCACGTCCGCGATGAGGCTTTCTACGACCCCAGACACGGCGGAGGAGGAATCCTTCAGGGCCCTAACAAACGAGCCCTTCAGGTTGGTGGACTTGGTGGCCACTTTGTTTATAATGGCCACCGCTGCTGTCGTCCTCTCCTTCAGTGACACTGATATTTGGGGGTCAGAACATCCTTCCACCGGTGCACGGACCTTCAGTAGGAGATCCGCTATTTCCTCCTCTGCAATGATTTCGCCTTCCACGCGAGCTCGCCCATATGCTTCCGACCTTGAAAAGGCGGAACCTGCTCGAGCAGGGATCGGTGTACGTGACCTCGACCTCCCTCTTTGGCTGCTAGGCACTTTTGGTGGCAGCATGTCATGCGACGCATCGCCTTCTTCATCTCTAGAGCGACCGCGCTTCCGACTTTCATCGCGGGGCTCCACCTCCATTTCTTCGGCCGAGTTAGGTGTTGAACTGGCGACCTTGGAACGTAATCGTTCCGATTTCCTTCTGCTCCCAGGAGTCCGATCGACTTCTGGGAGCTCCTGCGAGAGAGGCGTCGCGAGTAAGACCTCCTCGTCGTTAGACGAGGTGTCGTCCGCTTTTCCCTTCGTTTTCTCCTTCCTCTTCACATTCTCCTTCTTTTTTTCATCGGTAATTTTTTTTCCTTGTAATAAATGTTCAGCTTCCATAATTATTCCCACGAGTGGGGGAGAAATAAAGGTCAACCCGGGCAGAGATCCCCCAATACCCGGGCAAGCGAAAATTTATGCCCAACCGAGGGGTCCGCAGGTGCCCCGGCTGGGAGTGCGCTTGCGACTGAACTACCCATCAGCCATGCATCCCCTGGTCACGCACCAGAACACGGGATTCGGGGTGATTTTTTAGAGAGGTTTTCTTCCTCGCAGTCCGGGCGGCAAAGCCAAGACCCTCGTCCCCGATCGGAGTCGCGAGACATGACCACCACTCCTTTCGGGATTACGATATGCCGACGGTGGCCAGGAAACTAAATTTCCCATGCCTGCTCGGTGGCATTGTAAGTGCACGCCGAGCCCGTCCTCCTTCTCCACTGAGGACAGCGGAGAAACTCCGGGAAAGGGTCCCTCCTATGTGATTTTTTCCAGAGGTTTTCATCCTCATAGCTCCGAAGAGCGAGGAGCCAACAGAGGAATCGGCAGAAACGCCCACTCTGTTGGACCAAGCTTCGACCGAGTGGCCGATGAAAATGGCCTCCTCTCCTCTTACTAGAATATTAGCCGTTGGCGATGACGCCCTCCCCAAAACGGAGGAGGAAAAGGAAGCGTCATCGTCAACGTTTCCAGGGTGCACCACGTGGAGGTTTTCTAGACAGCACCCCGAAGGGTTAGGGCCTCGGGTAACCTCACTTAGCGGCGAAAAGCAATGCAATCATTGCTTTACTACCGGTTTTCTATGAGACCGTGGTATCGAGCAGAGTCGAGCCGGCCTATACGAACCGAAGCATGGCTCTCCTACGTCCAAAAGAAATATTGTAATCACGCAGCCATTAAGCGAGATGTCATGTGGTAGTAGACACGACGTCGAGTGATTCGCGGATTCGCGAGTTAGGTCGTCTAATAATATAAATATGTCGTACTTACGTCATATCCGCAACGCCAGCGCTACCTTTCAGCGCTTGACGTAGTCAATGTTTAAAGGCCGAGGGCGTGCCCGACACTTCTTGTGCGGCAGTCGGACGGAGCGGTCGAATATTTAAACCGTCACCCGTTCCTAGCGATATAGGTAACTAGCTATAGTCGTGTGTCTATTTGTAATAATCTAGTTAGAAAGTGAGGAATTATGGGCCCTATAGAGGATAATGATCATTCCCCTCCGTCGAGTATATGTTTATAAGTGGTTACAACGTGTAAGTATGTGAAATATTTTATATCAAGAAGTCCTTGTACCGTTAACCCTAACCCAACGCTCCTATAAATAACAAGGACATGTTATTAACTTCTCTTCTATGAAATTCAACCTCATAAAGTAATTAAAAGTCATATATTTTCATATTTAAAATTTCTAGCATCATAGAAATTATTCACTCTGTCAAGTGTGAAATTAACAAGTCTGTGTTGACTAAACATGTACGCAAATTGACTTACTATATACGTCCCTCTCATAGAGCTATGGCGACCCTACCCACTAGTACAAAGGTAAACAACAGTTGCAAAGATAGATACCATGTTTTTTTATTAACCGACTTCAAAAAAGGATGTTCTGTATTCGATCGGTATGTACGCATGTGTGTGTATGTCCACGATTTTCTTTAAAAGTGACCAATTATCATGATTCGTAACGTATTCCACAAATGTTGAGGAAGGTTTTAGTATACAATATTATTATTATTATATTTAGTATACAGGGTGTATTCGAAAATAGAACACTTACTTAAATCACTGAAAGGGCATGACTCTAGCTTACGGTTACAATAAGAAGTGTGTGAGAGTGGGAGAGCCATGCTTCGGCACGTATGGGCCGGCTCGACCGGAGTAATACCACGGCCTACCACGAAAATTCCACCATCCATCTTCCATCTCCCCCTGTCCCCTCCTCTCCCTCTCTTCCCCCCTTCCCCTAATCCTATTTTAAAGGCCAGCAACGCACTTATTAAAGAAAACATTAAAATACCTTTCCTCTCTTCCAGCTCCTGACTATCCAGCTTTCGTCTTTAGCCAATTCTCCGATTGTGATGTTAAGAAGAGTATATTGTCTATAAATTCCCGCGCAACTGGAAGTGATAATATTAGTCGCGACATGTCACCCTTCCCAAGCCCACCTTAAAGGTCGGCAACTGACTTGTGACTCATGGGCGGCAGTAGTAATTTACCATCAGGTGATCCGTCTGCTCGTTTGCCCCCTATACCAAAAAAGAGGATATTGTTAAAGATCAGATTTCAGACCACTTGAGTTATTTTTTATGCAATCTTGGATGAAATTCTTCCTGTTCTTACTCACCTATTTAATTCTTCCATATCAAGTGGGAAATTTCCCGTGGCATGGAAAGAAGCGCAAGTCATTCCTCTACCAAAAAATCTAACCCTACTAGCTTTTCTGACTATCATCCTATATCCATCTTACCCTTCCTCTCCAAAGCTCTTGAACGCCTGGTGTACAACCAAGTTAGCTCTTTCCTCTGTAAAAACACCCTCTTAAATCCCCTTCAATCTGGTGTTCCTCACGGTCATAGTACCACAACAGCATTGGCTCATGTCACGGATGATATAAGGTCGGGAATGGAAAATGGCAAGTTGACGGTGTTAGCTCTACTGGATTTCAGTAACGCCTTCAACACCGTTGCTTTTGATCTGTTGCTTGGGACAATGTACTCTCTTAACATATCTCCAACGGCGATTGACTGGTTTCGTAACTACCTGTTTGGTCGCCGATAGCGCATCCGCATTGAAGACACTGCATGGTGCACTACATCTGCTGGCGTACCACAGGGTGGCGTTCTATCTCCCTTGCTTTTTGCAGTTCTTATAAACTCTATTTCCAATAAACTTTCTTCTTCTTACCACCTTTATGCTGATGATTTTCAAATTTATACTCAAGCCTCTCCAGAAGAATTGTCAACACGGCTATAGGCATTATAAACATAGACCTAGAACAAATCTGTGTTTGGAGTAAGTAGCACGGCTTAAAAATGAATCCTGTGAAAACACAAGTGCTTGTTGTTGGTACTTCTAGGATAAGAACAAAAATAGATTGGTTAAGCGATGGTGCCCTTATTCCCTTTCAAGATACAGTAAAGAACCTTGAAATATACATTGACAAAGACCTATCCTGGAGTCCACAATTACAAGAGGTTAGCCGGAAACTTTTTGCATCTGCAGGGTCCTGCAGAAGACTGCGTAACCTTCTTCCGGTTGCCACTAAGATTGCGCTCGCAGAATCACTCCTTCTTCCTATCCTTGATTATGCAGATGCCAGCTATCTAGATCTCACCGAGGACCAACTTGAAAAACTTGACTGACTTCAAAATTTCTGCATCAGGTTCATCTTTGGATTACGCAAATATGACCAAGTCTCTGAATATCGGAATAAGCTCAAGTAGTTACCCATACGCCTTCGCCGGAATACTTATATCCTTTCACTACTGTACAATATTCTGTTCAATTCTAGCGCTCCTCACTATGCCAAAAAACGTTTCGAAATTTTGCATAATACGCATTCAAGGTTCCTGAGGTCGTCTGAGAATCTTAGGTTAAAAATGCCGACACATACCACAAAGTTTATGGACAAATCTTTCACAGTAAAGGCTGTCCGTCTGTGGAACGCCACTAGCCATCAGACGTGTACAAACATTAACAAATTTTGTTGTGAAAGATCACTATATTTCTCTATTGATTGTGACATACTTGGTACTATTATGTAATTATTATGTACCTCCGTATTTGTTATATATTGTTTATGTGTGCTTATGATATATCTAAGCAGGTATGTATATATGCGTGTGTATGTATATATTTGTGTACCAATCATCATACTCATCTACAAACCATTAATATTTATAGTTAGTAGTATATGTAATTAGTACCTATATATTAATTGTTACATAGGCTCCATGTACACTGCAGCCCTCTTTTCATGTCTATTTCTCTTTCCATCCAATGGTTGCCTGGAAGAGATCAGGAACTGCGATAAGGTCGCCAATTGTACATAGTATTAGCTAGTAAGTATTTAGCTATAAGAAAATATTGTAAACTGCTCTTTGTACACTAAATAGTACATCTATCTATCTATCTACAATATTTTAATAATTCATGCAGCTGTAATGTAATGCTAATAAACATACTCATAAATAAAGAATTGGGAAGGCTCAAAAGACATTATTTTACCTGTATCAGGTAATGTAACTTCGTTAAACCGACAGGATTGTACTATATTTTTTTTATGTTTTTATTTTATCATCTTCAAATCAACATTAAAAGTAAATGATTTGGCAACAGTTAGGGACATCATGCTTTGTCATTTCATACAAAAATGTATCGAATCCCATTTTGATGTTTGGTAGAAAAATACTGATTGGAATTGCCGGTCACCGACCCTATAATAATTAGTAGTTTTAATAAATGGGTAAAAGGTAAATGGTGGGCAGTGAAGCAATGTTTTCATTGCTTTTTGCCGAGTGTGTAAGGGAAGGGTTAGGACCTTTCCCTCCCCCTCTTTCACCCTTCCCAAGCCCACCTTAAAGGTCGGCAACGCACTTGTGACTCATGGGCGGCAGTAGTAATTTACCATCAGGTGATCCGTCTGCTCGTTTGCCCCCTATACCAAAAAAGAGGATATTGTTAAAGATCAGATTTCAGACCACTTGAGTTACTTTTTATGCAAAGCACTTAATACATACATAAGCACATGAATTGCCTGATAGGAACAGGTATATAAACACCAGTGGTGTTATGGTTTGACAACAGTATGCCTCGCTTTCTACCTCATTCTGATGAACCTACTCCTCAGAAAACTGCACCACACCGGTACTGTTATCTACCTGCAATCTTCTGTGGGGTGGAGGTGTATTTCTAGTAAAACGACTATAAACCATATCTTCTAAAACTGCCTCAGTGAGACCTGTATCCTAAGAAATAGTACACCCGAGCGTTGTGTTCTTGCTGGTAAGTAAAACTAGTTAGATTGTAAATGTACTAAACATCTCAATAATAAATTGCCACTTCAACTTTCAATAGACAACGTATTCATATAATGCTAAACACGCAATTTTGCAAAATTTCTTGTTAAAACTTATCGATAACATTTCACGGTTGATATCATCGTTCATGCGCACAATACACTTCATAAAGTACCTTAAACCCAGCGATATCAAGTCTCAACATGATTTATGTTAATGAGAGACGCGCCATCTTGTGAAACAGATTAAGTATTAATAATAGATCAGTTGTTGTATAGGCATACTGGATACGATCAAGAAAAATGCGAGAAGACGAATTGACTTGGGTATTTTCTTTCAATATGAAGTTATTGAATCGTAGTTTGAGTTTCTTTGAGAATATTCGAGAATGTAATAAAGATATTCTTTCTATGATTTCGTGCAGGTGAGCTATAGGTATGTACAACTGTTATGTTTTGTTTTTGACTGTACGGTTATAGTAGTGTTTTAAGTGATTTCTTTGTCAATTGTTATTATGGTCTATGTAAGGCTGTAAGTATGGAATGTTATCGGTATCCACAAGCGACTAAGGTTTATTATATATTTATAATAATGTATAGTGTGAATGAACTCTGTGTAGTAATTGATACTGGAAAACCGCGACTATCGTTGTGATTATCATATTAAAAGTAACAACTTATAAGAAGCGAATCTCAATACAATTTTCATAGAATAAATTGTAGCTGCTAGCTGCTGCTTATTGAGTCAGTATATTATTTTTTACCAAGCTTTGTGACTTCGTTTTCCAGTGGATTTTAAATTATCACGTACTAAAAATATTTTTTCGTGTCTTTTTAGAGAAATGTGAAATTTGAAATACTTAAAGATTATGTATAGAAGAAGTGCAAGAAGCCAAAAAATAGAAGCAATTAGTATTAAAAATTCAAAAAGTACTTAAAAAGGCTATATAAAGCTACACGCGTCCAGTATATCATTATAGTCATTGTACGTAAGTCTTCATAAAAACAGTTCAAGTTATACTGACCAGAAAATATGAAAAATGAAAACTTAATGAATCACGGTCGAAACAGTAAAAAAACTTTGTTATTATTATAACTGTAAGTAAGTCTATTTTGACAATCAATAATAATTATAATCCTAATAAATTTATTTTGGCTGTTAATTTGATACTCTTTGTAATTAAAAAAGTAGCCCTACTTTTAGAAGGCTTGTGCAGTATATGGGCTAACACAAAGAGGCCCTTAGAGAATTTTAATCTAAAAATGGGTAGAACTACCCTCTGGAGATCTGAGCATAGTAATAAATCGCTCGCAGTAGGTACTGGTTTAATTTTAAATATGTATGATATTAAAAACCGGTTATATGGTACAACTGGAGATTTTTGTGTTGGTTTGGATGCACTAGTTATAATAATAGCTTTAGAGAAAATTGGTCGTCATGGATTTCGTTTCAAACCAAAATTAGATTTTGCCTTGAATGTACCATTGCAATTTAAGCGGGTTTGAAGCCCACCCCCACTGACGTAAACCCACTCCTAACACAAGCGTTGAGCTTGGCTGGAGGGATTTAAAAGAATACTAATGATTTGTTACCCACGGTTCTAGTATTCCTTCGTAAAAATAAATAAAAATACTATCATATTTATGTTAATTTTGATGTCTCTAATTTACTTTTTAAATTAAATGACATCAATTTAACTAAATATATGACATACATTAAATGATTGATGAAAAGTAAACTAAAACAATGTCTTTTATAATATTCCACTCTCCACTGTAGCCTTATAATTTTTACACATGTTATTGTTCATTGTCTAGCTGTTCTTCCTTCCCTACTGGCATCTCGTGTCATAGGAAATACAGAATATTTGGATACGCGACCCCGGCCTCTGCGAGCTACTATAGTCTCAATCCCGGTCCCCGTCCGAGACTTGGGGTATTCCTTACCCTAGGTTCCTCTCTACCTATTTTTCCTTATGAAAATTTATCTTCTTCCTTCTTTCCCAAGTTAAAACGACTATATTCCCAAAGAGGGATGTGTCAGGCTATCAAAAGAGATATGTTACACATTGCACCAACCCTAATGAAAATTGATAAAACGGCAGGAACATGATGATTATTGTACAGTCAACGAGTAACAAGAGTTTTTAAAACCATGAATAGAGAATTGAGACAGGTAACTTCCGTATTCATCATTTCACTATTGATTACGGAGACCTCTGTTAGGAATCAAAATACACTGGTAATTTATTGCTCCCCAACTTACATAGTGCCATTTACCTTAGATATTACCGCTTTAATTGTTATAGCCCTTGTTCCTTTCCGACTTTAGTGTTCTCCGTAAATTGCTACAACGAGCTCTTGGGGGCTAGCATCGTTGTAATCGCCTCACTATGCAAGCGGATTAAGAAAATGCAGAACATTGTTAGCACACCTATAACTGCGACCTGCACTCCATGTTCTTAGTGTAGATAGCTTTTGTTTTGTTATGATTCACTCAAATACTCCTATTTTTACACACTTTATATTAGTTTCACTTGTATGTTTGTAACCGACTCCTTAGGGCGCGATTTTGACCCACTTTAAACGGCCAGATTTCATTCACATTTTGCACACCTGTCAAATACCGATGACAATGCAATATTCGATTAAAAAAATTAAAAATAAATAATATTTAAAAAAAAACTAAAAAACACGCTTTTATAGAAAATCAAACTAAAAAATTGAAAATAAATTTGGATTAAGAATAGTGTAAATAATAAATAAATGTATATTATTGGAAAAAAGCATGGGGTGCATGCATAGTGTCAATAGTTATAAACATTTTCGTCGTTCGTCGACAAAATGGTTAAACACGATAATGAATGCTCGAATATTCACAAAGATTTGCTTAACAGTGGCATAAATTTAGTTTATGTAATGCAATATGTATGTTACGTTTGATACTGAAACATCACAGCTACTTATTACATCAACACAGATCCATATTGTCATATAAATTTATAATTTCAAAATCAAACAAGTGAATACGTTTGCGCTTATTAATGCATTAATGTCATTATCTTTCACGATTGTGCAATTTTAAATATTTGTTGTCAAACTGACCTGTTCAACATATTGATATAATTGTATCGCATTATGTTTCAGAGGGTTAAATTCGTCAAATGAATGTCGCATCGCTTTGACTGGTACCTAAAACTAAAATGACTATTACTCGATAGGTTTTTGCTGTTAATTTTAACAAGTCATGATTTATAGTCTTTTGTTAACAAACCTGTTGAAAGGTTCAGGTCTTTTTATATTATTTATTAATATTTTACCGGAAACAATATTTGGAAAACTTATATCGAGTTTAGTACAATGGTATTAGAGACGTTTTCTAGACGAAATTTAGAAATACTTTCTTAAAAGAAAAGAATCGTGAAAACTGATCAAGTAATTATACATGAAAAATATACGCTTCTAATTGAGGAAATTTCGATTTGTTATAACTTGTTATCTTTTGATACAATTATTAAGTTTGTGACATAGAAAATAATGGAAAACAGTTACAATATAAATAAAAATTACTTTGGTAGCACATTGCCTAATTATTACAGATCTTAGTAGTTTATTTCACACACTACTCATTTTTTGACACGTTGGTAGTGTATTTCGTGTCAAAAAATCAAAGTCGAGAAAAGAGCTATAAAAATATAACATTCCCTACACAATAAGAGTACAAATAGTTTTCGCACCCCTTAACTCTGCACACGCCATTACGAGTTTTCCAACGTTTTTATACCGCAAACTTCACGAAATAAATCGTCGAACTAAAAGTTTTAGCTTAGAATACTTTCGTTTAAGATTCTGTAACATGTAAGAAGTGGTAAACATGATATTGTGAAACACGAACACAGTCGAGGCGCGTCTCCGGATTTATTTCTGAGAATCTATAACACTAAAAGGTTTTGGATACCTTTCAATGGTCACCAAGAGGATTTTTCGCCTAAAACTTACTAAACTACATACGCATTTACTACGTCTAGATTACTTTCGCTACATCCACATAAGCTGTCAACTACAGTGGATTAAATAGGCAGATAATTGCTTTGAAAATATGTTTTAAAGTCAGTGCGGCACCGTAGTATTAACCTAGGGTTGCACATCATGCAACCACCGGAAATACAAACAATCACTGCTGATAGGATCTGGGTAGGAGCTGTAAAGTAGAAGTGCGCTACAACAGACTGCGTACAAAAGACCAGAAATGGTCGAAGTAACACTAGGCACTCAAAACAATAATATAATGATACTGTTTTGTTATGGTATTAAGTATGGATTATATATTCTTTATAATATTTCCTAAATCAAACAACATTGTAAAGTCCGCGAGCGAAACTGATTAGTTACACTAACCACATACACAAATCTCTTATTTCTATGAAAATATCGTTCCCAGTGGGTAGGGTTATAAAAACAAGGTTGATTTGATTTCATATCGTTCACCCAAAAATATGAAACGTCAGAGGAATCCTTTCTGTCCGAAACCTTATCCTATACAAAACAAACTGTTTTCATTTAATTCCAAGTGTATACAGAAACAAGATCTTTGTTTACATTATTTTTTTATTAGGCACATTCAAAATGATATAGTTTTTTTTTTTGGTAGCCTTAAGGAGGAACCCTTAGCGTATGAGAAAACAACATAGAAAATTCAAATATAACAGTGAAGTTCCTAAGTCGATATGATTGCTACAACAAAAGGATTGGACGAAAATATTGCCTGATATTGAAGAATAATATTACTGAAAGTTTCTTTGGCTGTAAGGGAAAATATCACAGAATATAAAGCAACTTACTACTTGCGTAATAAACATATTGTTTGTAGTATGAATTGTGTAGTAATTTATTAACAAGAAATATTGTAGGGAAGTAAAGTGATATACGATTATTTCTACCTTTACTTAGGTGCGTTTATCTTTTTTGATCGTTGTTTTACATTTTTAGAAAATTTTACTGACTGTAGTAACAAAGTAGGTATATTTTGTATCTATATATATAGTATTTATTTGAATATATATTTATCTGTAAGTATTTATGTATGTATGTATTATGTTTAATCAGTTGTATTTTTAACTATAGGTATTTGTATGTAAATTATAACTTTCTTCAAGAAATTGCATTCTTATACACCTGCGATGTCCCTCACTGAACCACCCAAAGGTTGACAGGCAGATAATGCCATGTGGCATTAAGTCATTAAGTCCGCCTCGTGCAATGTAAACTGCAGGAAGTTTTAAATAAAAAAAATCAATGTTTTTTTTATGCATTGCATAGCGTAGCGACCATATTTTCTCATGCCCATTTAATGTAGAAAACACAATGCGTATGATTACTAATAATTGGAATAGGTACAATGATTTTATGTATTTGCACTGTTCTAACATAGAACCTTTTTCTTGGAAACCCATATAAAAAAAAAATTATAAAACAATCGGTGGTAATTAACCAGGCGAGACGATCAAAGTGCCACCTTATTTAATGCAGAAGAAATAGACTAAAATATGAATGCAAGATGTGTTTCAGAAGTAAGTAGGGTTCTACGAATTGTGTACATTTCAAATAATCTAAAAACACAAACAAAGCAAAACACCATCATAGTAATATTCAAAGGCTGATACAAAAACATCCAAACAACGTGCAATATTATTAACATAATCTCGTAACAAAGAGTCATACGTTGTCAGGAGAGTCTGTAAGAGAAAATGATATATCGTAAAACTTTTGTACGACACATCACAGTTGTATAATGCTCTTGCTTATTTTATGTTTTTGAATTCTTTTGCCTGAGTTTTAATAACATTATTCTTTCTTTCAGCTACTTTTGAAGTTGCTTTAGTGGTGAACTCGGATATGTTTTAGCCTTTAGTGACTTCAAGTTTCTTCAATAATTTTAAATTTTCTGATGTCAAAATGCACATGATTCCTCCTAAAATATGTTTTACTTTTAACCCCCGACGCAAAAAAGGGGTGTTATAAGTTTGACGTGTATGTATGTCTCCCTGTGGCATCGTAGCTTGCAAACGAATGGTCCGATTTAAGTGCGTTTTTTTTTAATGAAAGGTGATTTGATCGAGAGTGTTCTTAAATGTAATTCGAGAAAGAAAATCTGTTCAGCCATTTTAAATTTATGATTATTATTCATTTAAGTCGTTAATAATGTCGGTTTTATTATTTGTATAAAGGTAACCTAAATATTTATTATTAGACTTAGCCTTCATTTTATTGACCAAAGGAATCAAAACAGAAATGGTAGTCTGTAACAGTAATATTTTAAACATGACTTCCCGAAGCACTTTCAGTCAATGAAAAGTCAGCCATCATCTTATGGTATCTATTCTTACTCAAATTTAGATTTTAAATATAATGTATCATGCCTCATTTCACTGCTTACAAGGAGTAATAGACATATCGTCTTTCACGTAGTCAGTTCAAAGTCAATAAAATGTTTTAAAATAACAATTTCAACGCTGAATGAACACTATCCACCGGAGTATTATGTTGATGAATATAAAACACCGCTGTGTCGAGAATTACGATTAGATATTACGATTGTTCTGTACAGCGGTAATCTGCGAAACAGCACAGCTTTTGCCTCGGCAACTCATTTCGTGTGGTGCAAATTGAAGAAGATGGTACGTGATATTAAAGTGTATCTTTGATCAAACGACGGGAAATCAAATGTATTTCTTTCTGTCTCAACAATCAAGCTAAGTAGATGATCGTTGAAATTTGTATAAAAGCATATACATTATTAGCAGTACAAATCTATATTATTGATTATTATTTGCTAAAAAAGTTGAGGTTGAAAACGGTGATTGCCACTGATGACCCAAATAAGAGCAAACAAAATCATAAACCTAATTTATTTTAAAAGAAAATGAAACAAAAGTCAATTTATCGCACTTTTTGTACGTACACATTGTATGTGAGGAATAAACAATATTTATTAATCTAAATTCATATTTGTAACTTACATGCACGAATAATATCTAGTATAATTATCCCTCGTAAGTATTGACCACACCACACCACACCATTCAATAATTCAAATAAATTATTGACTATATTTAACAACAACAAATTAGTATTCAAAATGTAAGGATACAGCTTAGGCTATCTAAAAACAATGACCCAGTGGAACAAAATGGATGTCGGTTCTTGGCTACAAAGTTAGCGGAAGTACAATTTGGCAGCAAGACAGATACAATTATTGTGTAAATATTTCTTTTTGTTTTGCCCCTGTAGTTTGGCTGTGTTTTAACCTCATTTCATGTCTATTAATATAACTAAGAAAATTAACTTGAATCATGTACCTTCTAAAAAGTTTTTTTTTCATATTATAAATACAGAGATTTAATTTTTATAGACTTAGTTAAGAGCATTTGATTTGTTTTCTTAAGCTTTCTAATACATTATATATATATATCATATTTTGTCTATTGATCAATATTCTCTAAGACATTTTAATTATTGTCAAGATGAAAAACACCTTAAATAAAATTATTTTACATCACTCAAAGAAAATTATATGAAACTAACAAATATGGGAACGTATACTGCTGTTGGATTGTATATTCCTATAGACTGTGATGATCTTATAATGACATCAAAGCTTCCAACTTGGACCAACGTAGAATTTAATCCGTAACCTCCCACCAAAGCAAAATAGCACAAGGCATTTCATAGGTACGAATCTAACGTATGGATAAGAGGTCCTGAAATACATATATTGAAAGGTAATATTCCACTGAATAAATTAAAGTCAAATAGTATAATTACCAAACCAAGAAAGGCGTTAGATACTATTTCTGATGCTAATGTTAATTTAGAAGAGAACGAATATTCCTTCCTTAACCCTTGCAGCCACGAAAAACCACCGTTCCTCTTCATTGTTGGTCAGGGATGTGTCGGCCTCACAGAAAACCGGCAGTGAAGTAATGCTTGCATTGTGTTTCATCGAGGGAGTGAGGTTACCGGAAGCCCTAATCCTTCCTCTCTCTCTCCTTTTACCTCCTTCCTCTACTCCCATCCTAAAGGTCGGCAACGCACTTGACTCTTAAGTTACAAGAGCCCATGGGCGGCGGTAGTCACCTTCAAGTGACCCGTCTGCTCGTTTGCCACCTATACCAGAAAAAAAACCTATCAGCCCAAAAACGTGGGCGACTCTCATCTTAGCAAAACATTACATTAGCCAGACACAGCCGACCCTTTTATAAAGTAATTAAGTGTGGCCGATTCTGTGGCCCAGTCTCTAAACCATATTCGTTATATTTTTGAGTGTACTTACTCTATAAGAAGTTTCGAAGATACAAAAAAAAATGTAATCTATTCTACGCCGCCATTGCCTTAAAATATCCAGTAACGCCTCTCGTTCACAGTCGTTATTCTCAGGTAAATATTTTGGCTTTTTAGGAAAAATAACTTTTCCCGTGAACTTTGATAAAATAGGCGAACCTTTTAAAAAAATCATGCTTTACAAAATATAGTAAAACACTTTTATATACCATTTTTATGCCTTGTTTCAAATTTTCCACAACAATTATTTACGCTAGACTTCCTTTATTTACCTTATACCTCATCTAAATCCACAACATGGTGGGAAGCTGATTAAATCTGTGATACACACAGGTCTGTGAGATTGTGACGCTTTAGACGCTTTCGAAATATAGTTTTCAAACTAGTTTCCAAAGCAGGATAATGGCCCCAATTCTGTTACTTCACTCGCTAAATTAAACTTCACTAAATTTTCTTCATATAAGAAGTAAACCTTGTACACTTAGAAACAAGGTCTTATTTCAAATTGAAACAAGTAGGTAACATATGTCGCTATCGAAATAAGCAATTTATTTGTCGACTAAAGTCTGATACGCTTAAATAAACTTTAATACCACGTAGCGAGAGCCGCTATACGTTGAATGCCATCTCTTTTGCTCTGTGTTTTTAGTAAGCGTCTTCGTAGGTGTAGATTAAAAACACGTCATCCTTGTTCGTTTTGAACAAGTTTTTATACGGCAATTATACAGCGTTTGAATAAATGAAGACTCTCGCTGCGTGGAAATAAAGTTGAGTATACGTTGACAGGTTTTATTGAAATTTAGCGGCGCTGAGAAATAGATGCTAGCAACAAATAGACCTTATTACGAAGAACACTAGGTTGATTTCATATGAAGAAATTAAGTCGGGTTTTAGTTTAGTCGAGTGTACAATAGAATCGGCACCAATGACTCTCCGTTCAAAACCAGTACGCGTCAGACATTAAACATTTCACAGTATGATTGTTTGTTATCTTAATAGTATAAAAAGAAAAACAGAATTAATATTTTTTCGATACTTGTTTCAAAACTTGTTATGTTCACCTTAAAATTAGCAGCATCAACTTATGTTATACTTTTGTATAAAAACTTTTAGATCATAATTAAATATTATTCAACATCAGTAAGACACGGGTACCTACTAGAAAAAATATAAGTGTTATCTACATATTTACGGGAATTATCGCGTTAATTCCCGTAAATACGTAGATAATATTATATCATGGAACGCGAAAGTTTAAAAGTTAGTAAAAATATAAGTAGTGTTAAGTTAATAGTATAATAATTATGATAACTTAAAAATTATCGGATGAATTAGTAACTGCAGCTAAACAAGACTACAAGGGTAATCAAATAAATATAGTAATAAAAGGTAGTCTACTGGCATAAGTTAACATATCAATATTAAAACAGTGTCCGATAGTATATAAGAAAAACTTTAAATTTGTATATTTAAATACTGGTTAGCAGTGCAAAGCGATGATAGCCACTCAAGTTCCACTCAAGTGGATTTATATTCGATTTCCCATTGCGCACTTTTGTTTTCTAAGTTTGAGTGCTTATTAGAGTTATTTTCTAAGGTTTCTGAAGTATTTAAACCTTAATTAAGCTAGCGTGGTCGACTATGGCATACAGGATCTCATACTGAAAGGACCCTTGCAGCCCATGCTCAGAAATTGGATAGCTACACGCTACTAATATCAATAAAATATCAAACATCAAATAATATATTACATATCTAGCATAATTTCAAATAACACCAATATCTTTCCATACTAAGCTCCAAATTAAGATTTACAACACAAGATTCCCTGAGTTATTCTGAATGGAACGACAGGATTTGTGATAATAACTAGGATTTTAAGCTTTGTGGCGCAAAATTTTCTAATAAAGATTTTACTTGATATCAAAATATAATTGGATTTTAGGAATTCGTAGGGTGAAGGAAATTAGGCAAAACTTATTTTTAAATAACATTTTGCACGGTTTTACGGCTTTTGCTCTCCATATCACTAGATACAGTTTGATGAAAAAAATTGCAAGTTTAAATGCATATATGATTTGTCAGAAGCCTGAATATCTGTGTGTATTATTGTTTCGCATCAGTCTACTTGATTGACTTATAGTAGTGTGTCTATATAACAAGTTCCTATGATTTTAAATTTCTTTAAAATTGCTTGAAACCGTCAATTTTTTAAAACAAAACATTGTAGATCAACACAAAAATGTTACTGCAGCAATAGATTGCTTTGTCCAAAGTAAAATAAATAATGTATAGAAAATAAATAATACCGTGTTGCACATAAATAAGGTCTTTATCTGCCAGTGTGGATTCATTATTTCTGTTATTATATTTTTCTTCTATTTTATAACACCTAAACTCTCTGTTCACCTTTTAGATATGCATCGTAACGCAAACGGAACAGTTTTCAAGACAAGTAATTTCCATTTTCCCACGTAATGGCCGATAACGTTTTGCTTGCATTTAACGGAACAATAATATTTTAACAGTTAGTTTCATTTCTATTAATAATAATGCTTTAAAAATAGATTACTAATTATTTTTTTCTAGAACGACTGCACGGCAACACAAAGCATTCTTTCTTTCCCAGGTCCGTGTACCGTCCGTGTGATACTTACTATTAATATTATATTTATTGCGAGGGGTGGAATCTCCTACCAATCCCTATCACCCTTACCACTATTTTGGTTTTCTCTAAATGTTCCAGAATTTTGATAACGGAAAACTCTCCGCCTCTCTGAAGAACCGAACTATATACATTCTTACAATTATACATATTTACCATCTTAGGCAATCAACTTTACAATTAAATTCTACTCGTAACAATAAAATTCTAGTACATAGACAAAACTCTTAGGTACTTAAAACTTCATTGAACTAATTATAATAAAAAAAAAATACGGCACAATACAAAAGAAATAAAATATTTACATATATTGTAGGCTCAAAACTTTATGTGAGAGAAACTACAAAGTAGCATTGCATTCATTTAAACAAAGCCCAGATACGAACAAAGGTTTAAAAATAAAGGGACAAGTGCAAATTTCAAACTTCTATTACTTTGTCCAAGCGAAAAACAGCCTTTACAATACAAAGCGCTGAAAATGCCATTTAATTCAAGTCCTTTTTAAAAGCGCACAAACGCCAAGTGAAAATTTTATGAATGCTCAAAGTTCTTATTGGTTATATTTTTTAAAATTTAGTCTTAAACTGTGCCATTCTAGACTGTCCCAGTGCGCGTTTTTTCCGGATAAAAATCCTTGGGATTCGTATTACACCGGAGTGCAATGGAGATAAGAACATTGTCGAGCGTTATTAAAAAATAAGTTTTTTTTTTCTATTAGCTCTCTCCTTCTTATGAATACATAAGGTAATGAAGATTTTGTAAGAAAAATATAATCTGAAGATCTTGTTTTCAATTTCATAATTAAAAGAAAAAGTATGTTTTTTTCTGAACGTAGCTTTATCAGACCTTATTATTTAATTGAAACTTTGTGTTTTTTTTGTTTCCAATTTTTTTATGTTTCCTTTGTTCTTTTTTTACAAGCCACATACAAGTTGAAACGTAAACATGAAAAGAACTAATAGGTCCATGTCTCGTGTACCGAGTCTTTTGAGTTCTTACGATGAACGGGACTGAATATTTAACCAAATTAATTTATTATAAAAAAAAAAATCGAACAGCAAAAGCAGGTAAATTTAACGCACAAAAATATAAACGTATACGTAAATATAATAATTTATTTATTTGTTGAATAATTTTTATCAGTGATATTGGATAGGGATCCGTGAGTGAGGCGACAAACCGAGGGAGTCATCACATATACTATTGTATCAAAGGCAATACCAGAATTAGAAACTAATTCCTTTGTCGCGGGAATTTTACAAGCATACCTACTATAAAGGGATAAAAGAATATGTTTAGACTCGGTGTATATATAAGGTGTATACTTATCTGTGTGTGCTTCATGTGACCTTCTCTTTTTGTCTATTTTTCCTATCTTTAATTGCCAAAGTACCCGGTTGAAGGCAATAGGCTTGCCCCTTACTACATACCCCTTAGGAGATACAGGCGTCAGTGTATGTTTAAATAGATACAAGTCTTTAATTCACTTCACTATAAGAGACGAACAAAAAAGCTTCAGAATAATTTATAAAATCACGTTTCTCTTCAAAACTAAGTTAAGTATATAATTTTTTTTAAATAAACTTATTTTCTAACGGAAATGGATATTTAACTTTTTTTTTTCACATACATATTTTAACTACTTTCATGCAAAGTGTGTCAAGGTTAAAAAAATGGGTTGCGAACAACGGCAAAAAAAAATTGTTGTCCAGTTTCATTAACGTCACTAAGGATTGAAGGAAGTCAGGAATATGGTGTGAATAGTCTTTAATTTGTTCATTATTCCAAACTTGACTTTCAAAATTTTGATGTTACTTATTGCAAATAAAACTATTTATAACTACAGACGAAAGGCTTTTTATACTCATTCAGAAATAATGAATATTTATAAATATGCAGTAGAAACAGTTGTTCTCATCCCTACGTACAATACACAACGTAGCTGTTTTTATTGAGTAAAAAAAATACTACATGTAACGTGGTCTAGTAACTAATTGTATGTATCTATTCCTTATTTTGTATATAACTGCATGTAATCGTTTCAATATTAACTTATGACTTAAAAGTAAAATTAAATGAAAAAAAAAGTAATCTACATATTTTTTTACTGCGTAATTTCAAGTTTAATTTTACAACTGTTAGTACAATGACATGCCCAATTAATTTATTCAGGTGTCGCGGCTCTTTACGTATACACAAACGATAGACACATTACTAAGATTTTTAAGAATAACACAGTTCTAGTTTTAATTATTATTCCTAAAATTTATATTACAGAATTTGTACGTTAAAAAATTTATTGAACATGTATTGAATCAATATTTTAAAGGCGAAAGTTTGTGAAGATGCTTGGATGTGTGTTACTCTTTCACGCTAAAATGGCTTAACGAATCTAAATTAAATTTGGACAGAGATAGATTATAGTCTGGAATAGCACATAGGTTACTTTTTATCCCGGAAAAATGTACGGTTCCCGTGGGATAGATTTCATCAAAATTTCCATGCGGACGAAGTCGTGGGTGACAACTAGTAAAAAATAAAAGTGAATACTATCTATTAATGAAATGGTAGGTCTAAATCTACACAATTGGGGTTACCTCAATACATTCTCATCCCATTACTAACGAGTCAACAAACACTTAAAATAATCTAGTCTGGCCAAAGGTAACAAATAACCAGATTAATTGACTTGAAATGGCTAGACGGTTGTCTGCTTCTGCAAATCGATATTAAGGGCAGTTATAAGAATGACCAGCCGATGGTCTTAATTTTATAGTCCTGCTCTGCTCCCAGCGGTCGTAGCGTGATGTTAAATACCCTAAAATCCTTCTCTAAATTTGGACCATCAAATTCAAAAACATTTTGCAGAGAATTGTTTCCAGAGATTAACCAATAAATATTTTTCTTTAACCTTGTACTAATGTAATTATAGATATTTATAGGTAGCTTAAAATAAAATAGTCAAATCGTATTTTATTTTAGCGAAAGCAAAATAAAGATAAAGCTTCACCATTTAAAGTTTCTCTTAGAATAACAGTGACATAAATAAATTGCTTTCTTTCTTTTTTGTGCTCTATAAGAAAGAAACGAGTAAATAGGCAACTTGGACGCAGGTGTTAGCCGCGGGAATATTCACCTTTTTGCCAAAATATATCAACTTTATGTAATAAAGAAACAATGTTATAATAATAGTGTGTTATATAAATTATTAGTGGTCGCCCTGATGTTACAAGTCGACCTCCAATCTGGCAGGAGAAAGGAAGAACTTTTTGGATAAACTATTTTAAGGGAAAAACAGACTTAAAAAAAGGAGGTTCTGTATTCGATCCGTTACGTATGTTCGACATGTAGCGATTTTCTTCAAAACTAATATATAAATTTTCATGATTGTTTAACTAACGTATTCTACATATTTTTTATTTATTATATACACCTTAGGTATTTATTTTAAATCAATTTATTTCTTGTATTTTCTTTTTATCTACTAGCAACCCGTCCCGGCTTCGCACGGGTTGCAGAGACATCTTCAACAATCATCAAATATTTCAACCAATTTTCACAAAACCTTAACAAATTATACACCTAAACCTTCCTCAAAAACCGTTCTATATAAAATCCGTTCAGAAGTTTTTGTGTTTATCACGAATAGACAGACAGACGCGGTGGAGGAGTTTGTTTTATAATATATAGTGATAATACTAAAGCCCTTCAAAACTTCTTAACAAAAAAGAAAATTCCTTTATAAATATATAAGAGAAAGGTGATAAATAGTTTTTACCTGTTTATATATATGTAAATTTATTATATATATCATCATCAAGAACGACAGAGATCCTTAACTTTTTGAAGACCCATTCTTTGAGAATGTCATCTCTTCAGCCAATCTGTATGACTAATACTTTTCAGACTTGAGCATCACTCACAGCCCTGTCAAAATGTGTGTTGAAGTAACGCATCATGTATGTTCGACGTTTGTCAGAAGCAAAAGTACAGAAATGATTTTAAATAAAACTAACCTACATCCGAAAGTGTTTCGTACATAGAAGACGATAACATATAAAATGGTATACATGCTTTGAACTAAGAACAAGAAACTGGCGAATTAAATTTCACTGCTACTGGATGTCGGCATGCGGCGTACAAAATATGGGAGAGAGTTTTGGAGTGACCTGGAATTCACTGCAAGCAGCTGGCTTGTACTCTAAGTCTACGTCTAAGACAGCAATATTTTCTTCTATTTCTTTGCTGGATATAAGTTTGGAAGGATTTGGAGGATATATTGAGATGTTAAATGAAAGTTTATATTGAAAATGGTGAAAAAAAAATGCTTGTCTATAGTAATTTGTAACAAGCAAATTGATTGAAAGTGTAATTCTAATATTTACTGTACTTAACCGGATTAATTAGAGTATTTGATTACTTGCAGGTATTAAGATTCAATAGTTTGATTTTATATAGAAAAAAACAAACAGTACAGCCCGTCAATACAGTTACACGTACGCTATAATATTTAATAATGATAATGTTTTTATTTACAAACTTACAAATCTAAGATATAAAAGCCAGCCTCAAAATCTTCTAATTTATTCTACAAAACATTACGTGCTTGATGTACTCTTTAGACTCTGTCACCCTGTTTTGATTAGTTTACAGGTAATATCTGGAGTGGGTTTTTAGGTAGATATTGTGTCAATGAAATAGAATTTTCAGGCCCGGTCTACAGCAGCTCTTAGTATGAAAATTCTCTTTTGTTTCCTATAATTATGTTATTGGAATTCAAAATACCTCTCACTTTTTCAGTAATCCTTTGTTTGTTTTTGTTCTGTTATACCTATTCTAATTTTCTAAATTAATAGTAAAAGTAAACTCGTCACGGTGTCTCAACATATTAACTTTTCCTTGATCAATATTGATTTTGTATACAGAGGCTTCAATTACGGCGGCGTAGTAAAACCCACAGAAGATTTCTTTACCCCGATCTTCGTCAAAGTTAAAGACGACGGTACGTGACAGTCAAACACTCGAAATGCAAGTTCTATCGTAGTTCAAACAAAAAACATCTTCAATCACACACCAAAATAAACATTTTCTGTGAGTAGAGCCAAAAGGACAAGTGAGTACGCGACCCTCCACTAATTAGAATGCCGCTGGCTTCAAGCACACCTACTGCTAAGCGTGTGCTTGTCTTACTTAGCATGTACCTCAGTGCAGACGTAGGTGTCCAATTTTAAGTACGTGAGAAATAATGTTTTCTTAAGTAAAGTCTGCTAATATAAACTTGATTTGTGGACTTCACTATGGATTAAGAGGTAGTAGGACTTAACTAAAATGACGCGGGTTTAGAAAACCTGTGTCAGTTTGATTTTATATATTCATGTCTTATACGTAGTCATAAATACTTAGTACCTAGAAATTTATCAAATAGTAGTCCCCCTGTGGGTAAAATGGCACCCTTGCTATTATGAAGCAGGGTAGTAAACGTGTTATTTATCTATTTAAGGATTCGTGCATTTTATATTGCTCGAAGTATTAATTAACGCCTTTGATATCCTGGCATGATCTACCAGCCAACCTTGGGTTGACGCAATGAGAGCCATTGTGCATAAGGAAGAAGTTCCAAGGAAGGGACAATAAGATGACTAAAAACTACACCTTATATACAAATAAACGTAATATTATAAAGAGACAAAATTGAATATACTTATTAACAAATAAGTTGCTTTAATTATGCTAAGTGCAAATTCAAGAATTTCTTTACTCAAACCGCGGGTTTCCGTTAAGATTATTATTACCCAAACTTCAGCCATTGGTGTTATTATACAGAATATAATTTCTTCCCAAAGACAGAAACATTTTCTTGTATGAACAAAAGTGATAAGTATAAAGCTACATTCAGTTCTAATAGTCCAGCTTCTATGTCTTTATTATAAAGTTTAAATTTGGCTGTGAAATTAAGAAACTTCCATGACCCTCGTGAGTTTTTAGATTTAATTACATTATGCAAAGTTTTTGGTAAATGCCATAACCCACAAAGCACCTCACTTGAAGTGCAATATTGCTATCGATCGATAAATCTATTACAGTTATGAGTTACTGGTTAGACTGAATAGACCACGATGAAGAACCCCTTGTTATGTGTTAGTTGATAATAATTTGAATTAGTTTTATTGCACCATCATGCGTAACTTATGGACTGGACTTGGACGACTAGTTTTCTTTTGTTATTCTTTTTAAAGAAGACAGATAAGCTTCAGAGAAAAACCTAATCACTACATATTATAAAACAAAGTCCCCCGCCGCGTCTGTCTGTCTGTCTGTTCGCGATAAACAGAAAAACTACTTAATGGATTTTCATGCGGTTTTTACTAATAGACACAGTGATTCATGAGCAAGGTTTAGGTGTATAAGTTGTAAAGATTTTGTGTAAATTGATGGAAATATGTTGATGATTGTTAATGTCTCTGCTAACCGTGCGAAGCCGGGTTGCTAGTCCAAATATAAAATTTTATCCAAATCGTTGGCGTGGTTTCCGAAATACACGAAATGTACATTAATTTATATAGATAAAAGCATTGCTTGTTTAAATTGACTAAATAGTGTTTTTTCTTTTTTTCATGTTACAAACACAGTAATCGTCTTTAAAAATTAACAAAATATTTCGCATATTATTAAAGACAACTTTATTCAAACCGCCTACAACTTTTGACAATGTGACTTTTGCGATTAATAAATACTACATGCTTCCCAGTCTGGAATGTATTCTCTATTTTATTTATATATAACTGAGAAACAAATACCAGAGAGTTATGCTGTTTAATATTATAATGTTAAGAGGAGAAAAACATTTTAAGTAATAGCACTATACAGCATTAAGTGTCACCCATCAACTAACTAGGATAACTATTACTCAACAGCGCTAATCACACAATTTATGTGAACACCGCCAAGCTTAAACCTGTACACATAATTTTTTACTCTTTTCTCTAGGAGATAAAGCTTACAATCGAGGTGTAATTTATGCAACGAAGGAAAAATTTATCCAGAAAATTTGCATAGAGCAATTCAAATACGATTTTTTCATCCTTTTTCAGTCGAGTCCATTGCCAACATCGTTAAAGTTTCGTTAATTATGAAGTGTACTGTTATTCAGTTATTTGTTTTGGCAGGCAAATACTGCACAATATTGGATTTAACGTTTCGGGATAAAAACATAATTATGTTTACATACTTTTTGGGATTAGACCAGCATATGTACGTCTGTGTATTATAAAATTTAACTTCTAAGAAAAATATAACAACATGTCCGTAATAAGGACTTTCCAGAAATGAAAGCATTTTAAATAGCAGTAACAGTTTTTAATTTTAATAAGCCGTAAGTTGAGAAATGATATTGACTGACAAGTTAGAATGCTGTTGGGACTCGCTTTTATAGTGCCTCCAAAAACGGCATCGTTGATACTCAGAGTGCGCGCTAGTGACAACTATAGAGGTATTATAGCTAGACGCGGGGAGCAAGCCACAATCGGGCGACGTCGGTAGAAAGAGAAAGAAGACAGCAATTTACATGCATCTCTCTCGCACCTCATCGCTGATTTATCTATAATATTTCTATTTTCATGACTAACCGTTTGATAAAGAAGATACTATAACCGCATCATATAAATATTTTGCAAGTCAAGTCTTTGATTTTATATATGTTTTATATTATATGATTGTCATAAGCTACTATTATTTTAATTTTCTGTACTTTTAAACTGTAGAAATAAGTTATATTGTAATTTGAGAGTAACAAAAAAGGTTCAGTAAAGCATTTACAAACATAGCAGCTTTTTGTCATGTTGAAATTTTTGTTTAAAACTATTTATAACTACAACATGATAATGCTGCTGTATACAAGTGCATAGGTTATGTTTTGGACCTCTGATGACATTTACATTACAATCAGTGAAGAGGTGCGACAGAGATACATGTAAATCGCTGTCTTCTTTCTCGCCAACCCACCTGTAGGGAATCCAATACCTTCCGCCTCTAGCTATAATATCTCTATGGTGACAACAGCATTCTAAGAACAGAGGCAGAGAGCATCTACTCTCTTATGTTGAAAATTTCTGGTGCGAAGGACAATCCCTTTTCAACAAACTGTTTAATAATTTCTCATGTACCGACTAACACTAGTTTTAAGTTTTTTTTTTATACACACACACACAACACAATGGATTCTTGTTGTTCGAAAATAAATATTAAAAAAAAATAATAATAATATTTAAGTTGGCCAAAATATTAACTCTGGTTAAAGTTTAACAAATATTTTCAGCGTTAAGAAATTGCAAAATGATCTGAAGAAATTTGAGAATAAATTTAGATTTCTGCAAAGTTTAATTAGAGTCAACTATATTATGTAGGGTTTTTTTTATATTACAATAATAATATATTATCTTCTACAATAATAACAAACCTAATTACCCTACAAGAATTTGTATAAAGCTAAGTGCTCACGAGAAACCTTCTGGTTTTGATAATTTAATTCAGAACGAAATTAGCAGTGACCGCCAACGCAAATATATTTAGTAAAAATTTCCAAGTAAAAACATTTCCTGAAGCCAAATGAATACATTTTCCTGTGAGAAACCTCCAAAACAATTTCACACTAATCAAAACAGATATATAAACTGGAACCGCAGACAAACGTCTCACGAGAACTGCCACAAATGAAAAGCAGTACCGAACTTCTAATTTTGAGGCAGAGTTTAACCCGACTTTATTTATTTAGCCAAAACTTGATTTGTGCTACCATTTTAGTATTATTTTACCTACGTTTCAAATGTCAAAATAAAGTCACGTTGACGTCTAGTTTGCGAGGATAATTGGTGAATGTTTATTTTGGGATAGAATCCATTTGTTCGAATAACTGAGGGTAGAGGAGGAACTATATAAATAAGATCACTATCTAGTAATTATGGATTGGTTAGAGAGAAGTAAATGGGGTTTGGATTCAAATTTTGTTTATGTATTATTAAATTCTACGAGATATCTGCTCTAAATTTTACTGAAATATTAGTTGGCTTCCACAAACTAATTTATGGATCAGCAGCTCAACATTTCAACAAATTATAGCATAAAATTTCTTGTAACCGTGTAGAATGAGATACAAATTATCTTCGGAGGCCATGTTTTGGGAACTAATACACAGTTAACGTTTAATAAAAAGTGCTATGAAAATCTAGTAAAAGGTTGTCTGGTAGAGATCGTTTTAGCGATAAGACCGGTCATTGTACCTAATATTAAGATAATATGTATTGTAATTATATATTATAAGGTGTACAATAAAGAATTGTTCTTTTTTAGTAAAAACAAAACAAAACTATTTATTCCTGGGTCGACTTTGAAGAACTATGAATGCCTAATTTGAATATAATTTTAATAAAAATATTATGTTTTTATATATAATACGGAGTACATACGGTTCGAAGAAAGCAGTCACGGCTTGAATTTTTAATAATTATTTTTTATAGTTCAATATACTCGTAGGCGTGAAAAAGGCTTTTCCAAATTTGAGCTTTATGTAGGTTTTTTTTATTTTTTTTTAACGTAAGCTATCAAATACATCTAAATAAAGGTATGCTTTCTGTTGTCGTAGATTAAATTTAAATAAACACAGCACCATTGTCTAGAGTCCTTTTTAACCGACGAAAAAAAAGGAGGTTCTCAATTCGACCGTATAATATTTTTTTTTTTTTTTTATGTCTGTTCAGCCCTCACTCCGTTATTTATGAACCGATTTTGATTATTCTTTTTTGTTAGATAGGGTATACCTCAAGGGTGGTCCCATGTCAAGGAAGTCAGGATCTGATGATGGGATCCTGAAAAAATTGAGAGAAACCCTCGAAAATTATAGGAACGAATAGTCTTTCTGTTTACATTTTCAGCCCTCACTCCGTTATTTATGAACCGATTTTGATTATTCTTTGTTTGTTAGATAGGGTATACCTCAAGGGTAGTCCCATGACAAGGAAGTCTGATGATGGGATCCTGAAAAAATTGAGAGAAACCCTCGAAAATTGTAGGAACGAATAGTGTTTCTGTGTACTTTTCATTACTTTATCAGGTATTGCGTTTAGAAATCATCATCATTTTTCATCATCATCATCATCATGATGATGAAAAAAACCATAAAATAAAATCTTTTTAACAAAAAATTAAACCGACGAAAAGAACTAAAAAGCAATAAATAAATAAACCTTAAGTCTTAAGTATTGAGCTTATTTACATAAACTATCTAATTTTATATAAACTTATTTTGAGTCGGCGCCAAAAAAAATTTTGATAATTAATCAGTTTGTTGTTTGGCGCCGACTCAAATTAAGTTTATATAAAATTAGATAGTTTATGTTAATAAGCTCAATACTTAAGACTTAAGGTTTATTTATTTTTTGCTTTTTAGTTCTTTTCGTCGGTTAAATTTTTTGTTAAAAAGATTTTATACCAATTTGAACTTTGTATTTTGATTGACGGTAGGAGTGTTGTCTATTATAAATTTGAGAGTAGGCATTATTGTAAGAACTACATATCATATTCAATGCAGTCTACTACTGGACATAAACCTCTCCCAACGTGCGCCATAGCACCCAATTCTCTGCCTTCCGCATCCAATCTATCCCAGCTACCTTCCTTCTTCCTTTCCTTTTCTTATACGATATTAATTCTAAGAAATTAATATATATATATAGATAATAAAAATATATATATAGAGACAGTCTCGTAATAGCAGTGCGATATTATATATGACATTGGTCAATAAAATTTATATATAAAACGTTAATATTACAAATACTAAGTTTTTTTAACTAAGCTTATCCGTATACCTGATTTCAAATTTTAAAGCTCAAAGTAGAATGGTAATGAATGCGTTTCAATTAATGTCAGAACGCAAAATTGCCTTGTTTAGACGCACCACAAAATTTATGTGTAACGTCACGACTTGACGCTCCCAAATGTTGTTCGTATATTGCCATGTTTAGAAGGTGGTTACGATAAGTTTTCGCCTTCCATTATTTACTTTAGCATATTAAGAACAATAGGGAAATTCTCAGTCCCAATTTTAAGAGATCATAACTTCAGACTTAAGTGTTTTCTGAATAGTTGAAATAAACCTTGCATGTTATTATTTTTGAGTAATTTTGAAAACCTTTTGTCTAGTAGCCAGTAGTTCTATAAACAGTTGGTGAGGTAGTTTGGTCTATTATAGAGTTTACTGCGAAATTTTCTTCTTTAAATTTTACTTTTTTACATATTATTTTTAGTCGGGAACATTTTTTAATATTCGGTACTTGATGCTATTTACAAATATACAAATTGTAATATGCAAATAAAATAATATAAGCTCACGGTATGCACCTAATCGCTTTTACGCTGTATAATAAAATAATATCAATTAATAGAAAACAAATTAATAAAGTAAATAAATTTAGGTGGCATTTGTGTCAGTAATAAAGGGGCAGTATCCGCCACCTTCTTTTGCAATTTTATTAGATTTTGGCAAAGGCAGATCAAGACCTAAATACGTACGTAATAAGCATTACATACGTTTTAATTGCCTGACGTTTCAACTAGGTTGCACTGGCCGTGGGCAACCTTATATCATGGAACGCGAAAGTTTAAAAGTTAGCAGAGCAACACCTCTGGAGACGTCCCTATAATAATAAAATAATAATATCTTTATTAAGATAAGATGGTTTACATTTCCTTAGTAGTCTTGAATCCTGTGCTAGGAGCCTCTTTTACGGGAATTAATGTTTTCATTCCTATTATGTTGTTTACATTTATGTCGTTAATACTAGAAGAATTTGGAATGTGTGCGTGTGTGTGTATGTGCGCACGCGTGTATTTGAGTATGTGTGTGTTTTTTTATTCAGTTTCCATGTATTCTAAGGAACGTAATTATGCATCAGTATTATTTTTAGCTACTCGTCTTGTTAGCAGATATATGTTAAGAATTTTGCAGATGTACATTTTGTTCTTGGTGAGATGATGGTGATGCGGATTATAACAATGAAAGGCTTGTCAACGCTCGTCTGAAACACATGGTAATGCTAGTGCTTATAGCCTCAGGGCAGGTAGTTCATTAGTTTGTCGCTTTGGATAAAAATCAACGCTTCTTTCTTTATAATTAAAAAATATTTCTTCAGAAATTAGATTTTCTTGGCGTTCTTTATCTGTTTTTGCTTTACCTAATACTCTACCGGTAATTATTTGTTTAGTAATTTCATGTTAATGGGCTTAAACGGACTTTTGTATATTTTATTTTATACATTTTAACACCAAAATGAAAAAAAGTGTATCTTATCAAATGGAATAAGCACAACAAGGTTGACTGTCGTATCGTAAACAAACATACAAAGTTATAGATCTTTTTGCATCTTAAAAGTGAAAATAACCTGGAACCAAATTTTATTTTAAAGACAACTCCCGTTTTAGGAATTTTACAAATTTACAAATATACAAACAATGGACACAAAGAACAGCCAGACTCGGGTGTTTATGTTTATTACGCGTGTTAAAAGAGTGTATATCACTTTTTTACAGAAGTGATCTTTATTTTTATGAAGGTAAATTCGATTTTCATAAATATATTGGCACGCTACCGTCATTATGTTAATTTCTTTAAATTTCTGCCTCAGTGAATCACGATTGCCTAAGTTATAAATTGCTCGAATAGCCCTCTCCTGCAGCACGAAGATAGATTGAATATCGGCGGCATTCCCCCGACAACAGTAGAATACCATACGACATTATACTATGAAGATAACTAAAATAAACTAATCTGGCTGTTTCAACATCAGTCAGTTCACGAATTTTTCTGACTGCGTATGCTGCTGAGCTGAGTCTATTCGATAATTTATCAATATGAGGGCCCCATTAAAGCTTAGAATCAAGAGTAATGCCTAAGAATTTTGTGGTATCAACTAGTTCCAACTCGTGTTCATTAAGTAGTATAGTCGTTTTCACCTGTTTAATGTTTGGAGTAGTGAACCGGATACATTTAGTTTTTTCTCCATTAAGAAGTAACTTCTTAACGTTAAACCAGCGAACCACTTTCGAAATAGCATCGTTTACGTCGTCAAAATTTGCACACATACGTTTTAGCCTAAATTAGAGTGAAGTATCATCCGCAAACAATACTATTTCGTGGTTGTTCTTAACAATATAAGGTAAGTCATTAATGTAGATTAAGAACAAAAATGGCCCGAGTATAGATCCCTGCGGAACGCCCATTTTTACCACAGACCCTGGAGATAAGAAGTAAGAAGATCCAGCGCCGTATCTTTGATACCGTTGTGATATAATTTCCTGATCAGAGTTTCATGAACAACACAATCAAAAGCTTTGGATAAATAGCAAAAAATGCCTAGAGAATCGTGGGCATCCTCCCAGGCATCAAATATATGTTTTACAAGCTCTACACCGGCATCAGTTGTAGAGTTAACAAATTATGGTAATTAAAGAAACATCGCATTTGATCATAAACAATTTTTTCAAAAGTTTTACTGAATACTGGTAGTACAGAAATTGGGTTAAAGTTGGTTGGGTCTGAAGTACTGCCAGACTTGAACAATGGAATGATTTTACTAGATTTCATTAGATCAGGAAATACACTACTATCTACACACTGATTAAATATAAATGATAAATGACTAGCAACTACAGTAATAACAGATTTTGTAATGATTACAGAATTTCCCCAGAGGTCGGCTGTTTTTTTTAGATTTAGCGTGTTGAAAGCTTTGATAATTTCAGAAGGACTGACATGTTGAAACCTAAATACACTGTCATTCCTATCAACATTCTCCTTCAAAATTGATTCTGCAAGAGCTGGTGAGGAGTTCAAAGATTTAGTAGTCGACACAGGAATATTAGTGAAACAGTTCTCAAAAACAGAGGCTACTTCTATATCTGACGTTACTTGTTTGTTGTTTATTTTCAAACTAAACTCATTGCTTTGGTTGTGCTACTTTCTAGTTTCACTATTTATAATGTTCCAAGTGGTCTTAACCTTATCATCGCTACTTTTAATCCTTGAACTCAGAAAACGAGACTTTGCTAATTTACAAAACAATTTAGAGTATTCTTTGACATATATGTGAAATTATTCACTATTATTGTGATTTCTGAATTAAATTCTGAACAAAATGTATCAAAAAAAACATTGAAAGAAGTATTAGGGTTGGAATCTATATCTAAAAATGGTATGTTGTAAGCTATCTCTGGTTTGTTTTTAAAATTTTCAAAACGTTTGGCAGTTTTAGGTATTGCCACAATATTTCTCTTTGCCACTTTCTCGTTCCTATTGCAAAAATAAATTTGTTGACCGCAATGATCAGAATCTAACTGATTTATTATTTTCTTATCTTTAATTACAACATCTGTGAATATATTATCTATGCATGTGGCTGTAGTGGCTGTGATTCGTGTAGGCTCTAAAAACAAGTTCTTCAGATTATATGACGGGAATAGTGTCCTGAACTTCGTCGCTAAACCAGAATTTTCTAATAAGTTAAGATTAAAATCACCACAAATAATAACTTTTTTTAGATTTTGTTACTTTATCTAATACTGAATCCATAACACACTCAAAACAATCATACAAAGCTGAAGGAGGTCTATAAACACTAATTACAATAAAACGCTTGAGTTCTATACAGGCTATTTCTGCAGTTCGTTCAACCGATAAACTAACAATGTCATGGCGCTCTTTAAATTTAAATTGCTTATTTATAAGTATCATAGAGCCACCATGTATTGCATTAGCTCTACTGAACGAGCTACCTATCTGGTGATTAACAAAATTGAACATGAACTGATCGCTTTTTAACCAATGTTCAGTGATGCAAAAAATATCAGCAGCATTACAGTTCATGAACAATTCTATTTTTAGGTCTTTGCTCATCAGCCCCCTAATATTCTGGTGAACCAGGTTTATGTAATTTAAGTTATTATTACTTATTAATTTATGAAACTTATTACTAACTTGATTATTACTGAGCTGAGATATTGGACTTTTTATAGTCTTATTTATAATATGATAATTGCAAGAGGTACTCTCTTTTGTCTTAGTAATTAATTTAAATTATTATAAATGTCACATATACTATATGATATGTCAGTGGTATAATTGTTTGCCAACAAATTGGCAGAATCATAATTACAATTCATGTCAATTTGCTCAATAAAAGCAATGTTTTTAGCCAAGTTCTTGGCTGTTATTGTAAGATAATATGATAGCGATACTGCTATCTGTCTCTTAAAATAAATTAAAAGATAATGTCTACCTTTCGTCAAAAAAAACATTATTACTAACAATCTAGTGTCAATAAGATGAAACTTATTATAATTTGGACCATTAATTTGACATGTCAAATTATGCATAGTTATATTTAAATTATGTCTTATAAATTTCTCCTCCTGTGACAACCCTTTACTCAGTGGGAGTGTGAACATTACAATTCTTTCTACATTTAATTTGGACAATCTTTCAAAATATCTAATAAATGTATTTTTGTTTACATTCCCCCTGTTCCCAACAAATATGATAAGAGGAGTATTTTTATTTAATATACTACAAGAATTTAAAAACTTTTCCACAATATCATTATATGATAAGTTTGGCAAGCAATAATTGCTGATTGAATAGCCCGAATATGAAATTAACATAAGGGGTCCCATGCCCTTTCCAATTTCATCACTAAACATAACTATATTTTGGTTTGGGTTAAAACTATATGTATTCTTTTGGGAACTACTATTTCCTGGTACAATCAAGTCATTTTGCTGTCGTGGCTGTGGGGGAGGAGCACATGCCACTGGCAAGCTATCAAGTGAACACATTATTGATTCGTTGAATGGCAAACTCGATCAGATAGATATATTTCATGACTCTTTCAACTTCAAACATAAAATATTGAAATCGTTCCCATAACCGCCACTTTTGTTTTCGTCCTTTTCAGAACTCTGTAAACTTCAGTAGGTAGGGCGTGAAAGCGTATTAAATAAACAAACACTTTTACTTTCGAAATAACAGTATTAGTTAGGAAGTTAGAAATGTTCGTTAAATTCGCCAACAATTTATCGAACTAGCATTACTTCTAAAATCCACCAAAAACTTTTAGCATCTAACAAATTTGAAGTAAATCCTGTCAATCCCCGCTCAACTGTTCATAATTCTAATAAAACCTTTTTAATATTCAATTTTCCTCGTATTTAGCAAAGTTCCGAGAAGCAAATAATTCAATATTGCTATTCATAAATAGAATTGTCTTTAATAACATTACAATAATTTGGGACAAATTTAAGCTTCTCACTCAAGATTTATAAGAAAACTTCAGTCATACAACACCAACAAATTTGCAAACCGGCTTTCACTCATGGTCTGTTAGAACATGGCTTTATACGGATTACAGAGACCCTAGAGGCTCAGAGAGAATCTAATTTAGCTATAACGCAATTTGTTGGGGCTGGGGCAATGTCTCCAGCACAAGCGGGCAGCGATAAAAGGAAATCGGTGAACATCGCTTACGGGACACAGGTGAACAATTATATGAAATGAAGTCAATTTAGGACTTTTTTATTGGTGTAATTCTGGGAAAGATTTTTCATTTGAAGTCGACGTCCTGGAATATTTTCTTTCTGTTGTTATGAACGAATCTTTTAATTTAAGTAATTGGTAAAACAAAAAATATATTAAAGACTAAACAAAATAATTAACGATAACAGATTGAGACTGATACGGTATTTACTTCACTATGTACTTATTAGAGCGAGAAAAAGATGCCAATGATCCAATTCAGCAATAAGACAATATGAATTATGTAAGAGTAACGCAGAGAGAATGTGGAGATAATTACGTAACAGTTTCTGTCTTATTGCTATATGAAATGAGTTACTAAGAGTGTAATTAATTTTATGCTATTGACATTATAATTAAATATTACAGTAAATATTTGACATTTATATTCGTATTATACTACGAGTTTAAGTCCCGTTTCAAGATACAGCGTATATTATAGGATTCTTTAATTATTTAGTAGTAGTTTTATAAATATTAAAGAATAAAAATCCTGTAGCACTTTTAATGATTATCAAATATTTATATAGGTAAAAACGTGATTTACTATTTGCGACCTACTGCGCCAGTTTCATCATAATTCATCACTTGATAACGTGTATGTAAAACTTCATGATCATCGGTCGGGTAGTGAAGGCATGAAAGCTTATCAAACAAACAGAGAAATAAACTCACATTCCCATTTATAATATTAGCTAGAAAATAAGGACTCAAAAGTGAGTTTGTTTACTAAACCGATTCTCATGAAATTTTCTATAGGTACACCTTGCAGAAAAAGACAAAAAAAAAGAAAAAGTGCTGTCCCCGAGGGATAGAAAAATAGCTTTGGCGTAAGCAGAGCCGTGGGAAAATGCTAGTGTTTAATAAATATGAATGTCAATCACGGAAGTTTGTATTCTAAATAGTTTTTCCTATCTCCTCAATTAATATTGTAAAATTTCATTAACAATCTTAAATAGACAATTTATTATATACATACATACATACGTAAGCTAATTCAATTCAAATCTTATATTATATAAAAATGAATTGCTGTTCGTTAGTCTCGCTAAAACTCAAATATGACTACGCGGATTTGAATAATTGTGTTTTGTTTGCTGTACTAGAGAAAACCCAAAAAACAGATAAAAATAGAAAAAACAAAAATTGTAATTTTGTATAGAAATCGCCCATTCGCAATGACTTTTAATATATGACGATCGCGACGGACCTATCACCTGACGTGCTATGTTAATATTTCCAATGCCACTTTACTACTTTTAATAGATGGCGTTCGTGGTCATTTCTTCCGTGTGGTTGTGTAAAATTTTGTTTAGTAGTTTAGTTTTAATTTTGCATACAGAAATTAGTATAGTTGCTCAGCTATTGCATTAGGTCTTTAACCTGTAATAATAGTTGTAAGTTTAATAAATAGGTAAATGAAAAGAATTTTTTTTTTTCGTAAAATAAAATTTAGATTTTAGAGAACATTTTTTCTGCTGATTTTGATCTGCCATCTTATCTACCTATATTGACTTTGTAGATTTAAACACACCTTACCAAAAACTTTAGCATGGCTCAAGGACTTAGTTCAAGGTTTTCAAATTTACAGATTTTTCATTGACTGTAAAAACAATTCCGTATCGTTTTAAAGTGTTCATCATAACGGCCTGATGACTCATAACGTCAGGGACGTAATTTATGAGTGTTTACGTTGTAGTTATAGACGTTAGCTAAAAACGGATTTTGCAATAGGTCTGGCTGAAAGTGTTCTAAGGGCTCTCGCAAGTTTATATGAAAGTACTTAGAGACCTAAAATTTGACCGGGAGATAGTATATAGATAGGATACGACAGCTAAGAACGTATGTAGTTCTAAGGCCTCTCGCAAGTTTACACGAAAGTCCTACGTTTTTTGTACAAAAACCAATTTTACAGGGAGGTGGCCTTGGTTTTTTGTACTTGAGACCTGAAGTTTGGCAGGGAGGCAGTTTATGAGTAGGAGACGCTAATAACGAATTTCACAACAGGGATTTATAAAAGTGTTCTAAGGGCTCTTTATATGAAAGTACTTAGAGAACCCTGAAGTTTGACAGGGAGATAATATATAGGAAGGTCATGTCAGCTAAGAACAAGTTTAAACATGAAAATCCTAGATTTTTTCATACTAGAAATATGAAATTTGGTAGGCAGGGATTTCATAGGTGTCCTAACTATCAAATCCCTGCGTCTATTCAAAACGGATCTTCCAACAAGGCTGGATTTTGGAGTTCTGAGGACTCTCGTAAGTTTACATAAAGTATCTACATATAGGTTGCTGTACTAGAAACCTGAAATTTGGCAAGAAAGTAGTGTATAGGTAAGTCACGCCAGCTAAGATTGAATTTTACGACAGAACCGGATTAAGAAGGTCTAAGGGCTGTCGCCTCTTTTTATGAAATTTCTTATATTTTTCTAATTTAGACCAGAAAATGGGCAGGGTGGTAGTTTAAAGGTAGGACGCATTACCTTAGAACGGATTTTGTGACAGGACCGGATTAAGAAGATATCAACGTGGATCCTCAGAAGTTTATATGAAAGTCCTCAAATAAATTGCAGGTGCTGCGAAGTTAGTGAAACACTTTCGACGTGAGAAATAAGATATTAGTTGATTGTTCCGATTAAATATTTGTATGAGTTTTCATTCTACATATTATATTGAACTCAAAATCCGTTCTATTCCATATTCCTTTAGAGCGACATAGTCGATACTCATACATTTGAGTATCGACTATTACATCATTAATTTGATACCATACAAACTGATATTATGTAGGTATTTTAAATGATATGAAACTTCTACATATTGTATAAAATTAATATTAATGGCCTTGATGTTGACTTTATTAAAGATATCATGTTATGCCATTTGTGTTTAAATAAGATTCCGGGCATATTGCCACACCGGCTGGCTTTAATGAAGCGCAATCGGGAAGTACACAATTTTCATTAAAGGTAATGCTGGCCAGAATGATACTATCAACGGACAGATGACGGCTGACTTCTTCGTTACTCAATTAAATAGTCTTGATTATCAGAACTATATTTATTACTTTTAGCATGCTTTTCTCGCTTATTGTGTTCTCAAAGATGGCAAATCTTTAAAAATAACACCCCTCTTTTTGCGTCGGGGATTAAAAACTAAAGAGGAATGGACATCAAAGATTGGATAGTATGAAATCAGTCTCTGTATCCCAACTCTCGCAATTTGTTCACGAAGCATACCTAATTGCCTAAAGGAATACCATCTCCCTCGGATCCCGAGAATTAAGGTCTGAACGTTATACATTCGTGGACAATTTGACAGAGGTAGTTAGGCAATATAAATATCTATGTAAATCAATGTTCATGTTTCGTTTCTAAAATGTAATATAGTGTTTCCATTTAGCTTTTCATGTAGTGATTGATATAGTGGAAAGTAAGCTAAAACTCGGAAGAGACAAAACTATTTTACGTAGCCGGTCGACCGATATTAGTATTTCTATTGTTTCCTTCGTTAAATTATATATAGTTAAGTGCGAATATTAAGCCTAAAAACAGTAAGCATTTTGAACTTTGTAGGTATACAACTGCACGCCCGTCTTTTGGTAAAGGGCTGGCAGTCTAACCATCAGAGATGGAGTAAGTACGACAAGCCACCTATTCTCTTACTTTAAAAATTTTCTTCCTTTTTGTAAGAGATTACTATCAACGACCTCGTTGATAGAATACTACTAATACAATATTCTCATTTTACTAGCATTCTTGCTTGTGTTAGGAGTGGGTTCACGTGGGTGGGGGGTTCGAACCCGCAACCATTTCATCGCAAGTCCGACAATATAACCATTTCGCTACCACTGTTTGTAAACGAATATTTGTGTAAACATTTATTAGTAGGTATCTATGTTTTTTTACTCAAAAACGTGAATATAATTTTTAACATGTTGCGCCACGTGAAAAACTCTTATTTATTTTATTAAAAATAGGGCCAAACTATAATAGATGATAACACAGTTCACTATTTAATAAAAATAAGTTAATAGATATTATTTTGACTGGTTATACCGGTAACGCAATACTATTGGTCGATTGATAAATATTAACAAATTGGGGGTTTATAATAGGAGAAATAAGACGAGAACTTCAGTTAAGTGCAACCAGAGGTACGAACAACTTGGCAGTTGCTGTTAGTTAGTGATTTTCATAGTTTATATCAGTGGTTTTGAGACTGTTTTTAACAAACAGATGTATCATTTGTACGAGTATTTAATGGCCGGTAGATTAGCTTCATCTTCGAATATTATTATAATACTTTACTTTATAAATTTAACTTATCCGCCTACTACATAAACTCACGCCTTACTCCCTTCGGGATAGACAGCCCGCCACTTGGTTCTATCCTTCACAAAAATAAAAACATGTTACCAAACAAACAAATTTAGCAAGTTAAGACGTGAAGGCTCCCATCACACTGTAGCAGTGAACCGATGAAAAACGTGCTACAATTTTTACTACTTTTTACTTATTCTTTCATATTATCATAGTATTTTTTGGTTTCTTCTATTTTGTATTTTGTGATCTAGTCCTTAAAACATAGAATAAATTGAATTAGTTAATTCGAAATCTACAATAGTTTATGATCCAAATAAACAATGATCTTGCTAGAATGCTATGCCAGCCACCTTGCACCTTACTGAATACAAAATGTGACGGTGTCCTTGCTACGTAATAGTGACATAGCACCTTTCTATCTTAGATGGAGTACATTAACCTTCTGTCGCGCATCATAATGCTATGCAACGAATGACAAATTACAGTAAAAGCGCCTTTGCACGACTTCAGATAAAACGAATAAAATATGTGTAATATATCCACGTTTCATACATACATGTCATGCATACATATACATAATTCAACAAATATGTAAACTTATACCTATCTCCTCTAGGCAAAGACTATTTACCACATTTGCATCTGTCCTTATATTCCTCACCAGAAGGCTGTACCGCCATAAAACGATTTGTGCAGGTTCTGCGATTTCTGATGTGTCCGCGCTTCAGGATGTTATTAATTCGATAGCTATATATTTTTCGAGATAGACACCGAACGACTTACCTATTTACTATAGGTTTTGTCTTGATTTGTTAGTTATTTAGTAAATACTCATCCGTTCCCATATCGACTCAAAATACCTGCTTTGGTCAGAAGTTAAATCGTTTGGTTAAGAAAAACATTTCCTGTTGCATTCAACTTTCCAGGATGTCTGTCTCTGTTACTTGTTTTATAAAAAATTAACAACTTATAAAATGTATTTATCATAAAAACATAATTTAAAACTGACATTTTTTTTTTTACATTAATTTACGGACTAGAGTTACCTGTGGGCAGGTAACAATTGCACTTCGATAGATTTTCTAGTAAAACAATTTCTAAATTTTATGAAAATTCTGCTCAATCATCATCATCGAGAAATGAACCTTACATTACTTAAAGAATTTATTTCCAACATGTAACTAATTTCCTGTTTATTGAATATTCATAAATGATTCGGATCTTTAAAAACAAACAAAGAACTAAAAGACAGCCTTTTATGAGGCATCAAAATGACTAAAAGTTCATATCTTTTTTTAAATACTCTAATCGAAGAGTAATCTACACCATTCAAATAGATTACTTAACTCAACTACAAACACAAACATCCTAGTTTGGTTTATATTACATGCTATATAATTAATTTAATACACAATGTAATCCCAAACAAAACCCCAACGTCTAGATACTCAAGTCGCCTGTAACACACTTCAACCACAAGATAATTTGCTAGCTACCTTCGAACGCCAAAACTTCACCCGTGTATTAGAATGTCTTGAACTGGAATTACCTGGAAGAGATAAAGAAATAAATTATTTTGGTTCTCCTTTTTGTTTATTTTAATTAGGTAGCTCAACATTACTTCCGATCGATCTATGTTGCTACTTTTTTACAAAAGAAGCAAGTCTTAAAAGCAGTTCTTATTTCTAGATTTTTTTTATTATATTGTCGCCACATTAAAAGCTCTTATTTATTTTATTAAAAATAGGGACAAACTATATTAGATGATAACACAGTTCACTGTTTAATAAAAACAAGTTAATAGACATTATTTTGACTGTTTATGCCGGTAACGCAATACTATTGGTCGATTGATAAATATTAACGAATAGAGGGTTTATAAAAGGAGAAATAAGATGAGAACTTGACTTCAGTGCAAACAGAGGTACGAACAACTTGACAGTTGCTGTTAGTTAGTGATTTTCATAGTGTATATCAGTGGTAAAGAGACTGTTTCTAACAATTACTTATTAAATTAATGACTTATAGCTTCGAACCGAATAGTGGCACTTTGTATTAGTGTGTGTATTATATTTTTAACAAGTCAAATACTCCTAGGTCCCGGAGGGCTTCACAAATATTCAAACAACGAACACCCAGACTCGGGACAACTATTGTAAAATAATATAATTAATCAATTTAATATGTGACCAGATCTCACTAATAAAACCCACGCTTAAAGTAGTGTTTCGCGGACCTGAAACACATTGGCCTAAATGAATTTTACTGTTTTGACTATTTTGCTTTAATATGATTATAAAAGTCATTTAAAAAGTAATTAAAACGGTACCACACACTGTAGCTCACAAAATTACAGAACAAATTCTAACTTTGAAATCAAAAAGTCATTATGAGACTCGGCCTGTACCATGGATAAATGGGATGGATGGTGTTAAATTGGATTTGCAATTGAGAGACTAATATTACTATACATGATTTAGTGAAGTCTCTAATATGTTTTACATCCCTTTTTAATCAATGATCACCAGCAGGCATTAAATTTTTGATGTGGGAGAGCCATGCTTTGGCACGTATGGGCCGGCTCGACCAGAGTGATACCACGGCCTCATAGAAAACCGGTAGTGAAGCCATGGTATCATTGCTTTTCGCCGAGTGAGTAAGGGTACCGATGGCCCTAACCCTTCTTTCTCCCCGTCTTCCTCTTTCCCCTCCTATCCCCTCCTTGACCCCTTCCCCTACTCCCACCGCGCATGGGCGGTGGTAGTCATTTACCATCAGGTGACCAGTCTGTTCGTTTGTATTAAAATTAGTATGTAGTTCATTTGGATGCCAAAATATACGCTTCTGCAACAAAATCCCAAGCATGAAAAAAATCAAAACTATAGTGAAATTGAAACTTGGTTCTAAGACATACTACACTGTTGTAGACTTAATGCATGATGAAAATGCTTGGCAATAAGTTGCTGTAAATTCTTCGCATAAGTTTATTTTGACATTATGTTTGCTGTCTTAAATTATTGATTTTTTTTTGACATGCACTGGCAGTTTGGAGTGTTTTCATTGACCTAACAAAATGTCAGACTGCGGTGGCGGACCGGTTGGCGTCGTATTCCCTAAGATCTGGTTGAGTTTCGTGATTTTAGACTTCTTTTTTTAGACTTCTTTCTTCTTTGGAAAGGCTAAGGAGCCGGTGGCAGCGTTGTAAACCCAGTGTGACGCCTGACACCGTCGCGGCCGGACGCTTACCAACATCCATACAATCATCATAGTATGGTGTGCACCGCGGTGGATGTTGGTAACAACAGCGAATCACACAACGCAACGGAAACGCAACTGTCTACATCCGCACGTTCCGAAAGGCAAAGGAACCGGTGGCAGCATTGTAAACCCAGTGTGACGCCTGACACCGTCTCGGCAGGACGCTTCACTCCTTGAGAAAGGGCCCCCGTCGGGTCCGAAACTAGTCGGGCATCCCCGAAATACAAACGTGAGTGAAACCGTATAGTTTTAAATAAACCATTTTTTTATTTTTTTATTTATAAATTGTAATGTTTGATTGTATGTGTGTGTTTGGCACGATTCTTGGAAGCTAAATTAGAACCACTTCCCTTTCCCTTCCCTTTCATTCACATGTCCGATTGGGGTCAAATTTATTGTAAATATGTGTCTTCGGTGACAATACAATAATATGGTGCCATGGAGATGTTCTGAATATCGAGCCGGAAGACGGCTATAGGAACTTCTTAACTAAACAAAATAAATCCATCGCGTTTAGGGTCATTTGTTTTGTCTTAATGAGTACTTTGGTGCTACAAGATATCCAGGGTATGATGATGGAGTCGGAAGGTGGCTATACTAACTTCTGAACTAAAAAGATAAACCATTGATTGATTCGTCTTGAGGAGTACTTTTTTAAACATCAAATCAACACTAATATAAAACTTAGTTTTCATAAAAGTTTGTTTTAAAAAAATACATTTTTTTTGGGTATCTATATGGGGCAAACGAGCAGACGGGTCACCTGATGGTAAATGACTACCGCCGCCCATGGGCACCTGTAACTCAAGAGTCACAAGTGCGTTGCCACCCTTTAAAGTGGGAATAGGGGAAAAGGGGGAGAGGGGGGAAAGAGCGGGAAGACGGGAGAGGGGGATTAGAGGGAAGGAGAGGGGGAGAGAGGAAGGACGGGAATAGGTTATTCCAACTACACATAATTTTGTCCCACTAACATAATAGTGGACATGCCTATCGTCGTCAACTAGGCACTTTGTAAATTAAAGGAAAGAATTAACTGTAATAATAATAATATAATAATAATCGTTTATTTTCTCACCATACCTAACCAAAATACAACGATACAAAAAAAAATAAACACAATAACAAAAAGAAAAAGAAAAGAAGTTGCTGGTGCACCAGCACCAGCAACTTAAGTCTTTTCTTTTTGTACCTGATACCCAGCTGGTAGGTGGGTATCACCTGTATTACAGGTCACCAGGTCCCCACTCGGACCTTGTTGACCTTTTATTACCAAATAAGTATACATATAAATAACTCTCCCATTAAGAAAATTGATAGAACAAGTAAGAAAATTATTCGCAGAAACATTGAAATTCAGAGTGATATAATTTTAAAGAAATCTTTTAATGTTTTATTTATTCTCTTAACTATAATGGATCTATTTACGATTTTGTTTCCACTTACATAGTAAAATGACAAAGTGTATTATTGTATTCTGTAATATAAACAAGTTTGTATTCAGGTATATTCAAATCGCATTGGAGTTGTCCAACTCCGGAAGTTCCTTCAACCTATAGAAGCTGGTTTTCTTCTGGTAAGTAGGGTGGGAATTTGACATGTCTCGAGTTTTTAAATTGCGGCCCAGTGTGTGAATAAAAGTCTACTGGCAACAATCAACATTCGAAACAGCTATTATAGCCAAATTGCTAACTAAGTCTTTCACTCCTGCTCAGACTCTGGACGCCCATTCATTCAAAGTGTGTGACAGAAGACTGTCTGTTGTGTTGTCTGTAGGGTACACTAGAGTAGACTATACTAGCCCATTCAGCCATCCAATTTGAACGAAAATATGCTTCAAAACCAATTTTAATATAAGTAATAAAATGTGACGACTTTCTTAACGTTATCCAAAAATTTATGTTTCTCTGTATCGCTCGTAAAAAAAAATATTATTCTTCGAATCCTTACTTAAATTTAGACATCACACTATTGGCTTGTGAAATTGAATTTCCTACTAGAAAAAGGTTTTAGATTGAAAAGGTGAAAGCTCCGACCACCTAAATCCAGCCCGCCAACCATAAATTACGGTTAGAGCAACGGCATCATGATGTGTTTGTAGTGCGCTTTGGTATTTTTCAGGAAACATTAAGGAATGCCTCATAACGCGTACATAAAAAAAACGAGTAGAGTAAAACTAAAGATCATATTTATTATATTTTAAAATCTCTCTCTTACAATAAGAACTAAAAATACTAAAAAGAATAGCTAGGATTAATTTGTAATCTATAGATCACAAGGTCTTGGAGTCTACATAAACTCAAAATGAGCAAATGCCAAGGCGTCAAAGACAACCCTGGTGTCTTTATATGAAAGAACCATATCAGTTTCGAGCTGACCAGTCACGACACCCGATAGACTAGATAAGTCTATAATCACGAAACTCAACCAGATCTTAGGGAATACGACGCCAACCGGTCCGCCACCGCAGTCAGACATTTTGGTAGGCCAATGAAAACACTCCAAACTGCCAGTGCATGTCAAAAAAAAATCAATAATTTAAGACAGCAAACATAATGTCAAAATAAACTTATGCGAAGAATTTACAGCAACTTATTGCCAAGCATTTTAATCATGCATAAAGTCTACAACAGTGTAGTATGCCTTAGAACCAAGTTTCAATTTCACTATAGTTTTGATTTTTTTCATGCTTGGGATTTTGTTGCAGAAGCGTATATTTTGGCATCCAAATGAACTACATACTAATTTTGTATACTTAACATTAGTTGTTAGATACGCATTAGTAATGATAAAAACGCATTATCAGAGTCAATAAATTTGAGGTAAGATTAAGTAACTTTTTTGCATTAAAAGAACTGCGTTGCGATATTCCAAGACTTGGGTGTTTTATTTAATGTTTTCATGGGATCTCATTTCTATTTGCAGGTAGGTATATCAAGGGAAACATCAAAATCAAAATCATTTATTTCAACTAAAGCATTATGGGTATTTTTGAATTGTCAGGAGTAGTAGTCAGACAGACTAAGTCAGTCGTGCAGCTAGTTGTCTGTTCCAATTCGTAGATCCAGTGGAGAAGAACAGGCAAGAAACTCCAAGGACACTCTTTTTCAACATGTTTGCTGACAACATCGTTAGTGAATGACACTGCACTCACCTGTGTCCACTATTTACCTACCTATCTATCTCTTTAGGTAGTGCAAAAGACCTAAAATTATATGAACTGCCCTGACTGCTTTGCAGTCACTGAAAATTCAGTCCATATCGAAGTTAAAGGGGGTCGAAAATGTCTTGAATGGCCTCGGGAAAAGGTTGGTGTGCTGTGCCTTTATTTTATTTTTTGCTTGACTTCTTGACTTAGCGGGGGCACTGCCATGTTCCCAGATTAAACTGCAACTACTTTTAGTTTGTAATGTGAGAGTGTGTAATATGTGTGTAATATGTGAGTAATAATAATTTCACAAATTTACAATTACTGACAATTTTACATGTCTTTCAATGACTAATACAATACTACGAATACTTACTGATGGAAACAGAATATAATAAGTTTAGTTAAGTGGAATCTGGCAAGCAAACATAATTCTGACAAAAAATTTACTAATAAATCATCTAGGTATATAAAAACACTAATTAGGTGACTTCAAGTTTTCCAAACCATACATTTTGTCCATACTCGGAAAACTTATACAAAACTATATATTAGCTCATTGTACTCGCGAGGAACGTTGATAAAAAAACTTAGTCCGAAAGGAACTTCAGCGTGCTCGTAATAGAAAGAATTTATTTGATGGAACCTTCGAGCAAAAACGAGACTGAGAAAAATAGTTTGTTAGATTTGAAAGGAAAATTATTTCAGTGTGAGTAAGATGAGACTTCAAAGTTCTTCTGCTAAAAGGAACCATGTTACGTAGAACATTTGATTTTCTGTTAGTAAATTCTGGTTAAATGTATTAATAGAAAGACACAATGTATATGTATATTATTCCATATAATAACGTTTTTAAAATGCGTCAGTACGGTTGCCGCCAGTCACCTGTGTCGCACTGTCCGCTTCCCGTCAGCCGCCGCGGAGGACGCCTGTTTAAGAAAAAGACTAAAGTACGCGGCCTTGAAGACGTTGTACCATTTCGTGCCCATAGCTGTGGAAACCTTGGGCAGTTGGAGTACAGATGCTAAGGGGTTCGTTCTCGATCTGGGGCGCAGGCTTAACAAAGTGGGTGGTGACTCCCGCTCAGGGTCGTTCCGGATGCAGAGGTTGGCCATAGCCGTTCAGCGTGGGAACGCAGCAAGCGTTATGGGCACCTTTGCGCCGGGAGTGACCAGGGGTGGGTTATTTATTTATGACACCGAATGATAGTTATTGTAATGTACATATTGTAATTATTTTTAATGTATTGAAATAAATGTGTTAAAATATAAATAATTTACCTTTTAAAAGTATTTTAAAAAAGTTTACACTTTTTTATTTATAATTTAGGAACTATGAAAGGCTATTTGAATCATGTCTTTATAGTTACATTATTCAATTTATTCGTAGTTACCAATATTAACTTTAATAGTTCCTAAAACCATTTATTTCAACCAACCTTATATCTCATCCTGTTTTTGAAGCAATCAGGACTAAAAATAGATCGTCATTAAGTAGAATGTCACTTACAGGCCTTTTACTTTATTCAAACAGTTTAACGATAATATATTTTTCAGACAGGTACTAATATCAGTTTGTCTTTATTCTCACGTTACAAATAAGTTTTTTTGACAGTTGTCAAAAAAAGATTGACACTACTCGTACATGCGACTTTAATAGAACAGGTGCATGATAAACTATGAGCATATAGATGCCCATAGTTTATCATGCACCTGTTCTTTTAAAGTCGCATGTAGTGTCAATCTATTGTGTAATGTGTTGTTGTTGTTTCAAGTAGATTGTTAGATTGTTGTATTAAAAAAATCTTAGCTATTACGAGTTCGAGTTTCCGAATCAAATAGACGCTACACGATACACTTGAAGTAAGAATATCCCGTTTACCCGATATCCCGTTTTCACTTATTGCTACTATTTAAAGCAAGGTTCTTTTTTTAAATAACATGATAAGTAGGTTATTTGCTGATGGTTGCGCTTGCTCACGTTTGGTTCCATGGTTTCCAAGTAACGCTGCTTATCGAGAGTAGCTTGGACGTAATTTGAAAACTTAAAGAAACTGATAAAGGTGGAAAGAAATTACATTTTGCAACTAATAGCTACGTAAAGGGATGTAGCAATTTCTCATAAGCATTTTGCTATAGTAAACATAATATATATCCTTATGACTACCAATTTCAACGTGTCATGCTCACAAACCCAATTTTAACAAATCGTCTGTCTAGTTCAGCTCGCAAAATATTTTCGCACTACAACGTAGTGCATATTTCTAAAATGACGGGACTTGACAAAATTGTTTTGAAGATTTATCGTTAAACGATATAAAAAATATATTTGGTATGTAAATATAAAATATGATTATAATACTGTTCTTAGAATAACATAGTACGTAGGTAATAAAACTAAATATAAATTTACTAGTTCAATACATTTAAATCTATAACGGTGACAATTGAAATTTATTTATTAAAGAGTAATATTAATATAATATATTATACAATAATTTGCCAACTCGGTTTAAATTAATGTAAAAGTAACTTAAAGTATAGCTTTTAGAAAAAAACATATAACAAATTCAAATTCTTTATTGGCATAATGATGACAGTTTCAAAGGATTATGTAACTTTATCATACATATACTCTCATATGACATATACTTTTCAACTTACTACAGAATAATTAGTCGTAAGATAAGTTTCTAAGATATTTTATAAAAACTTTCCTCATTTCGTAGTCAGTCAACTTCACGTTAGTGCGGATAAGAACCCGTACGTGTACGCAAGGTTTCCATTTCTACTTCAAACCGTGTAACCATACATACATGCCAATCTTTGTTACAACCCTGTCGTTAGTGAACCCCTGTCTAAATGTGTTTCAACCTTTAGAACAGTACTTGACCCGAAACTAAACTATCTATTTGTCAATAATTTTTGATTAGAAAAGTCTCAAGACTGGGCATTGGTCTACAAACTTATATAGTGGCAAAAGTTTGGCAACGATAGTCGATTTTCCGCAAAACGTCTCTGTTTTGCCAATATCGCGTGAAAACATTCGATCCTATAATTTAGTCAACATGTAAGAGAAAATTACAAAAAAAAATCAGATGCTTCAGGAATATTTAATCACTAACGTACATACGTAAAATTAAGGCTTTGAAAAATTTATACGGAATTAGGTTGATTATCATTGAACATAATCATAATAATTGGACTATAACTTTATACTGGCGTTTGTCCACGACCTCGTCATCGATAACAAAGTGAATTATATAAATAGCAAACCTCCTAGATCATACAGTGATACCATAAGGAGTAAGGAACAGTAACCAATGGTGGTTCACAGTATTGATGATATACTGCTTTAAAAAAGGTCAAAATAAACGACGTAAAGTACAAATAAGTTTCGTGGCTTTGGTTGAAAAAGAATAACCAGATCAGCTTAACGTCAAAGAGAATTATCTGAATCTGGAACATTGCAAAAAAAGTAACCACGCTGTTCTAACAGAATTATCCTTCGGTTAGTAAGATGCATTTTATTATTACAAGGGAATGAGAAGTTTTAACAGCGGTTATAATGTACTAGCTAGGCCGCTAGCCGAGCGCCGAGTGCGACGGCACTGTGTGACAACCGACTGTCCCGGTCCGCCCGCTATTTGACCCGGCCTTTAGGAATCTTTTGGTAAAATCATTGTTATATTGAAAGTAGTAACATACAAAACATAAAGGGTCTTTCAACAAGGACGGGTCGATGGTAAAATTGAATAAAACAAGATGTGTGTGAGATATTAACGAAATTTATTTTTTATTTGAAAGGCCCATTTATGCCATTATGGATGGAATATGACATCGTTCAAATGTCCGCCGCGGCTTCGTATGGTGGCACGAATCCGAGAGGTCCAATTTTTAATGACTCTGCTGCATAGATCCGCCTGAATCTGAGCGATGGTAACTTTTTGTGGATGCATTGTCACCTGGTGAACCTCATGTGGGTTGTGGTCATCCCATATACGGCAATTTTGCTTATTAACAAAACCATTCATACAAAAATGTGCCTCGTCGCTAAAGATTATTTTTTGGCCAAAATCGGGGTCCTCTTCCAAGCGTTCCGAAGCCCCATTCAGCGAACACACGGCGTTTTCTTTTATTAACTTTGAGCTCTTGGGTCAGTTGGGTCTTGTACGGCTGCGGGCCCAAGTCCCGACGCAAAATTCTCGAAGTTGAAGTCCGCGAAAGGCCGAGTTCTTGTGCACGGCGAGAAATCGATTGCCTCGGAGTCTCCTGAACACTCTCACGTACAGCGGCGATGTTCTCGGCCGATCTGGCGTTCCTTTGACGTAAAGGTGTTGGTTGGTTGTTTACCGAACCGGTCGTCTCAAATTTAGTCACCAATCGTTGGGAAGTAGACTTTGAAGGGCCACCGCGTCTGCCGTAAAATGGGCGCAATGCGCGCAACGTTTGCACTAACGAACACTCATTTTGATAATAAAGTTTTATCATTTGCACATGCTGCTTAACCGTGTAACTTGCCATGGTGATTTGGCATCAGTGACTGAATGAAGAAAAAACAGATTTGACAGATGCCGCCAAAACAAAATGGCCGCCACAGATTATTAACATCGACCCGCTATATTTGAAAGACCCTTTACAATCTAAACAACAAACATAGCATGTCTGATATTCATTAGGCATACTATATTTTGCTACTTTAGTCCTTTAAACATGCATCGAACAGTTGAATATATTTATATTACTATAAAAACTATATGTAACTTTAATTTATATTTTTCCATCAATATTTTATTACCATGGAATTATTTACAAATATTGTTGTTACACTACTTAAACTGCACTATTATAACATTATTCCTATCCGTTACTCTGGTGTTAGAGTTAACACACACAATTTTAACTACGCCATTACACACACTCCTAAATATTTCCACTCAACAGCATACCAGCAACCGAGCTGCACAAGAAATTCTAAGTAAACTGCTAAATTTGTCCACTTGGCCACAATTATCGTCGAGGTACCGTTTGCATTCTACCACCGTATGCTTCCACAAATTCCCACCTTTGTAACATAGAACACTAGGCTGACTATGTTGTGCCATTTAACGTAGGTGATGGTTATTTTAACCCGTGCAGTCTTTGTCGAGTCCTGGCTACTAGAGCATGCAATTTCTTTGACTTTATCTTCAATAAATGGGCTAGATATGCTGCTGGAGAAAAGATAAGGTGCATTTGTGTTTACTTTGTCGAGAAAAAAAAATAGGTTTGTATCGCATTGTTAAATACGTTTAGGATGCATCCAGAATATTAATTATTTCCGTTGAGAAATACTATTTAGACTGCATCTTAGTCATGATTTATTGTAGTGAATTAAAAGTTAATATTGAATTTTAATTAAAATTCCTATAAATATAATCTCCATAAGATAAGTGACAGAATGCGTTACATTTATAGTCCTACTTTAACTCAGCCGCTTCTTAGTTCCTTTCTTACATTTTAGTACATCATGGCCTGAGATTGTTCTTTCAAAATAGTACCTGTTGTAAGATCTTTTTATTTCTACCATTTCCTTGATAGCATTAGTTCGTAATTTAAAAGCAGTAAATTTTACTGCAGAACATTAGCATTGATAAGTACCTACACCGGCAGCTTCTGCCATTTAAGCTTGAATGGTTGGTATTTAATAATCATCTAAATTTTTACTGTGGGAGAGCCATGCTTCGTCACGTATGGGCTGGCTCAACCGGAATGATACCACGGCCTCACAGAAAACCGGCAGTGAAGCAATGTTTTTCATTAGTTTTCGCTGAATGATTTAGGTTACCGGAGGCCCTAACCCTTCCCTCTCCCCCTCTTCTCCCCCTACCCCCTCTTCTCCCCCTACCCGCACTCTCCGTCTTTCCCTCTTCCTTCCCTTCCCCTACTCTCATCTTAAAGACTGGCAACGCACTTGTGACTCTTAAGATGCTGGTGCCCATGGGCGGCGGTAGTCGCTTACCATCAGGTGACCCGTCTGCTCGTTTGCCCCCTATCCCATAAATAAAAAAAATTAATAAGGGTACAAAAGTGTCTCCAAGTCATAACATCATAGTGGACAAAGCTCTACAAGATTTTATAAATTACTAGCAGCGCCCCGCGGTATTACCCGCGTAAGTCCCGCTCCCGTAGGAATATCGGGATAAAAAGTAGCCTATATGTTAATCCAGGTCTCCAGCTATCTACATATCAAGTTTCATTGCAATCGGTTCAGTAGTTTTGACGTGAAAGAGTAACAAACATCCATACTCACAAACTTTCACGTTTATAATATTAGTAGGATTAATCTGTCTACTGAATGAAACATTACGTATATTGATTTACATTAGGTGTACAACATTCTCAGGCAAACGAAATGAAGATAGCTACAAGTAATCTAACACGAACACTGCAAACTAAACAAACTAATGTTCAACCTTAAGTTGGGCGAAAGCGCAACATGCAGATTCTATCGAGAGAGAGAAGAAACTGCAATGCATATTACATCTATATACAAACAATCACTGCTCATAACATCTAGAGGTCAAGAGGTTGCTCATAAAACGAAATAATAATAATTCTACCTGGCACTTGTTAGTCAAAAGTCAACTATGCTGCGTAAAGTGTAAATTTTATTAAAAGTCAAGTATCTATGTAACAAGCACAATGAGAAAATGGTAATGCCCTGATATCTGTACAATAACAATTCGATACGGAATTGTAAGGAAACAAGTACACCTCCGGCAGTTTAGATGTTGTAAAAACTAACGGTGTATTTGTATTGAAGTTCTTGATTCAAATTTATACCGAATCCTTTGAACTAATGTCGTTTTTGTATTCAAAGGTATGAATCTATCTAATCTATATGTTCCATCCAACGGTAATTGAGAGCAATTGCAATAGTGACTCTGAATTTAGGACAATCGTTAAATCTGATTACATAAACATTTCAGTTCCATAAAGTTAGACAGTTAAAAGTCAACAACAAGAGGACATGGCGCACATACATAATGTTCGGCCTTGACGTTCTCTCCATCAATTGAATCCAGATCCATTTAATTACACAAATTTTAAAATACCAAGAATGTTTTTTTTATTTTCCTTGGCCTTAGTCTTATAGTATCACACAGATTTTTCTGAAGTTTCCACTATAAGTAGCCTTACGTATGTTTGCGTGCGGTCATGAGGTCCTGAGTTTAGTTTGTGGATTAGGCACATTGTTATTGCTTATCCCTGTTAGAAATATTTCAAAAGAGTAGTACACAGTTTTGAAATGTTCCCCGTAGACAGCAATAGACTCGCATTATATAAAATGAGTATGTAACACCTATGGCCTTTATTATACTATTTTTTTCCTTTAGAACAACTTAAAAGGTAATATTAAAAACATATATACACCAAAGTTATTCAGTTTTGACAGAAATAAATATGAACTATAAATATCACCGCTTGTAAATATTTTAAAATGTGTGGCAAAAACTTTTGCTCCATAAAGTATAGGCTAGCAAATGGTCTCCCACGGGCGTTACAGATAGTCACCAAACGAAGTTTACCTCTTTATCGTAAATTAGAGCACCCATGGGAGATGTAACAAGGACCAATTTTTAAACTGTGGTCTATAAATTGATCCTCTTTTTCTAATTTTTTTAGATTTTGATTGAAACTCCATAGAGACAATATTCATGGATAGTACATAAAGAAGATTTTAATTTAAGTTAAAGTTTGAGTTGCTGTTGGCTTTCGCTAGCTAAGAGACATTATTCCTGCCGATGTCGACGTGAACTTTGTTAGTTAAGCCTTTCAGCCCTTGTGTCAAGATTGATTTACTAGTATTATGTCCAAAGTGTCAGGATGCTAGATCTCGCACAAGTTACTAATCCAGGAGTAATGAGCTGTGGAGTTTAAATAGCATTAGATCGATTATTTTAACGTTACTTATTTATCAACTTATTTCTGAGTTCTTTTTCTTCTTAATTCCGCCACTCGTAAAAATGGTTGTTCAAAACGGTACATCGAGTTAATTGATAGTACAAAATAAAGTAAAAAAATTGTCACTACTTTTTTAGGCTAGCCGCATATCGCACACCTAGATCTAAAGGGAGCTAACTCAAAAAAACACTTTTTTTCAGAAAAGGCGAAAAACTAATTACTGTGTCCCTGTGCACTGCAGGAGTTTAGAAGTTTTATGAGCAGCTAGAAGAAAGATATTGTAGGAATATTGTGTTTTAATCATGTTTTTGGGGCTGATAATTGGAATTCTGTAGTTATTTCCCTACTACTTAACAATGTATGTAACTATATATGTATATTTGTTTTATTATTTTGACTTGAGACCCGTGTTAGTGAATTTAGCGTCTAGCGTCGAGTAGTGCTAATATTTCTAAATCTGGTTTGTTGGTCGGTAAGTATTGAAATAAGGAATTCAATGGTGTACATAACTTAAAAATTTAAATATTTGAGATAGCTCCCTTTAGATCTAGGTATGCGATATTATAAAAAAATATAATTCTCAGAAATGATTCCAATAAGAGTCAAATAGAGTACAAACTCGAATATTAATGCTCCAAGCTCTGAATTTGATGCCTTGGATCTTGTAATTTTATCCAAATCATTTTTTTTATTTACTTATATCATCTCCTTTTATCAATCATTAAGTTTTAAGGCAGAATCTTATAATAAATAGTAAATTTGAACAGAACGATTTCACCGTAATTTGAATCAAAATCCGAATGGGCAGTTCAACATAGTTTCTTACCCGGTTTGGCCATTTATCAAAAAGTTTCTAATATACTGGTTTCTTAGATCGTAGAACTAACATAACAGCGCAATAATACCGAAGACTTAAAGCAGTTTACTAACCACAAATGATGAATTACATTTCGAGGTTATCTATTCTCAACCTTAACAGTATCAAAATAAGACAAATTCTCCTACGTGTAACTGTGGTAAACTAAACGGGATTATATTAAATTTTATAGCAACGGCATCTGTTGCAGTGACACTAAATTAAAATGAGTTTGGAGGGAATTACTTTATTAGGCAGATTATGGAAGGTAAAAATTTGTGAACAGCTACCGATCTGTGATTACTTCTTGAATATTAGAATAAAAATTTCTCTGAGTGGTATTCATATTTATTAAAGACTAGCTGTGCTCGTGACTTCGTCCGCGTGGAATATAATGTCTTTGGGTAGAATTTTTATTTATTTAGGCTAATTGACGATATTTCCATACAACTTTTCATCCCACCTTTCAACCCCTTACACCTCTTTTTCGCATTAAAAAGCAACCTATGTCCTTTCTCAGGCTTTAGACTATCTGTGTACAAAATTTCATTCAAATCGGTTTAGTGGTTTAAGCGTGAACGGGCGACAGACAGACAGACAGAGTTACTTTCGCATTTATAATATTAGTAAGGAAATAAGGATATAAGGTTTTGCTCACGTGTGTATTTCGGTGATGCCCGAATAGTTTTGGGTCTAACGGGACATGTCGTTTGATTTTCCTCTGGGCTTGAATAGTATTGTAGTATTGTATCGGATTCTTCCCAGTCAGTGTAGTATATGAAGGGGTTAACCTACATAAAGTTTTGAATAAAACTCCACAAACTCGTTGCGTTGCGTATGATAGGCGGGTTAAGGTCATACTCACGAGCTATAACTTGAATTAAAAAAATATTTCTGTTTAAATAAAAATTATGTCTGTTGACAATAGGCCGATTGTTGGCATTTTATGCAAATGTTCTCACACCAGGAGTCGCACACCCTTGTCTTTTTCAAAGAGTTACTTTAAAACAGGAACATTGACGATTTTATAGCTATGCAATAGTTACAGATATATGTTAAATTGCGATAGCATGGCCGTACCGTCGAGGTAACCATCTCTTAAAGGTAATATTAAAAACATATATAATAATATAATTAATGAGATTAGATATTTTCTACATTTTCCAGTTATTATATAACTATGAACACGAAAAGAAAACATCTATTTCATTCAATAAAAAAAAACATGTTTGTTGTGTTTTCTTTTCTTTAATGATTTTTGTATACATAATAAAAATAAAAGAAAACAATAGTAAAGAAGGAAGGAAAAAGCAAAAAAAATATTATCCCCTACTAATACGTCTCTAATACGTGAGTAGATTTTCTGCAATTCAAACGAAAAAATGTTACCATCAAAGCTCAAGTAATTATATGAAACGTTTTTTTTATATAAATTCTAAAGACTAATTATCTTTTACAATTCAAAATATATCTTCAAAGTCGACACTGAAATGCAGATTATTTTCTAAAGAATCCTAAAGGTAACATTCATCCAAAAGGTAACAACCTCAACGCAATTTCTAAGCCAAATTCCAGCGTCGACATCAAATATTTTAATGGTAAGACCCTCAAATGGAGTAGTTTTATGCTCCAAGGCTTTTCATACCTCAAGTACTTTTATATTTTAAAAGTTCACATCAAAACCATTAAACATGTTCGTAGCGTGCTCGTATTAATTTGTCGGACTCGAGAATTGCTCTCGCCGTTTGTGCGTTTTATGACTAAAATTATATATCTTTCAATTTGAGTGCTGCAGTGATTTTGGCATTTTAAATTTAATAGTCTCGTTTACTCAGTTTGATAGTCATTAAATAAAGTAGAACTTGTGATGTGGTCTATTTTATACAATCTACAGTTTTCCGTGCGAATATAGTGAAAAATATATATAAGTAAATATTGTAAAAAAAAATAAACAGTTTTTTTTTGTTATTTTTAAAAAGACAACTCCACTGCAATTTGTGTTAGTTGTTTCAAAATTACACAAATTGTAAGTAATAGAAGAAAAAAATATTTTTTAAATCAAAAGCGATAGAAATTTAGATTTCTATTGTTTTTTTATTGGACATAGACAATTATATTAATATCCTCGTAAACGAGAATACTACGCATTCTCACCTCGGACCATACTGCCCAGTATACTAACCAGAGCGTTTACCAATTAGCCGTCGCAAGATTAAGACGCTGTTGCCCCACTTTAAGCATCCCATTAGAGTGTAGATAGCATCAGCAGCTTTAGCAGGCAGACATTCCCGACACAGGTATTTCCGGAAACAGCCAGGCTTGGTACGTACCTGTTTCTGCTGGCAGTAGAGCCATCATCCATGACAGTCTTACTGTCACAACTGGGCGTGCCTTGCACTCGATTACCTAATGCGTTATTTTATCTCGTCTATTAGCATGTTGGAGCTGGGACTGTCGTGGCTCTGTTTCATGAGGAAAGAGAATCCATTATTTAATAAGATCCTTCAACTATGTTATCGACTGGCTTGTTGGCCTAGTGATTAGTGACCCTGACTGCTATGTTACAGGTCGTGGGTTTGATTCCCACCGAGTCTGGGTGTTTTTTGTGTCCGTTGTTTGTATGTTTGTAAAGTCCCCCGCGACACAAGAGTAATGCCTAATGCGGGAGTTGTCTTTTTTTAAGAAATAAAAAAATAAGAAATGTTTTCAAAATTAATAATAAATTAGTGAACTGGACTGATTATTGCGTCAAAGGATCAAATCTTATGGCAGTGGTAAAACAAACCTTGGTCAGTTAAGAAAAAGATTCGGGTCCACTTTAAATTAAATCACTTGGGCTGTTGAAGTGATACCCAGTGAAATTCAGCTCTCCGGAAATAATCTACTTACTCATCGATCTTAGTTTTACACGTACCGGAAATTAACAGTCATAAATTAAACCGTATGCTACAGTGTTAAGATACAAATTTAAATTTATTGTACATTATGAAAACCACAGTCCGCATTGCTGTATGTTCTGCTTTATTGTCAATGAAAAAAGTGAATAATAGGCGTAGTGAAATATTCATACTGCCCATAACTTGTGCGAAGTACAATTTAAAAAAAATAAAAATATTAAAACACTTAATCATTTACAGCGTGGCTATAAAATATTCATTTTAAAAGGACATAAATTGTTTACATGTTTTATGGTGTTTGTAAAATTATTTACAGACGTTGTTTAAATATTTTAACTGCGATGCTCAACTTATTACATTTTTTGACGTTTGTAAATGAACATGGTGAGCTGATCATCTGTTATACACATATCTTTAATTAGCTACTAGGTATTCGGCTCCATATACAGCCGGGTATCGATCCCGCGTTTTTAAAAGCAGTGGGTGGGAAAAGGCTACGACGCTCGAATGCTCATAGTTCTATAAGAAGCGACTAAATATTAACTAGATAGCAAAGATGTAATTTAAATATCATGCTAAAGGTTGCATGGCATGAAATTAATATAGTTATTGCTCCCCGTTTATAACTATATAATATAAAAGAGCCACCTAAATAAAAAAGTATAAAAAAAATGGTTAGGTGCATGCCTTTGCATCGATTTATCAGAGACGGATCTTACTAACACTAAAGATGTTAGATCTACCTAGGGATGTGGAGATCATCACTCATGAAATAATGACGGGAAACTGACATACCTACATAACATACAAGAATTCATTTATTTGAAGTTATTTTTTTTTTATATATTATAGGGGGCAAACGAGCAGACGGGTCACCTGATGGTGAGTGACTACCGTCGCCCATGGACACCTGCAACTCAAGAGTCACAAGTGCATTGCCGGCCTTTGAGAAAGGAGTGCGCTCTTTTCTTGAAGGTTTGAATAAGTTATTTAGTAGACCAAAATTTACCGGCCATTATATTGGAGCATTAAAAGAAGCTCTAATTTTATTATCTACGTTTGTCATGTTATTTGTTTATTTTTATTACAACTTTAAATACCTATCATCTAAAACTGTTATGACTTTGTAAAGTCGAAAATTTCCTTTAAAATTTTAACGTTACTAAATTTCATTCAATTGAAAACGTGGTTTCTTAAAAGCACTTAAAAGTAGTCAGTGGTTGGAACAAGAATCTTTTCTAGAGATTAAATTCGCTGTGCCACCGCTCCTTCCCTAGGGCTATGAAGCTCGATTGCCCCAAGAAGAAAGACGAATGTTTTAAATTGTACTTGCATATCTACCTAGTTTCTTATTTCAGAGGTTTCAATTAAAAGTGAATGTTAGCCTTGAATATTTCTACAGTTTAAATATAAATATAATTTACATTATATTTATATTTAAACTAACTATAATTAACAGGAATTTGATTATTTTGGCTTTTATAGAAATCAAGAAAATCAAAATATTTATTTTTCTTTTGACAGCACTTATTGTACAGTCGTCCTAAAACTTATGGTATAGTTAAGTTATAAAATAAATTATTTTCATTTCATTCATAGTTCATTGATAGGTACAAAACCAATAGGTAGAGTTTTCTTCGAAATCTACCTAAAAATGGATTGTCCAAGTACTCGATAAGGGTGGTAAGGAAACATACTCTAGCGGTAGCGAACATAATATGCAGCGTCAATGGGTGTACTCACTCTCGGAGTCATGTTTTTCTAAACGAAAGATACAGTAATATAAAAACTTTTGGCTATCAGCTTTGTACAAAGTTGAGCTTCTTGTTGTATTGCAAAAATCCTATCTAACCTGAAATTCTGTTTATTATCTATTCTGTTTATTTGCTCAAAATTTCTAAAATCGCAAAAAGAACCTGTTCTTGTTCAATCATGCTACACTTGACGAGCAGAGATCTATGCTTGCAATTGATGTCGTCATCGTTTCTTGAATGTTCCAAGAGAATATAGCTTAAATACTTGAACCTCCCAATCATTTCCACAGGTGGTCACAGAAAATCGGGTGGTATCGCTTTCGGACCTCCCCCTCAAAAACTGAAAATACAGTTGTTTTTACATTGTATGTTAGGATATATCTCTAAGTACTTTTGGATGTTTTGTTTACGTCGTTAATATAGTAAGATTAGTCATTTACATCACACACAAGCCAGTATGAGATGAAACTGGTCACTATCAGCTCCGTAAAAGCGTTAAGGTCCTCTATCAAACTCTTTACATACGAGTACAAATAGCAAAAAAAAAACACGAATTTGTAAAAACCTATTGTTAGTCTTAATACAAATCAAGTTATTATATAAAAGGTTTAACGCATGGGTTAGGTCTTTAAAACTTCAGCCTCAAAGATAAGTTTGCAAGCAAACACATCGTTTCTATTTTGACAGGAAAGCCAACGCATCTTTGGATAGATTCCGTTGAAATTGCAAATAGATTGGAAGACCCACCCAGATTGAAGTTCGTCCGGAATAACAGAGGTGTATATCAAATGGTGCGTAAAATTGGACCCAAAATATTATCAAAGAGCTGGGGTTTTATATGAATTTATTTATAGAAATGTCTGATCTCTCTATTTCGAATATTGGATAGAACTAAATGATTTCTTTATCTTTGATTTTCGTAGTACACGATGTGTTGTAATATCACAAATATGGATGGCGTCTCACAAAAATATTTTTGTCTCTGTATCTATTTAGGAAGTTTTTGGACTCTCGAGAGATGAAATGTTCTTGTGTTGACAATACTGCACTACTAAACAAGGTAACAGAGGTATTACCTCTGTTACCCAATCCATACTAACATAGTATGGATTGGATAACAGAGGTAATAGCTAGCTTTGGGATCGCAACGCTAATGGCCTGAGTAACTTTTATATCAGAAGACGCATACTATGAAACTGGGCTACCGTGGATTTGGGCTTTTAATAGAAAATGCATGTAACATAATATACTTGTCTGAAACCGGACGAACGCATGTATTCGCCAGCATAGAACTCTTGTTTTTCGAGGGAGACATTCCGCTATAGTAGTAGTTTCGCTGAGTAAGCGACAAAATTTGTTTAAAAAGTTCTTTTTTGTCTTATGAAAGAGTTGGATCTAAAGATTCCTATCATAGATCTGCATAATCTATAAATCACTAACTTTGTAAAAAAAAAAATAACTATTTGTCTGATTGATTTACCTGCATTACACTTAAATCTTCCGTTTTTTAATTAACATTAGGTCTGAAAAGAGAGCTACTCATCTAAAGTCTATGCTGAAAGCTATTTGTGAGTATGTGCGTGTGAGTATCAGAAATAGTATTTCGACAAATCCGCAGCCAACTGCTGCGGATTTGTCGAAATACTATTTTTCATTACTAGTTTCGCTTTTTATGTTCTACTTCATGCATCACCCTGCAGTACATGCAAGTAGGTACCTTTTGCTAAGCAGTAAAGACTTAGAGATGATCAAGTTCCAGCCCCATGAAGTATATAAACCGATAATAGTTTTCTAGATAAAAAATATTTAAAGTTTCGCACAACAACCATTCTCACGTGCAGATGAAATTTACAATAAGGAAGAAATTATTTAAGGTTGTAGACCATGTACTATTATCATTAAAAAAAGAAAATCCCAGTGATACGCCGCTCAAGAATGGAAGACATTTACGGCTCGCAGTAAAAGAAGTCGTTCTCCTTTTAAAAGGCAATAATATTATATTGGGTGATATTAAGTGAATTCATTTTCATATTTCTCGCGTATGCTAGTCATAAATGCTGTTTATTATTAAGTATAAGCGTACTTTAATTGTGGAATCATAGTGTGTAATAGGGCTTATTTCTGAGTGAAACATAATCTTCGTATTCGTACTAGACTACTACAATATTTACTCACCTTAAGACGTGCGCATTGTTTGAAACTTTTATCACTACATATTATAAAACAAAGTTCATGCGGTTTCACTAATAGACAGAGATTCATGAGGAAGGTTGAGGTGTATAATTTGTTAAGATTTTGTGTAAATTGATTGAAATATGTTGATTATTGTTGGAGATGTCTCTGCTACCCGTGCGAAACCGGGGCGGGTTGCTAGTATTCTTATAAAAGAGATGATATTTTTTTAAGAATAGTAGGTACTTACACATTCTTTTATAGGTACCTTATTTCTACCCGTTATTACGACCGAAGCAGTTCGATCAATAAATACCTCGTACCTTAATAATGTGCTGAATGACATTATTATCGCGATGGCGATTAAGCCCCGGTTTACAAATATAAAATTCCATAACATTCTTAATATTTATTTCATTATTTTGTTCGTACTGTTTCATAATTTCACATGATTGTTAAAAAACATGGACCGTTATTTACTATAGTTAGATTAGATTATATTATACGATCCTGAAATTTCTATAATATGTTGTATAAACCGGTCAAGTCCCTTTTTCATAATTTTATTCATATTTACTCTCTGTTTTACAAAATATTAGCTTTATCGATAATTTTTTAGTTTCAAAATTGCATTGATAATCACGGATTGGAATTGAATTGAAACTGGCCATGTCATTAAGCATAACTTACTTTAAAAAAGTATAACCGACTTAAAATTTTCATCGAGTTATTTTCTCACTTGCATAGAAGAGGTAACATTTACAATGTTCATTTGACCACTTTGAAGATATTGTGTTTCCAATGAAAAATAATCCGGTCCGGTAGACCCGCAGAGGTAGATTTCGTGTTTTTTTTTATTTTTATCTCCAAAAATAGAAGTCGCATTAAAAACTTTTTTAGTCTACATTGTAGAGTAAAATAAAAAATTAGCTTTCATTTAAAAATATTACCGATCGCAAAAAGGTTTTTCGCAAAAGTTAAGGATGGAATCATTTAGGGTTCATATTAAAAAATATTCGTATTTACTATGGGCATGCTATCAATGTTAAACGGCCCAAAAATTTTCCATAGGAAAAAAAATATGATGAAAAAAATTAATAGGACTGGGGGGCAGATTTGGGGAAAATCCCCCGTTCACGAACTTAACCTTCGTTTTCGCCCTGTTGATTTGTTGTCCAAGTTTGGGGGTTTGGGATCATAACTAGACCTCCTGTTAAGAAATTTTTGGAAAACTCGACAACTGGTACAAAACTTAGACTTTTTTTCGAAAAATCTACCTAAAAGAATACCAATAATTTAAATTGGACATCAATTGGGGTGAATAACAACGAAACAAACATTTGTAAATAGTTTATTGGAATAAGTTGTTCTCTCAGTGTATAAGTTACTTCTGTGGAATATCATAAAGCATTCCTCGTTTTAGTATGTAGCAATAACTTTCTTTCATTATAATTTCCACATTCATATCACTGTAATACCAGAGTTGTAGAAACTTATTTCTGTGTGTACATTTCATATGGATTTCACAAGAATCTCAGGTATTCCTTCATATCACGTCAGGCAAATGTTAATATTACTTGCAGTATAATTTAATTTGAGTTCATAATTGCTATACGTTTATTAACTAAAATTATTCTGTAGTGTGTTTAAGATGAAACATACGGGTTTCTTTAAGTTAGGTCGTCATATGTTATACATAAGAAATTTGCTAATTATTCGGTCCTGAAGACGACTTGTGTAGGTGCGAAACATATGTCGAAATAACACTTTCACTTTATGCAGACAGAAGATTTAAAATTACAGCCACGGATAAGGCATATGAAGTTTTGCATACAATGTCTATGGTAATTCGTAGAGGTTTATAAACCTCTGAGTTAATATTTTGTTATGGTTTTTCAGCACGTAAAACTAATTCAATAGGGAATATGCATGTTGTTTAAATTTACTTGATTAATTTTCCCTTTAATCTTTATTGTCCAGATATTATGCCTAAACAATTATTTTCTTATTTAGTTCGTGTTTAATTGCAAAAAAATATTAAATAAAATATGCAAAATAAGGGCGCGAAATTCAACTTTGCAAAACGCTTCACCATTGGTCGAAACAAAACATGACGTGACATTCCACGTTCTGTCATTTCTCGGCGCCTATATTCGTAGTGTTACGGAGAAAGATAGGTGTTCCTGTGGTTTTTGCTCTTAGGTAGTGCAATTTAAGCATTCTAGTGATATTAGAAATCATCTAGAACAATGACTAAATGTAGTTTTTTTCAAAGCACAATCGGACAATCTACCGAAAATAGGTGCATTCATGATGACTATATATTTTGCATCAAATCCAGATTTTACGTCCGCTGAGGTTAAAGGAGTGAAAGCCGCAAGGTAATTATTATAATACTTGTTATATTATAATCTAAAGGATAGGTAAGATATGTATAGTTAGTTATATTAATTAAGTTTTATTGGACTTTTGTTACCTAGTTTAAGTAGACAAGCAAGTTGCCTTCTGATTGATATTTAAAATAAACATAAATTACTGCTGACTAATTCACAGTATACTAGCAATTAAATTGTAATATGCTTACATTAAAGTGATCTTCACAACAATATAAACACGATATTGAAGATACTTCATCTCTTCTCATTAATGTACACCATTGTTTTCGTATTTTCCATTTTTATTTTGTACAGGAAAAAATACTGTATTGGGTGTACTTCTAATAGTGTTTTCACACTTAGGGACAAGGCAATACAAAATGGTTTTTTAACTTTATCCATCTTCTATTAATTACAATCAATAGTAATTACAACTGGAAATCGGTATAAAATTACTGTAACACTTCAAGTAAGTTTATGAAACAAACACTGAGCGTGGAACGTGACGTCTTCCAAGGCCCGCGAAATATGGCGGCGTTCAAACAGATCAAATTTTATCGATGTTTTCAATGTTATTTTAAAAAGTAATTTGAACATTGCCAAGGTTATTTATATTTTTTATTAGGGTAGAATGATGGAACAAGTCAATATAAGATAAAAAAAAAATACATGCATATTCCCTATTAATTTGGTTTTTTTTGCACTACCGTAGGTAAACGAAAACACTGTTACAAAACAAACACATAGGTTAATATTATATAACGGGAGAGAGTTAGTACTCTCCCGTCCCGCAGAAGAGGCACCAGGCGACGCAGACCCCAAAATGATCTCCAACCTCCATGAGCGCTGGCCTGGGGGTAAGGGGTGAGGCTGCCCGTTACCCTAACAGAAGCAGGCCTGAGATGATGGCGCGATGTGTTCCGCGCGCGCCTCTGATGGAAGGGGGGCGAGGCCCCCCGTATATTTTGTTGTGGCTGCCTATTGAACAGGCGGCCAAGGTCTGCCGGGGTTCTCGCGACTTCCTTCCTAGGGTATACCCGAGTCCATTGCAATAGACCCACTTATGTCAGAACACTGTGTGGTTATAGTCGGTTCGATTCCGACATACCACTTCACCGCCAGCCCCGGTGAGGTGACGACCCGTGGGGGTTTCCACACGATAAAAAAAAAAAAAAAGTTAATATTATATAAATAAAGAAAATAATGACATTACCCTAGTAATTAATATTTTTATTTATTATCACATCAAATTATATTGTAACTGTTAGGTGTATACTTTAAATAGCTGACTTCATTACGTCATTAGCAAGCTATGTAAAGTTTACAGTAGTATTTCTGCATTCACAAGCACAAACAAAAAAAAAATGTATGCATCTTAAAGAGTTTTCGGTTGACTTTTAGTACCTACTTTACTCTTCCATGTTTATTCTCTAGTACGTTATTATTGCTAACCCATTACTCAATTTATACTATATTTTGATACTATATTGCTGCGGTGACTCTGTGTGTGTTGATCTATAATTTATAATTATTTTCTAAATTGACGATTTCGAATAATTGATGATCAATTTATTGAAAAAAAATATTGAATGTGAATATAAATACACTCTTGGAGATCTGTTTAAGTGTCTGACCTTTAAACTTTCAAAGAAAGAGCGTACTCCCACCTTAAAGGCCGGCACGCACTTGTGACTCTTGCAGGTATCCATGGGCGGTGGTAGTCACTTACCATCAGGTGACCCATTTGCATAGAAAAATAGCACTAACTTTTTCCTTAAACAGTGGTTTATACTATAAATTAACTATTACAGGCCAGTTTTAGCTAGTAGATAATTATAAAAAAAATATATATACATACTAACAAAACCTTTTATATCTCTTGGATTTATCTTACATTAGGAGGGACATCATAGTGATGACCTTATTACCTACGTATTCTTTCCATAACATAAGATCTTAACAAAAATACCACCACGCAAGCCTCTACTCAAATGAAATAAATTACTCTAATTCTGAAGTTCATAAACCCATTCTCATGTGAAAAGCATGGCATTTTCAAATAATATGCCATTCTAAGCTTGTAATAACGTAATTATTGGCATGGGGTTAAACCGGTTATCTGATTATAAGGTATTTTGTTTGCATTTTCCTGCGGTTCTGTAATTATGCGGTATATAAAATGCAACAAACACGTGCATGTTTCACACGAGATGATTAGAAAAAATACTGTGGTGCTGTTTATTTTTCATATAATTGTAATACCGGGAAAGTTTATTTCTGTTGTTTTTTATTGTAAACAAAGATACAAACGGTAAAAAGATATGACTATTCCTTTACAAACTTAGGTACTTGTAAATTTTTTCTTTTGAAAAATGCTGATAGGGGGTGATCGCATACAATTTTTTTCTAGTAATTTTCGTTGGAATCATTCCTCAAGTATCTCAACACTTAAAGACACACAACTTATCTCAAATATACCTAACTAAGTTTCTCTTAATCGCCACCCATTGTTGGTAACTTTTGATGGCAGATAGAAACATCCCCCTTCCCCTACTCCCACCTTAAAGGCCGGCAAAGCACTTGTGACTCTTGAGTTGCAGGTGCCCATGGGCGGCGGTAGTCATTTACCATCAGGTGACCCGTCTGCTCGTTTGCCCCCTATATATATATATACAGCTAACGCTAGTTTGGGAATCAGGGCTTGCACTTGAATTGTATGCACCTTTTGTTACAATAAAGAATTTTATTATTATTATTATTATTATTATTATATATATATATATACATATATATATATTGTATGACTATTCTAAGTAATCGACTCGAGAAAGTGTATTATGAGTACGTAGGAACAGTGGTAATCCTCAAGTTGAAAATTGTCTGACTTAGTCTACTCACACACACTCCATTCAAGAATACTTTTATATTTCATAACTCACAGCTCACAGCTCACTTACTGATCTTTGTACATCAATTACCAATTAAGGATTTCCGTTACTATCTGGACATCTAGACCTCTAGACCTCTTCATTTGTCTCATTTAGCTTATCATGTCACCTTTGCCGTAGTCCTTGCGATGGTATAACCCGGCCTCAGGGCTCCATTTAGGTTTATATTTTGGGCCATAGCTCATCGAACATGCAACAGTAGTGATCTGCCGCATTCCATTTTGCATTATCTAATCTGGGAGTTTCGGTTCTATATTTCGTAAAATACCACTAATGTATTAAATTATTCCCAAAATTCAGAATTTCAGGTAATCCTTGACCCACAACAATCGAATTGCACAAAAATTTAAACAAGTATAATTTAATAAAAGCCTCAGTCCCCCGAGGCAAACTTGGCAGCGAATGAAAAAATCGTTTTGGGGGTAACAGTGCAAAATTTCATCGGGAACCCTTTTAAATAAGTCACGGTACGGGACACGACGGGTTTTATCTCACGATGAAAGTAAAGTTGGGTTAGTACATAATTAAGTAGGCGTAACCAGTGATGTGGGTGAAAAGTGACTAGAAGTGACTCAAGAACTTTGTTATCTACATTTGCTTGGGAGCTTCTTGAAATGTGTTTACCAAGAAAGTATTATTAAACATGATTTTGACTCCGAGAAATTTCAGAATTGAAAACTTGTTAATTTAAAGTTAAATTAACCAAACTTAGTCACTGAATATAAAAGTTTGATAAATATGTTCTATATCTTATTGTTATAGGGCTTGAACATTATTTTAATTATAAACGTTATTATTCACAGTGTAAAACAAACGACTGTCAGTGGAATAAAGCTTAGATACTCTTAAGTTATAAGCAGTGACTATTACGTGGTTATTGAGTATGTCCCTATGTTTGAAGTGCCTGACTTTTTATTAATATTACTTAAAAGATGTATAAATCCTGATACCTGTTTGATTACATGACATTTCGATCGAATTGCACCGATTACCGGACACGCGTGGGCCTATGTAAATAAAGTTACACCTCCGTGAGTTTCGACTTTCAGTAACTAACTGCACTTGAACTTTTTTGTAACCACTGTCGGTACTTTTACTCGCTCGTCGATTCCTACACTACACTCACGACGACGAGTCTTATGACGTCCGTTGAGTGCTATCGTGATGCCGGCATGTGTCGAATGTTGCGGAAGCTCAAAAACAATTCTATGCTACTCACGATTAATTAAAAAAGACGTAATCTCTAACTACACAAAAATACGTCTAGCCATTTTAGATATCAAACATCCGTGTCAGTTCTTGACCCTTCATATTTCAACCACTATCTAACGTCCGAGCCACATCCAGTCTGCCTTATCGCAATCCAACCGCAGCTACTTAAACTGTCAAAAGTTTACACCAACCCTTAGCTTCATATCTTTCCCACACTTAAAACTTTTTATAAGAAGTGTACAATTTGGATAAAGGATTGGCAGTACAGTTTAATATTTGTTTTTATTTTACGCAACACTTTATGTTTTAGGGTTGCTCCAGTCAATATTTTGTATTTAATTTAAATTTAAATAGGTGAATACTTGCCCACTTAGTGTTATTCGAGAAAAATAAGCATGATATAAATATAATAATATATGTGGTTGTTATGAATATAGCAGAACAGTAAAATAAAAGTTGGATTAAAAGTTTTAGTGTGAGTATTGGATATTATAACAAAACTTTGAAATATTAAATTTAAGTATTCAATAGTTGGCATAATTTAAATTTAAATGGATATCGATGAGATGTTTAGAATTCGCGATCATGTTTTAGAACAAATTGTTGTTGCACCTCAGGCAGCTAATACATGCAGCATTAGGGACACGGTGGGTGAAATGGAGATACTCGTATCATAATATTTTGGTTTCACAAGCAGTGCCGAGCGCGACTTGTCGACTAGTACATGATACACAGACAAAGTTTCATGATCCTAATTTTGGGAGTTTTTAAAAGACTTTTGCGTTTTATGTGTATCCTCAAAGGTCTCTTTGTATAAGATAAGAGTCATCTTTATGGCCCAACGAAGGTTTTAAATTTGTTTCCTCTAGAGCCTTTATGTTGTTAGCATTAAAGACTAATTTATAACTTACTAGCCCTTCTCCGCTCCGTCAATTAGAAGCAAATAATTTCTTGACGAAAATATTTACTGTGTAAAGATGTTCATTTCCTGTGTCTGTTGTCTTCTGTCACCTTTCAATATCATATTCCTACAACGATTTACAGGATTTTTATATATTATTTACGCGCTTTTACATTTTTACAGTACATACAAAATTGTCATAGTTTTTTTGCTTTCTACTAATTAAAAGGGACAGCATGAACCGATAGTCTTTGTCATTGTAACTGTTTTATTATCCTTGTCTATTCTATGTTCATGGTTTATAAAATTATAAGAGATGTTCGCACTTTTCAATGTAAGTACGACGTAATGTTTTTACAACTTGAGACACCTCACATACTGCCATCTGATTCCAGATTAGGCAGGGCCTGTACCATAGTAACCAGAACTCTGATAAACATACTTATATATTACTAAAAATACACATATTATAGATAAATTACAACCAGATACAGAACAAATGATACAATTATTTGTGTGTCATTTGTTGTTACATGTATCATTCATGTGTTATGTATAATTTGTCATGTTTCTGTATTTTCTTAAAGTAGACCAAATTCGCCATTTCAGGTCAAAAGCTTTAGATAATGCTTTATTTATATGTAACCAGCTTTATGCAGTTTGTATTAAGTGAGAAGATTCCATAAATCATTTGTTATATTTAATACAAGTTCAACACTAAGTAGGAATAGACTTCAGGTCTTTACGTAGCATTAATTTCAACCATTGCCTATAGATCTATCTCAATATAAATGGCGCAGTCCAATGTTCAGGAACAACTTATATGTCTTTATCGTATTGCAGCTAAGTAGGCAACTGGGACTGCTTAGTTTTGTAAGAAATATTTTATTTCTGTAGAGCAGAAATACTTAGTTTTAGTTTTCTGAGCGACAATTGCGGATAAAACATTTATGTAACATCTTTTTAATATATTCTTCAAGGTATTAACCCAAATACAGTAATGTAAAATTATACCTTATATTTAGTGAGTCATAAGCGAATCGTTTTAATACTTTTGTAGATTATGAGTTAAGTATTCTCATTGACAGATTATTTTTATAATTTAACTGAATAACCATCCCTCTTTTATGGAACTCCTATTTCAAAATTATATACAGTGTCAGATTGTCATATGAACCCATAGCGTAGTTTAAAAAGTATTGGATTCTCAATTCAAAGGTTACAGGTTATCCATCTGTAAATATGTATAATAGCGATATAAACCGTCTGCCTGTTTTCTCCTAACAGGATAAATATATATTATATCTATACATTAGTTGCTTACTCGCAGGTAATTTATAGGTTGTTTTAGGCTTTTGATCACATAACAAAAATGAGTGAGCTACGGCATAAGAAAGTAACTACTGTTGTACACAAAAGAAAATATTTCACAAAAACAAAAAGGAACTCAATTGTCTTCCAGACAACTTTTGAAACCACAGGAGTGTAATATAAATTACTAGCAGCGCCCCGCGGTTTCACCCGCGTAAGTCTCGATCCCGCGAGAATATCTGGAAGAAAAGTAGCCTATATGTTAATCCAGGTCTCCGGTTATCTTCATATCAAATTTCATCTGAATCAGTTCAGTAGTTTTAGCGTGAAAGGGTAACAAACATCCATCCATCCATTCAAACTTTCACATTTATAATATTAGTGGGAAGTGGGATTACGCATGATTCTGGTATCAATAAATAAAAGAAAACTACATAGTTATTAAGCGATAGCAATAAAAAATGTAATTGATATTAAAAAAGAGGTGGCCAAAAATTCACTTCAATTTCATTTATATGTATATAACAGACACCTATCCGTTGATACCTGTACCTGTCGGGATGGTAAAGGATTGGCGTTAATGACGTAAAATGTTTGGGATGCCCGCTTTAGATTCCTGGACCTCGGCTAGGTCTTGGTCATTACGTGATCGGAATCAACGTTCTTAATGCTTTATTGGACTTCAATGTAGTTTGAATTTATTACGGAATAGATGGGATTTATAAGTGCGTCTGCAGATATCTGGGCACATTTGTGCTTTAAAATAATCAAATAAGTGTTTGTTTTGTCAACATAATTGTGTATGATTAAACTATCTTCTTCTCTTTTATCAAATGTACATTTTAGAGTGAGTAAAGTTTTGCTACAATTCAGACAAGACGTCATCGTCAATATCACCAACTTCAACTGTCACTTTTGACTACGTTCACCGACAGTCGGGGGCCAGACTACACATATATACACAAAAGTTTCGGGCAACAAAGAATACGACCAAATTGTACAAATAAATGTAAGATACGCTGTGATGTTAGAACATATGTAGAAAGGGACATAAGAACAAAGAAAAACTGAGAGAGTATAGTTACAACAGCATCAATACCATTTGTCCTTATTTGCTATTCATTCCACATAATCAGCAGCAAGGAAAGGAAGTAGGTCAGTAGGGTTATAAGCGATTGGATATCAATCAACTAACTATTAATTCCTTTGTTGCATAACACTAACAGGAAAAATATATTACATATTATGATGGGATAATAATGTTTTTGTGACGACTTTCGTAATATATTAACGAACGATTCGGGCATGAATTTTGTGTTTACCCATTTATACCAGAAAAGAATAAGAAAAAAAAATTAAAATAACTAACCCTTTAAGAAGACTGCAGCTGCTTAAATGGAAAACCATAATAAAGACCCTTTTTTAAGTAAGTTGCGTGTGTTTTCAGATTTTGGTGTAACAGTGAAAAGTGCTATACCAATACTCTTTGAAACAAATTAAGGTCAACTTCAGAACTTGGTCAGAGGCAATGTATTACTAACCTGATGTAGGTAACTAAAAATAAAAAAAACATATCAATATGCATTGCATGCCGCGTAATCAGCACGCTGCAAAAAGTGACTTTAGAAGGCTTCCTTAAAGTAAATTTTTCTAAGACCGCATTAAGGAATGATACCTGTGTCGAGTATACATACCTATCTACGTAGAATTTAACATACGGATTGTTTGAATTTCAAAGATACTTGTGCTCTCGGAAAGTATTTGTAAAAATATTCCGGAGGTATATGTTTGTTTATGAAGAATTTTCCCGAACACATCCGTTTATTGTGTGTAGTGTAGTTAATAAGACTAGGTCGTATTTTTGTGTCATTGATGATTAGATCTTTTGTGTCATTTTTAATTCTAACTGCTCCTATACAATTAAAATCTTCAGATAGGACAGGTACACAAACACTAGATAAGGTGTTCGTGTTTTCATTGATATAGACGGAACTAGAAATCATTATTTTCTTTAGGCAATTTTATTTGGGGTCGGCGCAATATCTTTTCTTCTACCACTGTACTCTATCATGTGGAGGGAACCCGAAAAAGGTTTAAAATACGGAAAACAAATCAGACTAACAACATTGTTTACAGAACGAGAACAAAAAAGCTCTGTTATTGTTAAAGTAACCGTAGGGTTTGCTTTAAAAGTAGGAATGAAGTAACACACGATCCCAATTACCTGCTAAGCCGAGAATCCGCTTTGTTAAACACATTTGCTGTGAAAAGGTGGGCTGGAACCTAATACATTTTTTTTTGCCTGGATAAAATGTTAGTTTTTACTCTGTGCTAGATCGATGAAATTATCAACGCCTGCATTATTTCAATAAAAGTTTATTTCTTTCTCGTTCTTCTTTTTTACATTCCAATTTTAAATAAAAGGTTGTGAATTTTGAACTTATATGACGTTATTGAAAAGTTAAGTATGTGAGTCGCAGTTCTAAAGATATGTTGCCCATGGTAAGCACTGGTACATTTGTGATTTAGTTTTGTGAATAAAAAACAACATTAAATGTGTTCTGTTTGTAACATAACTATAGTTTACTTTAATATGACATAACGCATACAATACACGCGATCACACTTCAAGTTTCGCCATCCAAAATCGTTTTCACATCGCAATCTTCACATAAATCGAATATAAAACGAGTAATGGAGCGTTAAGTATAAATACGCCGCGAAGGCCCACAATCGCATGAGGGCATGTTGAAATCTCATATCGGGTTTAGGCAAGTATAAGTAACTTTATGGCTGAAATGGAAGGTAAATTTTGAATGGGATGCGAGAGAAATATGTGGGAGACGAAGAAAGTTTTACCTGTTCGTGTAATACCTAATATAATACATATTACGTATTTACATGTGCCTATGATATTAGTTTTCGTTTTATTGAAATCAATTGTATACCAACTGATTCTACCGCGCTTTCAGTGACAAGATGAGGACTTTGGAAGCTATTATTGTGTGTTCGAATAAGTGGTTTTTATAGGTCATAGTCATGATATACGCATTACTTTGATCCTAAGATCTTTGACATAGTTTATCGGGTCGACGAGTTTCTCTTCGAGACAACTTGTCAATACTGTTCAGGTAAATAATGATTACAATTTTGTCCATCTGCATTTGAAGACATTGAACATTTGAAATAGATATTTAATTTAACGAATAAATGCAATTTAGTTTTCAGTTAGTTGACTGTTAAGTCACTGTAGTTTTTAAAGGCACTGAATCCATAAGTAGTTGACGCACTGTTAATAACTAAAAGGTTTTGGACTTCTCTGAATGTTGATGAAATGAAATCTGGTCTTCATAATAATGAGTGACAACTCGACACGCCTTGATGTAAAGCTAACAGTGACCCAGTGTGATATTTTCAACTATTCTTTGTTTTCAAGTCAGTCCGTGCTTAGTGTGGTGTTATATATATATATATATATATATATATTTTGTGGTATAGGGGCAAACGAGCAGACGGGTCATCTGATAAATGACTACCGCCGCCCATGGGCACCTGTAGCTCAAGAGTCACAAGTGCGTTGCCGCTCTTTAAGGTGGGAATAGGGGAAGAGGGAGAGAGGGTGAAGAGCGGGAAGACGGGAGAGGGGAAGACGAGAGAGTCGGATTAGAAGGGAGGAGAGGGTAAGGAAGGGGATAGGGGAGAGGGAAGGGTTAGGGCCTCCAGTAACCTCACTCACGCGGCGAAAAGCAATGCAACATTGTTTCACTGCTGGTTTTCTGTGAGGCCGTGGTATCGAGCGGAGTCGAGCCGGCCCATACATGCCGAAGCATGGCTCTCCCACGTAAAATATATAGGCAAGAACTGATAATTAAATACGTAATTTTTTTATAATCGAATGTGAACGCGAACTGATTTGAAGAATGATTAGAGCAATAAATTATGTAAGTTGCTGACGTAACTCAAAGTATAGCCGATGACACGAGAAACGTATTACGAGGCAGTATGTTATAAAGAGCTTTCGTTCCTCAATAGACCGATTTCAGAACAACATTTTGCGCCCGCTTTAGCTTCAATCCCTAAATGTGTATGAGCTAGCTAACTACGTTTCGTGCTAAAAATAAGATACGAGACAAGAGAACTTCTCCACCAACTTGGTTTTAAAGTTCTGATCTCTTGTTTGGTTTAGTTTTATTCCTAAGTGACAATTTCCACTTCACAATGTCTTGAATCACAATCCTACCACTACGGTTAGTGGTTCCCTACCACTCATTAAGGGGTTAAATTAACTCCGAAATCGACTGAAATCGGAGTAAACTTCGTGCTTTTTTGGAAGATGGTTAAAGTTAATTCTTTAGGGTTCCATTCAAAAATTCAAATAGAAGAATAAAAACAAATACGAGTCTAACTCGCGCACCCAGGGTTCTGTCAGCAAACAACCTTGTATGTAGTTAGTACGTGCATTTGGGGAATCAATTCTTGAAGATTTTTGTCCATCTTTTTCGAAAGACAAACTTAATTATACAGTTCTACAAATACTGTCCCATACATTGATGTACGACAAAGTAAACTTTCGAAGCCCAAAATATCAGTAGTCACAAAAACTATTGTTTATGTGATATAACAACAAAATAACGACTTTACCCTGTTATAGATCTATAGGGAAACGTGTTTATTTAACAAAATTTACACTTACTACACTTAATAATGTATTTAGCTAGCATGTGGATGGGACAGAGAAGTCTCTATGGGCCAATACGGTCAGTATTGGCAATACACCAGAAAACCAATATCCCACAGTAAAATTTTTGTACACAGCGCATAGAACACATGTTAGGTAAACTATGTCAACATATTATACGCTTTCTTTTTTTATGGTATAGGGGGCAAACGAGCAGACGGGTCACCTGATGGTAACTAACTACCACCGCCCATGGGCACCTGTAACTCAAGAGTCACAAGTGTGTTGCCGCCCTTTAAGGTGGGAATAGGGGAAGAGAGGGTCACGGGGGGAAAAGCGGGAAGACGGGAGAGGGGAAAGACGGGAGAGGGGAATTTGAAGGGAGGAGTGGGAAGGACGGGAATAGGGGAGAGAGAAGGGTTAGGGCCTCCAGTAACCTCACTCACGCGGCGAAAAGCAATGCAAGCATTATTTCACTGCCGGTTTTCTGTGAGGCCGTGGTATCAAGCGGAGTCGAGCCGGCCCATACGTGGCGAATCATGGCTCTCGCCTTAAAATTACTATAATGACATTGGAATATAGGTATTGATATGTATTTTGAAAAATCACGGCCCGGATAACTTCCTTATATTCTACAAATGTGAAATAGGGGTCGGATACCTAGTTATTTAAATTATAATATTGGTACAATGACAAAGAAAATGCGCATGTCGATTTTACTTATATCTACACAAATTAAATACAAAATTGAAATTTGTCTCTTTTTTTTTGGTTTGGAATCTTAAGAACTATCGAACTGATTAAAAATAATATAAGTAGCTATAAATATATATGTTTATTAATTATATTTCTGGAAAATATTTTGGTATACAGAACAAAACAGAAAATATACAAGGTATTACATAATAGTAGCGTTATATAAATCTACAAAATATTTAAGTTAAAATAAAATAAAATATTCGATGAATTTTTAAAATATTTTTTCTTGACTTCACTTATCTTCCAAATAATGTTTGAGGTTTGAGATCCGTTTGGAATGGGTGGAGTGGATCAGTCAGGAATTAAATAAAAATAATAAATTATTTGTGGATCTGATTTGGGCATCAGACAGGGATACCTCGTAAATCGGGAATATTTCGTGGTAACAATTACGGAAGACTGGTTATCCTTTTGTTAATCTGACTTTTCGATAAAATTGCACTAATCGTGGTCACGGGAAGATTTAGTCCACATGTGACTACGGTGCAATATCATACCTTCTAAATATTACCGCAGTTAAGTCCCGATTTGCACACCAAATGCACATACAAGTCTCAAAAGTAAAAAAAAAGTGCTTTCGAATTTATACCTGAACTTTTTATTTTTTTTCTTTGTTCTCTTTTTATTAAGTCGGTATTGTTCTATAAGTAAAATGTCTATATTCTATATGTAGTTCTTTTCAATATTACTTTATAAAGACGTAAGAGCCTATTAAAAATCAGTGAAATCCTAAAACTGGCACACTGAACTTCAAAGAAAGACAGACCCAAGTTTCAATACACGGAGAACATAACAATATATTACCCCTTTTCAGAGCACTTAAACTCAGCCAACTAGTTTTCAAAGCGAGTCTGAAAACTATTCACACATTATTACTAATTCGAAGCACACACATACTGTCGTTTATTTAAATGTACTTCCCGCGAGGAAGTCGGGAGTGTAAGTTAATTTTAAATTCTATATACAAGAGGACTTATAATGGCGGATACTAGAATGTTTTGCGATTCTGATGAGTCGTTTCTGAAAATTTTTAGTCAAGATTATTGTAAAGCAGTAAAAAAAAAAATTAACAATTTGACTTGCGATCATGTGATTGCGGGTTCGAACCCCATCCAGTACATCTCACATCTCATTCGTACAACATCCGGTTGCGGCTTTTTGCTTCAGTGGGAGAGTCATGCTTCGGCACGTATGGGCCGGCTTGACTCCGCTCGATACCACGGCCTCACAGAAAACCGTCTGTGAAACAATGCCTGCACTGCTTTTCGCCGCGTGAGTGAGGTTACCGGAGGCCCTAACCCTTCCCTCTCCCCTATTCCCCTCCTTCCCCTCTCTCCCTCTCCTACCCTCTAATCAACTTGTCCCGTCTTCCCGCTCTTCCTCCCTCTCCCCCTCTTCCCCTATTCCCACCTTAAAGGGTGGCAACGCACTTGTGACTCTTGAGTTACAGGTGTCCATGGGCGGCGGTAGTCATTTACCATCAGGTGACCCGTCTGCTCGTTTGCCCCCTATACCATAAAAAAAACTGTTTTCGGAATTTACACTTGAGACGCCCGGCGGCCGGCCGGCAAAAAGTGATAGCGCAACGAAAAATACTGATCGTGAGTTGATTTATTTTATTTTTACGCCATCTATGGATTCTGCGCCATACTAATGTAATATCTTGTATACTAATTATTCGTATATTATTTAGAGCAACTTTCACAGATGGCGTACACACATTATACAACATTTTGATACAATTTGACTGGCTTGTTGGCCTAGTGGTTAGTGACCCTGACACCTATCCTACAGGTCGTGGGTTCGATTCCCACCTGAGTCTGGGTGTTGTTTGTGTCCGTTTGTATGTTTGTCCCCGCGATACAGGAGTAATTCCTAATGCGGGAGTTGTCTTTTTAAAAAAACAAAAAAAAGACAAATTTATAAAATCCATCAATTATATATATATATATATAGCAAAACAAACTTTGTTCCAAGCGGGTGTTTTTTTATATAAAAAAGTCAGGCTCTAGTTGATAAAAGAACTAGTAGGTACCGTACCACCATGTCGGTAATAAGTGGTATTTAACAAAAAGTTCGTACTTCAACGAGTACATCTACAAGTAAATCCTATTACCAATATTCACATTTTAAGTTTGCAGAAGCCTCCGCCTCTGTGTCCCACATTCGTACAAACTGAACATAAGTTTTCCGATGATAGCTAGTTACTGGTGCGGAAATTAGGTACAAGGATTCACATCAAAACTCGTCAAGGGAAATGAAATTACATCTCTTGGAATTATTGTAGGAGGATTTGATCTTTGAAGTTTTAATTAAATCGCGTAATCCCGTAATCTGCAAAGGCGAAAAAGCCGTAGCAATTTAAAAAAATTGGTGAGAATGAGGTTAAAAAGGCAGAGTATGGTTATGCAACTTACATATTAGTTAAGATATACGGTTTTTCTCACGTGTATATTTCGGGGATGCCCGACTAGTTTCGGACCCAACAAGCCCTTTGTCAAGGGGTGAGGAATCCTGCCACGTCGGTGGCAGGTGCCAGACTCAACCTATCGTCTTTAGAAGAGATAAGAGTAAAGTGATAGAAAAAGAGGCAACTTCTATGTGAAAATAACTGCACGTGATAAGCGCTAAGCGACCCGAATTATACTTTATTGTGTTGGAGCAAGAGTCGCTATTTATCTAAATTATTTTACCAAGTGGAACTTCTGTACTACTATTATTCTTTTCTTTTATTAAAAAGACAACTCCCGCATTAGGAATTACTCCTGTGTCGCGGGGGACTTTACAAACATACAAACAACGGGCACAAAGAACACCCAGACTCAAGTGGGAATCGAACCCACGACGTGTAGCATAGGTGTCAGGGTCACTAACCACTAGGCCAACAAGCCAGTCATCACAGTTATTATGTATGCCGTACCACTATTTTTTTTTTTATATTCTTGTAACATGAATCACACATTACTAGTATTCTTGTTAACCCTTCCAGCTAAACTAATTGCTTGTGTTAGAAGTGGGTTCACATCGGTAGTGCACTGGGTGGGGTTACCAACGCAACCATATAATCGCAAATCCGACGCCTTAGCCATTACGCTACCACCGCTTTATTAAAATATTTGTTTTTAATCTTCTTCATAATTATGTACTGATTGATTTCCGTAGAAATACTGCGACTTATAACTACGAAAACACTACGCTAATAGTGTTCCGTTTAATACGCGTCAGCCTACTTCGTCTTTTCTTACTCCTCCTGTTACTACTATTCCTATTTATATATTCTGCCCTACTTATGGAAAGGGCTGTCTGCGGTGCAGCCGCGTTTTACAGTTTTACTAGCAACCCACACACACATCTTCAACAATCATCAACATATTTTAATCAATTTACACAAAATCTTAACAAATTACATAATATACATACCTTCCTCACGAATCACTTTGTCTATTAGTGAAAACCGCATGAAAATCCGTTCAGTAGTTTTTTAGACAGGCAGACAGACAGGCGCGGTAGGAGACTTTGTTTTATAATATGTCGTGATTCCAAAAAGGAACTTATATCATCAAGGCTAATAGTTTTACGTCAGTAATAGTGCATAAGCATGAGGTGGGCTATTTAGCATATTTATTTAAAATCGAAAACATTTATCAACTTCTAGAACAATTCTATGGTTTTCCCTTGATTTTTCAACTTTTTCCTTTGAGGTAGATAGCCCCTGTGCCCGTTAAAACACAAAAGAAGCAGCCTCGATCAAAGCGATAGCTAGCGGTGTTGATCTGCACTGTATAAGCAGTAACGTTGAGTCTATTATAATTGAGCAGGCTGTTGAAAAAATCTTTGGATACGTAACCATGTACCTATCCTTTGTGCACCACAAGTTACCTATGACTATATAGTATAGTCCATTAAAGGTTGTCTGTAAGAGATCGCAGACTGCGATAAGACCGCCCGTTGTATGCTACTTAACATTGTATGTATCCTATTTTTGGTGTACAATAAAGTATACTCTATCTATCTATCCTGTATGAGTCAGAATAAAAATATTTCTGTCTCTCTTTCTCTCTAAATATAACCCTTAAAATATTTGCTCCATAAATAAATTCTATAAGGTCTGGTAAAGTACTGTTTTAAATGTAATGTTACACTGTAATGTTTTTGTATTTCAGAGGTTACTTGGTGATTAACTAAATATTATAAACTTCCCTTTATATCAGTGTACAATATATTTCACATAGAGACAGAGGCTTTCAGAGTAACAACTTACGGGGAGCGTCGGTTGTACACACAGGCTATGTTTGCTATACCCGCACTGGGTTCAAAGCTATTGCAAGCAAAGCAGCTAAGCAATATTGCCTGTACCAAAGTACTGCATGGTAGATACAAAATTGTACAATATCATAACGTACGGGACTAAATTAACTAAACACATTATAAAATATCCATACTTTTTTCTAATACTTGTAAAAGTAAGGAAAACAAGTATGTCCTGTAAATATGCCACGTATAGGTACTCCATCTTTCTTTTATTGATATTCAAATTGGGACTTAATTTTATTCTAATGACTTTTGTTGATTATTATTTATTGTAAAGGATTTAATATAAATATGCACCGATTAAATCATTTCTAGGCTAAGGAGGAGAATATCTAAAGCTCTGATTTTCTTTTACGTAACCCATTTAAAAAAAAGGTCTAGAAAATGTAGTCTGTCCTTGCATAAAATCAATCAACTGATTACCGAGTAATCAGTTCATGATAGTTTATATTGTCCATTCAGGCAGTTTCACTTGTGTTTATGCACGCTGCTCCACTCTTTAAAGTCGTAGCGTAATGTGTATAAAATATCTATAACCATCGTCAAAAACGGAATTATCTAACTTTAAAAGAACTTTCCAGCTTCAAGGAACCGCAAACAGAAGTATTTTATGTTGATTTCAACTTGATACATTCTGATTCTCTGCAATGTCGTCTATAAATTTACGTAACACGAAAGCTAGCCGACATATGTGGCTTGTCTCGTCTCGAGGCCACGGCTGGACGAAACTTTTTAACTTATAATATTAAGTAAGATCCATTATATTCATTCCTATACATTTGACTAAGTCATACGCTTGAATGATTTAGATAATATTTCTCTCGGGTAGACTAAGGTACTTTCATTCTCGGACATAATATATTATGTTACGGCATAATTCTGACATTCATTACGTTGTCGGCAATATATCAAACAGATATTATTTTCAGCAGTAGCACATTAAATATGTAGTCTAGCCTAGAATCGAAGGTACACCCTTTTCACAAAATAAAAACTTAGAATAAAAATATCCTGGAATGTATATAAATCCACAGATGTGAAACAAATCTCATTTGAAGTATCACAAAATGTTGATTCTTTTTTTGCAGCGACAATCTTCAGTCTGTATGTATGAATCGTGTTTTATGTTATTTTTTTATTGTAACCGATTTTACGTGTATTTTATAGTGTTCCCATAGTCTACATAATCCACACGTCGTCTACGAAGACGTTTGAATAGGGCAATTGTGTGGGTTGTAAGACGCGAGACGTGAGTAGGTAGAGCTTGAGCTGCATACGTCTAAGTAGCATGGGACACAATTTACAGGGTGCAAGTTTTATAGATTTTCTTATGTTATACAAATGCAAGCGACATACGGGCATAAACGAAAATATCAATATGGACAGTGGCTAGATGACACGACATTCTAAAAGTTTTTTAAGAACAGGAGATATTATTTTTAAATTAGTGTAATTGAGATGGGTATTATCATTATTTGCTACCTGACCCGCAGAGGTTGTACTGATAGAATATCACTAAATTGTTTGTGATCGATAACAGACTAGGTACAGAAAAAAGTACTTTCAGTTTTGCCCAATTTTTTTTTGTCTAAAAACCTAATCGTTCCTGCTAATGTTGGTGTTTGTAATGCTAAACTTGCCCAATTGGTCTAGCTATTTCAGATCTGCTTGACCTACTTATGTTGTTTGATAGAAATTTCCTCCCGTTTGTTTTTTAAAGTGTGGATTAACCTCCTATTCGATTTTCGAAAGTAGCCACGAGTATTAGTTAAAACAACTCCTCAGAACAATAAAGCCTAATAGGGTGCTAGATTGTATTTTCTATTTGTGGCGACTTCCACATACAGCAACAAGAAACATCTACAATCTACTAATCCTGCATCGCGCTATGAGAGTTCTCGCGCCGATTAGTATATGTACAACTTCCCAACATCAACCAAGTTGGAGGATCTTTCCTTTGTGTTGGAGGGACATAACACTCGTCCCTCCACACTATTCATACAACATTTAGCAGAAACATGTTTGAAATGAAGTGAATTACTACTGTAGACGTATACAACATTGTCGTTTTAATATCTGTTCTACACAAAATTAATTTAAACGAAATGTTTATTTAATTAAAGTTAGTCAGAAGAGAACACCTGGTGCTCCTTAAAATATATATTACGGTTTTGTTCCTCCTTATTTGGGTGACATATGGTGGAGAAATACAATGTTTATGTGTAAATAATGGTATAATAAATACAGCTGTACGAATTCATGTTATACCGTTTAGTTTAAAATAAGTTGTTAACACTTTCTGTTATGAGTTTTTATGTTAAGATTTTTGTATGGATATTATGGTAATGTCTACAGCAATTCCACAAGTTAGTAAAATGTTGTGCTTGAAGTTTCCACATTAGGACAAAATCGGCTTTCAAATTAACGGTACACTCTTTTTATTTATGTTGTACTAGCAGCGCCCCGCGGTTTCACCCGCGTAAGTCCCGATCCCGTGAAAATATCGGGATAAAAAGTAGCCCATATATTAATCCAGGTCTCCAGCTATCTACATACCAAGTTTCATCGCAATCGGTTCATTGGTTTTCGCGTGAAAGTGTAACAAACATCCACCCATACATCCATACATCCTCACAAACTTTCACGTTTATAATATTAGTAGGATATATGTTTTTTTTCTTACTTGTTTAGCTACCTAAAACTCCCTCAAGAGATTGTTTTGTATTTTTGTACGCATATGACTGTGATGTCCGAAGCTGTATTTGGAGTTCCATACTTCAAAATAAAAAATAGAGCCCTTATACTACCATGTCGTGTCTTTATGTATGATCGTAACCTATGATTCCTAAGAGCTGCAGAAAAATAAACTATCTAATAGGTGAATCTAATTTAAAAAAACAATTTAAAAGAAAGTTCAAAATACAATAAGGGTACTAAAAAGTGAAAACTTATTATAGAATTCAAAAGACTACAATACATGTGACACTTTTAATATACTGGGCAAAATTATAAAGGCACTAGGTACCTACCTACTGGTCTGTTTGAAGTCGGTAAAAAAACAAGAATGTACTTATAGATATCTAATTCATTTTGCAATGGGTCTGTTTTCAGTGTAGGTTAAAAATAGTAAAATTCTGACAGATGGAAATGGAAATAGGTATAACCCTGACTTTTATTAATGTTGATAAAAAGAAATGCAAAAATTAAAATACCTACACTGCCTCATTTTAAGTTGGCAACACATCTTTGGGCCCGAAGCTTATAATAAAACACACTATAGCCCCAGGGTATAACAAAAACCTGTGTTTATAAATAGGTTGAATAGCTATTTTTTATGTCAATTTTGTAGCAATTATGTGACAACTTAGGTAATATGTAAAAACCTCGGGCAAAAGGCAAAAACTTGACTGAGAGATTTAGCTAGTGATGAAATTGAAAATGATGAATTGTATTAGAACTCTCATTTTTATAGTTTCTAAAGGCGATTTAATCCATCAGTGATTTTGTAAAGCAGAATGTGCCAAAGACCATTAAATGTTAATGTCAGTAAAAGTAATAAGTTAGTTGGCTTTATTCTTTATAACTTTTTTCTTACAAAAAAAGTGTTCGATGATTCTCTTTAGATTGACTTCTGAAACAGCTAAAGTTATCAACTGGACTTGATAAATCAATTATCGTTAAGCGATCGTTTCATCCGAGTTTGCTTGTTCTAAAATCGCTAGGGTTTTTCTTTTTTTTGTTAATTTCATTATTTCAGTTCATTATTTAAAATACCTAGGTTTTGTTTTTGGACATCGTTTAAACTTTAGTTTATTAGTTCAATACCCTTCCCTAACCCTTCTCCTCCCCCTCTCCTCCTCCCTCTCCCCCTCTTCCACATTTTCCCTACTCCTACCTTAAAGGCCGGCAACGCACTTGTGACTCTGGAGTTGCAGGTGCCTATGGGCGGTGGTAGTCGTTTACTATCAAAAAAAAAAAGCGTGTTAAAATGGGTTCATGTATTTATGGGAATTAACACGATCACGAAAAGGTATTACATACCTCTGAATTGCCTAACGTTTCGACCAGGTTGCACTGGCCGTGGGAGAGCGTGCACCTCTGAGCCAGTCAGCCTGTGACCACGGACGGTGCAAAATGGTCGAAACGTCAGGCAGTTCAGAGGTATGTAATACCTTTTCGTGATCTCGTTAATTCCCGTGTAAATGCATTATTATATCATGGAACGCGAAAGTTTAAATGTTAGTATGGGTTCATGTTATTAAAATGCACATTATTTGAAATTGGAATCAAGATTCAGATTTTGAATTAAATATACTTACTGCTATTTTAGTACCAGTGACAATTTTTGATTTACCTGTAACAAAAATATGTTTGATTACAATTGAAGTTTGTCCAATTATTGGAAATTAATGTTATTTCGCAGTCATGTCTTCTGCAACTTCAAATAAATTTAGAACATGAAAATCCATTATTCAAATAATAAAAGTAATTTAAGTCCTTGTTGATAGTAATATTAATTCATCACAGACATTGTCAACAATTTGTTCAAGAGCGCTCTGTGATACCTTCATCTACTGACAAGATCATAACATTTTAATTACAACTCTATTCTAGAACGTCAACCGCATATTACAAGATATTTCAGAGACTTAATAGACTTTCGAATGCCAATAACGGATCCCCAGAAAAATTTTATTGTGGATCAAAAAGCTTTAGTCTATCAAATTATTATAGAAGTAAATATTTGATATGTACTAGCTGTTGCCCGCGCTTTCGTTCTGGTGGAAATTTTGGCGAAATTTATGACACGGGAACCGATTATTTTCCGGAATAAAAAGTAGCTTATGTGTTCCAGATTATAATCTATCTTTGTGCCAAATTTTATCCAGATACGTCCGGCCCTTTGCGTGTGGAAGAGTAACAAAAGCCCATCCATTAATTTCCCAAACTCTTCTCTCTCAACTTTCGGCTTTATTAGCAAGATAAATTTGTTAAAATTTTAGGAATTTTCTGTATTTTAGAAATTCAGCTTTCACACGATTTCAATGGCACTGAATGCAATCACCAAGCGCGTGTGCTAATCCAAATTTATCCTTGTGTCGTTTCAATACGTCGTTTGCGTGTTACTATAATCATCAAAAAAAGGTTATCTTAATTTGTTCAGCAGTTAGAACCTAACTGCTAAACATATTAAGATGACCTAATGGAGTATCTAACATCCCTAACGTCCATAGTTTAGTTTATGTTTGAATTTCATGCACAGAAAAAACAAATTAATCCAAGAACATGTCCCTGAATAAGCCCATCGAAAAATTACAACAATTTTATGTGTTTTTCTCTTCAGGTAAAGGAAACAATCGTTTTATACATTTTAACATAGATCACATTTAGTTAATAAGCCCGTTAGTCATCTGCTAAGATCATGTATAAGCCGTCACAATTGAGATGTGAATTTCTAGCCGCAAGACAATACTATCAGTGTCTTAGCTGATATTGAGTATAATACAATTAGTTTAATCCTTAAGATAGCATTTAGCGATATGTCGTTATACCAACTCAATTTATCATTTTAAAACTGTAAAATTACAACATTGATTAAGAGAAAACATGTGACTTTAGAAGGAGCCAATCTTGCACATCTAAGAATTTCTTAACCAGTTGTTTTAACTTGTATTAAATAAACTTCTGGAATCGATTTCAAGGTGTAGTTGTTTGTAATAAAGAATAATAACAATATATTTTTTTCACAAAGAAATTTACCAAATTACACAAAAAAACACACAAAAGTCCTTGTGAAACTATTGGGTCAAACAATTTAAAGACACAATGAGCGAAGGACGGAAATTCGGGCAACACAATATCTTGAGTAATTTTCCTTCCTATTTACAGTAAAGAGAATAAGAAGTCGGTTTATTGTTGGCACCTAACATTTTGTATGTAAACATTACATAGAAAGTTTTCATAATTATTTCTTTACGAGACTTTTTGTGAAAGGAGCTGTAAAAACTGACAATAGTATTCTTCAAAAAAGAGCATACAAATAATGTAATAATCATAAATTAAAAATATCCCCGACTCGAAAATCCCTTCAACGGTTAGAAATGAGCTGATGATCTTCGAACGGCTGAACAGATTTTCTTGAATTATATCTAAGAACACTCTCGATCAAGTCACCTTTCAAACGAAATAAAAATGCACTTGTATCGGTCCATTCATTGTTTGTATACACTTGTTTCCCTGCATTACCTATCTAATTATATTGTTTATGTTTATAGTTATCATTTACTAGTTTTAAGCCTAACACGTTTTGATTCCTACACCATAACTACCCATTAAATTATTTGATTACTGGTCATTATTTTTCCATCCCAAGGTTGCCTGGAAGAAATTGCTTTTAGCGATAAGCCCGCCCTTTGTACATATCAAAATTGTAAAGTAACTTTAAGCTATATGTACTGGTGTACAATAAAGATTATTCTATTCTATTCTATTCGTTTGGGAGCTACGATGCCACAAACAGACACACCAGTTCACCAGTTGTATAAACTGCCATTTCTATTTATTTTAATCTTCGAATTATGCATGTAGTGTACATATTATTATTATTACTTCTAAGAGAGCAAACAAAAAGATAACGTTGTAAGCGTAGTAAGTACTTTGAGTGCGACATTGATATTATTAAAGCTCTAATAAGTTATACGTAAAGTCGTAAATACATATTAATAAGTGATACGTTAATATTAATTTTTTATTGACCTTAGTCTGACACGAAATATTGTTAAATTTATAATCTACATAATTATTACTAAAAGCGCACTTTAACTTTACAACGTCCTTTATCTTTACGATTACATTAGATATATAATACATAATATGTTTATAATAAAGTTTGTTTGTTTAAACGCGCTAATCTCTAGAACTATCTATCAGATTTGAACAATTCTTTTTGTATTGGATAGAGTATTTATTGAAGCTTATAGGCTATGTTACATCACGCTACAACCCTTAGGAGTGGAGCAGGGACCATAAACTCACGTGAAGCTGCGGAGAACGGTGTGTTAGGTGTTACTTAATCCTCAAAATGTGGCTAAGATCCCTAGGCATCAATTGAGTTAGATTACAGGGTATTAATTAACGTCATTATATTGAATTATAATTGTATTAGCATTCGGCAATCATGATGTAGGTATGTTTGTAAGTATGATTGTCAGACCTCCATGGCGAGGGTAAATGCTTGTTGTTTGGATTGTCTGTACAGACCGGTGAGATCTTACCACCAGGAAAGCTGTGTGCGTGTACATGTGCATGTACGTGTGCGTGTGTGTGTTCGTGTGCGTGTGCGTGTGCGTGTGCGTGTGCGTGTGCGTGAGTGTGTTGTAAAATCATTGATGTATAAGAATTACCAAAGTGAACCGTGAACTCTTTAAATATTATGTCAGATTGTGTAAGTAGTCTTCACATTTAGACAACATAGCCTACTAATAAGTAATGTACTACGATGTAAAACTGTCAGTCGTAGGACTGCATGTCAGAATTGAAAACATACCTATATGTATACACACACACACACACATCTATTATATATATCTGAGCGTGACGGTCTCGTGAGTTTAGTACTTTTTTCGCAAAAAGAAGTTGTTACTTAATATATATATATAATAATATATATCCTTACAATAGAAAACCACATAAATTGTTGAATACCAACGTTCAACTGGCTACGAACACTTTAACAGTTGTGATAAAAGTCCCAGGTAGCGAGGATAACAAAGGCTACAGATTCCACTTTCAAAACCGATACAGAAAATTCCTGGCTAAAGTTAGACTACAAAACCAATTTCAATATTGCCAATCAATTTAATCTGTGTATTTTACACCGTGACTTTACTATAACTTTTCACGTACACTAGAACAAACAACGTACATATACAAAAAAAAAAAAAGGAAGATAAATTAATTAACCTCTGTTTTTTATTAATTTCTATAACTTGCCTCATCGTTGCTTGTCGACGTTTGGGTGTTCCGAAATTCTCCATTTTAATGACATTGTGGATACGCAATCAATCATGCTCGCAATAGCAAAACGGAACACGGCCTAACAGAGGAATAAATGTAACTACCCAGAGAGACTTTTCTCTGGGTAGTTACATTTATTCCTCTGTTAGGCCGTGTCCCGTTTCTCCGTCTGCAATTGACAGCAGTGCTTGCGACTTGGTGTAACTTTGTATCGTTATCGGCAAACACACTGTTATCAAACCATTGAAAAAGTACACCTGTTTTCTAAATTTATTAAGAAAGATAAATGTAACAGTGTTGTTTATAAACTGCGAATTTATCCAGTGATAGTTTTACATAGGTAATGACTAAATTATGTCCCATTCATATGATGTTTAAGCAACTTTAGTCCATATTATACAAGATCAAAAAAGAAAATAACCCTGAAGTAGTTCAAGGTTAACTGCTAAATTCACCAGGTATTTAGTTCAGTATATTGATATCGTCAAGCCGCTATTTATAGTTAAACTTGTATTTTATCTAAAGCTTGTTTAAACCTTGTTTGGACGATACGTTGTATCGCTCGGGGTATACCACGACAGGTAGTGTTAATTCCAGAACCTGTTCGTGCGACAGAGAAATAAGCGCTGAAAACGTGCCGTACTGGATGATGAAGTTTATGTGTGGTACGGATGAACTGAATCTGGGCTTTGTACAGATATCTTGTCACTTTGCATAATATGTTATTATAGACGGTACCAAACGATAAAGGAGACACAGGGCCGCTCTTTGGAGGAGGTAATTATAAATTTCATATATGATACGTGTACACCTTAAAATTGTCTGGAACACTGCCATATTGTTTATTTAGGCGGTATATTTTCCTAAAGCAGTACTATATTATAAAAATACTATACCTATTTACTTTCATCAATAACTTATCATTTAATATTTGTAAACTATACTCTGCCCTACAAATACTGATGTTAAGGTTATTTGGAAGAAATCTTAGCCTGCGATAAGACCGCCCTTTATAACACTAAGGGAATCCTATCCGGGGTATCCTATCCGGGTTGTATCCTACGGTAATGTAATGTTTGATGTGCAATACAGGGTCTATCAATGTATCAGATTAGGTATGAACTGCTTAAAAAAGGAGTTTAGAATTAAAAGCCAGTAATAATATTTTTTTAAATAACAGTTTTTACCCACGGCTTGCTTGCGTTAATGTAGATTTTGTCAATAAATTTACGTATCCCACAGAAACAGCATTTTTCCCTATGTGCTTTTCTGTGCCCCTGACAATGTGTAAAGTTTCATGACGATCAGTTGTATAGTTAAGGCGTGAAGGATAATACTTTCCTTTTATCTTTCTACAAAAAGCGTTTTTTATCACTTCTGTTACTTCAATCTGATCTTTGTGTAAATATATTTAGATCAAAGTTGTAGATCAAAGGTACGTTTGCGACACGAATTGACACTCAAGTGGTTTTTTGCATGCGATGATATTTCTTTTGATCGCGTAATCATATTATTATATCCTATATTTGATTATTCTTGGTACAAATTTGTTCTTTAAATATAACGGCAATATAATTACATAAGGGGTCTTTTTTAGCTTTGGTGAAAATCAAAAGACATTGAGTGCGGATATCCTTTAATAGCGCTTGTATTATTTATTTACCAATAGTAACTTTTACGTTACATACAACGTGTTACAGAAAGAAATACTTATCTACACCAATAATGAGAAGAGAGTGAGATATTTCTTTCTTGATAAGTTTGTTTTTTTTTAACGCGTTAAACTCATGAACTATGGTACCGACTTCAAACAGACCTAGTACCTTTATAACATTACTTATTATATTTTAAGTGTCACATGTATTGTAGTCTTTTCAATTAAATTTGAAATCGATTATTTTTCGATTTTCAGTGCCCTTTGTTAGTGCTTTTTGCAGTCAGTTTAACTTTTTTAAGTGTATATTTCCCAATTATTAGTGTAAAGTACGTATGTACTGAGAAGGTGCGGTATTTAGAACATTACTTACTGTAATATAAGTTACCAAACTGCAGTACTTTACATTATATTCACTTTAGTATAATAAGCCCGATACTTTATTTAGATAAGGTGGTAAGGTATTCGGTTTGTCTAAAAACTTGCTGCACTTTATTGAATAAGTTATAAAAAATATATATGTAAAGCCAAACGTAGAACCTCCTACTTTTTAAGTCAGTTAATTAATAACAATAACATTCATTACTTTAAACGTAAATGTTGCTTAATTTAAAAAATAAAAATCTTCAAACACATTACGTCTAATTTTACTCATGTGGGCCCTTTCGGTTGTAGACGCCTACAACCGACGCGGTAGGACGCCTCACCTCTTGATAAAGGGTCTCCGTCGAGTCCAAAACTAGTTGGGCATCCGAAATATACACGTGAGTAAAACGTGAATACCTCTCACGAAAGTTTTAATTCGAACACTATATCTGTTCTTAATTTCTGAGGGTTTGCCTCGTTTTCTTTGAGATACCATCATCAGATCCAGACTTGGTGACAAGGGGACCGCCTTGGGAACATACTCTTTCAAACAAAAATATATTTTTTAAATCGGTCCACAGATGACGATGAAAATATCGGTGAATATACATAAAAAAAAATACTGCCGACCATAGAAACTCCTCCTTTTTTGAATTAACCAATTACTGTCTAGTATCTGTAGGTCTCTCATATTAAAACCATACTGTGTACCCTTATGTATGAGGTACCTATCGACTTAACGCCTTAAATTATTCTGCTGCTATAAGCGCGTGGTTTCGAGTTCCGAGTCGCCTTATCGACGTAGCTTGTTTAATCCTCAGGTGAAGCCAGTGAAGTGACTGTCTAAATCGGACCCACTAAAACCCCACAATATTTCGCATGGACGCCTCTTGGTATCAAGAGTTGTAACCTATTACATAAATTTCTAGGAATCCGGCTTACTCCTAACTCAGATTATTTATTTCAATTGAACTAATCTTTTTATGCAGGTTCGGCGGCAGGCTTAGACGGAATCCGGCCGGGACACCTTAAAGAGTTGACGTCTGTGCCGGCGGGAGAGAACGGTCGGCACCTCTTGGGATGCTTAACCAGACTGGTGAACTTTTTACTCAGTGATCAGTTGAACCCTCTTGTGTGCCCCTATCTGTACGGGGCCTCCCTATTTGCTTTGGCCAAAAAAGATGGCGGCTTGAGACCAATAGCGGTCGGTAGTGTTTTTTGCCGCTTGACTGCCAAATTGGCATGCCGCGCCGTCAAAGAGGATATGGCCGGATACCTACAGCCACACCAACTGGGTTTCGGGACATGCCTAGGTTGAGAGGCCGCCATCCACGCCATGCGGGCGTTCGTCATGGACCCGAGGAACGAAGACTCGATATTGCTGAAGCTGGATATTTGCAACGAGTTTAACACCTTGGAGAGAGACGTTCTGTTAAGTGAGGTCAAGGAAAAAATTTAATCTCTCTTCCCTTTTCTTCGTCTACAGACTTCCCTCCAACCTTTTCTTGGACAACCACCCCATCCTTTCAAAAGTGGGAGCCCAGCAGAGAGATCCACTCGGTCCGCTTGTGTTTAGCCTGGCTATTCATAAGGCGATCCGTGATCTCAAATCTGCTCTTAACGTCTTGTACCTGGACGATGGCACTATTGGGGGCAAACCGGAAGATGTGTTACAGGATCTAGAGGCCTTAATCCCCAGCCTCAGAAACTTGGGTCTGGAGGTGAATCCCTCGAAGTGCGAGTTCTTCTCCTGCAGCACTGAGGCTCGAACACACTTTTCTCATTTTAATTCTACTCTCCCTGGCCTTAAGGAACTTTCTTCTTCAGACTTCAACCTTTTAGGATCCCCAATATTTCTCTCTGCAGTTCCTGAGGCATTCACTACTCGAAAGCAGCTGCTCCTTGCCGTTCACGAACGCCTGAAAGGTCTTTCCGCGCACGTTGCGATTATCTTGTTACGCATGTGCTTCGCTCTCCCGAAGGTCACTTACTTATTGCGGACCACCCCAACTTGGCTCTGTCCCGAGGAAGTTTCCTCCTTCGACGATGCCTTGAAATCTCCTTAGATTGTCTCCCTAGATAGGACCCAGTGGAGCCAGGCGACTCTGCCAATCCGATGCGGTGGTCTCGGGGTGCGTTGTACACGTGATGTGGGTTTACCAGCTTTTCTCGCGTCTGCGCACGGGGTTGCAAACCTTGTTACTATTTTACTCAATTCTAATGGTGACGGGGCGAGTATGCCTTTCGTGCCGGATGCTGTATCAGCTTGGTCGGCAATCAACGCAGGGGTGCCGATCCCTGAATCAATGCACCTTCAGCCGGCGTGGGATGAGGTGGGGGTGAAGCGACTCCAGGATCAATTATTAGAGGGTGCTACGGGGGCCGATAAGGTTAGACTGCGGGCTGTATCGCAACCCGAATCAGGTGCGTGGTTACAGGCGTTACCGTCGCCCTACCTGGGCACCCTGCTCGACAACGACTCTTTGCTCGTGGCTTTCCGCCTGGGCTGTAAGATGTGCGAACCCCATATATGCACCTGCGGTTCCATGGTGGAAGCGAATGGCCATCATGCTTTGAGTTGTCGGCGGTGCACTGGAAGGTTTCCGAGACACCACGCTCTGAACGATATCGTCCGCAGGGCCCTTGTGTCAGCGAACGTCCCCTGCGTGCTTGAGCCTCCGGGACTGAGTAGGTCGGATTGTAAGAGGTCGGACGGGCTGACTTTAGTGCCCTGGAAGAACGGCAAGTGCCTAATTTGGGACGCAAGTTGCTTCAGCACTGTAGCCGCCAGCCGCCTTAGTCGCACTGTTCATTCCTCGTCTGCTGCCGCGGAAGACGCCAGCTTAAAGAAGAGGCTTAAGTACGCCGATTTGGAGCCGCTGTACCACTTCGTGCCAACAGCAGTGGAGACCCTGGGGAGCTGGGGCAAGGAGGCCAAAATCGTTGTAAAGGAGATTGGACAAAGGCTCATAGAGGTGACTGGTGACTCTCGCTCCGGATCGTTCCTCATGCAGAGGCTGGCCATTGCAATCCAGCGTGGAAACGCGGCGAGTGTGATGGGCACTTTTGTGCCGGGAACGGTCAGGGGCGGGTTTTTTGATTAGTTTAGTTAAGTTTATTGTAATTTGGACATTTATTATTATTAATTGATTTGTATTTGTTTAGAAATAAAATAAATGAGATATATATCTAAATAAAAAATAAAGAAACTTAACTTCAAATAAAAAAAAAAATTAACTAATTATAGGAATTTTTGAAATGTCATTAGTGGGATACAGTCAGAATCAGTCAGCGGTGTTACTAGTTTCATGATCCTTTGGAGAAGAAAAGGCGGGAAACTCCAAAGATAGGTATTCTTATTCAGCTTTAATATTTCAATCAAAGGATTCTGTACAACAAAATCTCTGCTTTGTTTTCTTTAGTACAAAATTACAGTATCAATACAGATACTCACTCATTATTGTATCTTGTTTCCATAACAAGTTCCCTAATTAGTCGACTTACATGGTATTTGAAAGCTATAAATTTGTGCTCTGATAAGTAGGGGATTTTCACCAGTGTTAATCTCATGTGTTGCTTGTTCCAGTTTAATATACGTACCTGGAAATTTATGTACAAATTTTCTATTTGACATTTGAAATTTTAAACCATTTAATTATATCGCCTTACTAGCATTTGTTGTGTGTGAAAGGCAATAAAAAGAAACTCTTTGCAAAACGAATAAATAATAATGAAAAAAAAAATTGCTTCGCCTGAATGTATAATGTATATTGCGATAAAAATTTCTTTTTGGATTTTATACTCGTAAATAAACCCTCGATATTGAGAAAAGATAACAATTGATCCTATAACCAGTGGCTATCAAACGTTGTCTACTTGATGAAAAGTAAATTTATGTTTATTTTTGTTTTTCTGTCATAGTACTTTGCCTTTTTACAATATTTTTATAAGTATGTTGTCGCAACATCAAACACAAGGCTAGCCATGTATTAACAGTCGATAACGATCAGTTGAGTGTGGATTGAGGTACGAACAACATAGCAGTTACTCTTACTTAGTGAATTTGATAGTTTATAGCAATAGTGGTGAGATTGTTGCTAAAAGATCTTTTGTTAGTATGAGAGTAATATTTTGACACAGAAGATTATTAAAAGATGCCTTTATTATAAACTAGCTTTTGCCTACGTCTTCGCTCTCTAATGTAGGTTTTGTAAACCAATTCAGTTATCCCTCAGTGCAAACTGCAAACTAAACAAACATATGTTCAACCTAAAGTTGAGTCCAGAGGCAGAAGAAACTGCAATGCTTATTCTATGCTCTTGTGGCCGACTAATGCGGCACCGAAGTATTAACCTAGGGTTACACATCATGCAACCGCAGGAAATACAAATCATCACTGCTGATAGGAACTGGAGGTTTCTGGAAGCCATAAGTCTGAGCAGTGAACTGCAAAGTAAAAGTGCGCTACAAAAGACCAGAAATGGTCCAGGTGGCACTAAGCACTTAAAACAATAATAATATCCTTCAGTGTCGCATTTATAATATTAGTTAGGATTTACATTTTCAATTCAAAATTAAGTATAGAATTCAATATAAATAAACTTTGTTGTACACCAATTAGAATTAAAATACAAGGAAATCGCAGAAACAATACATACAATGGGCGACCTTATCGCTAAAAGCAATTTCTTACGGGCAACCTTTGGATGAACAAAGACAGTAAATAAAAGACATAATGGGTAGTTTTAGGTGTATGACAGAGTCAGTAGGTTTTTTAAGAAATCGTACTGTAATAGTGATAAAAAGAAACATATAATTATGTAAATAGACACGCATACATACATATAATGTACACACTAAGTACATAAACTTTCATAGTACCTAAGCTGCTCTATATATGTGACGGAGGTTTATGATTATCATCCTCAATAGGGCCCATAATTCCTCACTTTCTAACAACATTATTACAAATAGACACACGACTATAGCTAGCTACGTATACCGCTAGGAACGCGTGACGGTTTCAATATTCGACCGCTCCGACCACCTGCCTCACAAGAAGTCGGCCTTTAAACATTGACTCCGTCAAGCGCCGATAGGTGGCGCTGGCGTTGCGGATATGACGTAATTGCGACATATATGTATATAAATATAATATATAAGACTTAATATGTAACATTAAACAAGCTAAAGTACTCGTATGTACACTAGTTCTAAAATAAAAGCAATATTCGCATTCAAGATCAGGCGTACATTTTCTCAATATACTGTTATTTAACAGGATCGCGTCGCGCATGTAATTAAATTCCAAGGATAATATATCAACTTGTATTGTGATAAGATTTGCATTAGTAATTGAACCAGAGCTTCTATATATATAGGTATGTGTGTAAGTTAACATTAAACTAGAGGACCACGCTCTGCCATTAGTGAGACCCGATTTAGCCAAAATTCTACATCAAGTCTCCAAAGATTGGGGTTTAAACTGTCTTTCTAACATACTAAACATAGTAAACATAAATATATTGAACTGAACAGGAATTGTAATTGACGTTCGTCTTTTCGTTTATATTGCTGTACGGTATAGTACCTGGGAGACCGAGGTAGTTTTTTGTAGAATCTTAGTTTTTTTTTTTTTTGTAATATAGCGTTTTTACAGAAATTATTTTTGAATTTAAAATTAAAACTGTATCTGTACACAAAATTTCATCGAAATCGAGCCGATGATCGAAATACATACATACAAGAATTACTCGTTTTAAGTAAAAATAAAATATTTATCCTCATGTTTACAGATATTTTTTATTCGCTTAATATTAGCCAACATTAGTAATATAGTATACACGAGTTACTTTATCTACTTTGAGGTTGTATTAAAAAAGCAAATACTAATACTAAATTACTTCGTCGATAGTTTCAATTAAATTATGTAAGTATTTATAGAAGGCAAAGTTGCAATAAATGGGCAGGACGGTCGGGGTCAACCTGAAGAAGCCTACTCCGATCAAATTATATAAAATACTAGCTCGCTCACGCAACTTCGTCTGCGTTTCTAAGTTTTCCTCGTTTTTGCTATATTTTTCATTGATGCTCCGCTCCTATTAGTCGTAGCGTGATGTTATATAGCCTATAGCCTTTCTCGATAAATGGGCTATCAAACATTAACATATTTTTTCAATTTGAACCAGCAGTTCCTGAGATCCTTTAGCTTTATAATATTAGTATAGACTAGCTGACCTGTGCAACTTCATCCGCGTTTGTAAATTTCCACCGTTTTTGTAACATTTTACATTGATACTCCGCTCCTATTGGTGGTAGCGTGATGTAATATAGCTTATAGTTCTTCTTTAGAGTATTAACACTAAAATAATTTTTCAATTCGAAATAGTAGTTCCTGCGAATTGCGCGTTCAACCAAACAAACAAACTATTCAGCTTCACGAGATCAAATATCAAATCTATACTAATGTTATAAATTTATAATGGTTCGAATTTGAAAATTATTTCAGTCTTGGATAGCCTATTTATCGAGGAAGGCTATAGGCTATATAACATTACGCTACGAGCAATAGGAGCTGAGTATCAATGAAAAATTATGCAAAAACGCAGACGAAGTTGCGCGGGTCAGCTAAAACGTTACTGTTATACTTGAAAAACTAATAGACACATATTATTATTATGTTTTCTATCTCATTTATGTAGTCCTTGATTGCACGCATAATGTCTACTACCGCAATCACCATGACCAACAATTTATTTCATGAAGTGAGAATAACGCTAAAGATCATAAACTCCAATACAATACCGAGCCCCACGAGCTCAATAGCGAAACATTATTTCGAATACTGTATGTGACCCAATTACATTTCGCTTATTACGACAATTATCAGGCGTATTATTCACAGATATGAAACGGCCGTATTTCAAAACCGTTTTGGATACATTTTGAGTTACACGTGTACAGAGGCAAGACAATTATACACATAGTTAGCTATTTATTGAATACAAAAGTTTATCTAATGAATACTAAACATAAGAAAGAAAATCGGTCAATGAACAAAGAAGACTGGACAGAAAGCTACTGAACTGTTTTGTTTTTATACAAGGTGTAATAGAAAGGTGTGGTCAGATTTGAGGGTTGTATTCTACTTTAAAAGTATTGACCGTGATTTTAAGACAATTCGTAATTTTTAATACAGACAATCTGAACTTCAAACACCACATATAGAGCTTGTGTGGAAAGAGAACCGTCGTAGGATTTGAATTTACCTTTAAAAATTATCTTAATTTATCGAAATCACCTTATTACACTGTTACGTCATTAGTGTTTACTGTATCGTACACCATTGTTTACTGTCGAACTATAATGACGTAACAGTGTTGTCAACATAACAAAAAAGGTAATTTAGCACTGCTGCGACCTCAAATCCTACGACGGTTCTTTTACCGCACAGACTCTACAATAGTCTTAGCTTTTTTGGAAAATTACTAGTTCCAGTAACACTAACAATGTACAAAGTACGTACACAGATTTGTAATGAAATTTCGTAACTATTAAAAACTTTTAAAGCCAGCTCTTTTAATACAGTCGGGTGCATAACACAAGTCAGATGGAAATTTAAATACCACTTCAAAATAACATTCATATTTTTCACCGTTAATGTATTCTATATTTGGGGTGGTAAAATCAATGGAATCGGTTATTTTGCGGTTAACCGAAATCGAAATTGAATCGAATTTATTTTGTTCTCTTATTTCATAAACCTACTCTATTATGTCCTAAGAAGTTCTTTATAGTTATTTAGTGTCAACGACATGCCCACAGGGTTGGAGACTGCTGTTAAAAAATAATGTAACACTCCTCAGGAAATTGTCTTCGAAACATTAGATTAATTATTATCTACAAATTTGTTATTATTTTTTTTTATTGTTAAACCAAACATTAAAAGTAAATGATTTGACAACAAGGGGGCATGACATAATTTCCAATCATTTCAAACATATTTATACACAACATATCGTTTTAACGTTGAGGAATTGAAAATTGAAAGTCTACAACCGTACCTATTTGTGAATACCAATAAATGACCAATAAATGACCAATAAATGACCAATAAATGACCAATAAATGACCAATAAATTGAAAGAAAGAAAATAGAAAGACTTTTTTACATATCCTAACCCTAACTTATTATTACATATTAAAACAAAGTCCCCCGCCGCGTCTGTCTGTCAGTCTTTTCGCGATAAACTGAAAAACTACTGAACGGATTTTCATGCGGTTTTCAGTAATAGACAGAGTAATTCATGAGGAAGGTTTAGGTGTATAATTTGTTGATTTTGTGTAAATTGATTGAAATTTGTTGATGATAGTTGAAGAAGTCTCTGCTAACCGTGCAAGCCGAGGCGTTCCCGTATGATAGATTTCACCAAATTTCCACGCGAACGAGGTCGTGGTCAACAGTTTTTATTATAAATGCAAAAGTGAGATTGTTCGTTTGTTTGTTACGTTTTTACACCTTAACCACTCCACCGATCATCATGAAATTTTGGATATACGTTGCCAGGGGTAGAGAAAAGGACACAGGCTAACTTACATCCAGAAAAAATACCTACAGTTCCTGAGAGATAGAAAAATAAACTTACGCGGGCGAAATCTAGTAACTAATGTTCTTGTTAACCACTCTTAACTTAAGCTAAATACGCGTGTTAGGAGTATGTTTACCTGCAACCACTTGATCGCAAGTCCGTTAGTCCGACGCCTTGCTCATTATCCTACCGCCCACCCTAACTAAGTGGATCTATACGTCGCAGGCGTAGAAAAACGGATTTGATTTTTTGACGACTTTTGTTTTTAACTTAAACTTAGTCTACTGAAAACATTATACTTTATCATAAAACAAAATATTTTTCAAAGCTCATACGCACAGTTACATTTGTAGATTTGATTAGCAGAAACATCCGTTTTCAAAATATTACGTAAAACATCATTTGAAAGCTTTAAAGTGCACTCCTGTAAAGCTATCTAATCAAATTCGTCGTTTTTCTACGACGACGACGAGTCTTTGAAGATCAAAAATCAATCACGTGTTTATAAGGTTTGAAATGAAAAATAAAAACGTTTTCTTACAAAAAGTTTTGTTGAATTTTTTTTTTTTATGGTATAGGGGGCAAACGAGCAGACGGGTCACCTGATGGTAAATGACTACCGCCGCCCATGGGCAACTGTAACTCAAGTGTCACAAGTGCGTTGCCGCCTTTTAAGGTGGGAATAGGGTAAGAGCGGAAAGACGGGAGAGGGGGATTAGAGGGGAGGAGAGATGGAGAGGGGAATTACGGAAATAGGTGAGACTCACGCGGCGAAAAGCAATGCAGGCATTGTTTCACAGCCGGTTTTCTGTGAGGCCGTGGTATCGAGCGGAGTCGAGCCGGCCCAAACGTGCCGAAGCATGGCTCTCCCACGTATGAAAGTAATGTAAATATACCATCATAAGAAAAAAATCTTATTTTTGTCATCTTTAACATCTTGAATAGGCGTTTTAAAATCAGATAAAACCTACTGTTCATACCAAAGATGGACTGAAAAAAATGTTTTTCAACATCGGACGAGCAAAGACTTAAACACAAGCGGTCCTCATCTCAAGATATTTTTTTCTTTCAATAAAAAAATCTTCGGTAACTCTTATTGAATGAAAATCCTTGTGAAGTATCTTCAGATGTTTTTGTTCGGATCTCGTCGGGTTAGCCCCTTACTGTAAACGAGTTTCTTAAATCTGTCGCTATGTGTACAAGCATCGGTGTTAGAGGTCGTTTATAATGGAAATTTTTGTGTATTTTGAGTTTGGACTCAAGTTATCGGTTTTTATCATTTATTTTTAAGAACGCAAAATATTAGCAGTAGCTTATATTACCTCTATTTTTAAAAAGTGTTTTAGATTTTATATCAGATTTATCATTTATTACCATTGTAATTCTAGTGGGAGAGCCATGCTTCGGCACGTAGGGGCTAGCTCGACCGGAGTGACGGCCTCACAGAAAACTAGCAGTACAGCAATGCTTTCCTTGTATTTCACCGAGTGAGCGAGGTTGTCGGAGGCCCTAATCCTTCCCTCTACCCCTCTCCTCTACTTGTTTATTTACTGTGTCCGGGTGTAATTTAAAAAATACTTAGAAATATATAAATATGTTTATCGACAGTCTGGCTACCATAGTACAGGCACTGCCTAGTTTGGGATCGCGGCCGTGTATGAGATGTGTCTAGTTATTTATTTTATTTATGATTATTATAGTTATTATTATTATATTTTAACAGAAAATTTCATAAACATTATACTGTAATACACGAACGAGTTTTCCCTACAAATTTGAATATGGCGTTCCCGACCGTTTTTCTTTTAAACACCTTTGCTTTCATTTCAGGCAAAATATTTTTTTTACTTCAAACATATTATTACGTTTTGAAGCTTAAGTGCTCCGTCCTTGCTTTAAATACATTCTAAGGAGAACGCGTGACGAGAAATCAAGGAATTCTTCCAGTCTTGTGATTCTTTTTCTATTTTGATTAAAAGCTTTAAATCCCTTTCTACTTTGAAACGCTCCTCACGGTACTGTTTAAAGGTCACCAGTATTTGCCTCTTTGAGCTTTGTCTTTGCTCCTAAATTAAGCGTTATCTTGAAGCGTGAAAGTTTTAACTGAAGGTCAAATATTTTTCCTCTTTTCCAAAGCTAATTTTATTATATTCTTCACAAAATCCCTTGGATTATTTAAATTAGTTAATAAACAGTGCATAGAAATGGCACATTAATAACACCCTAAACTTATCACCTACGTAATAAAAGGGTTGAAGAATTTAAAAAGGAGGAACCATACATTTCGTTCACTCTTATCATACAACTTTAGATCCAATACACTCAAATGAACTAATGAGAAGAAAAGTACAAACTCCTACATATATTGTTAATGATATATACAGTAGCATACATACACCTAAAGAGACTAACGGAGCAAAAATTAACTACATCGTTCTAAAATTACTGATTTGTTTAAAATTGAATTGTGTAACTTGTTTTGATGAACTGAAGTTGTCACAAATGGTTTTCAAGGACGTAGTAAATTACAATATCGAAACCGTAATAACAAACTCGCTACCAAAAACAATTTTCTTCAAATCTTAGCCAAAATCAGCACAATGAATATTCGCATAACCCTTGGAAAATATATCTCAGTTTATTTACAAAAGTCAACGCGTTTATGATAGCCTGCGAGGTAAGACTCGCCGATAATTGCTTTTCATTCTCCATCGGCTTTTTGTGCGTCGCGACATTACCCTGTCGGGGAATCAATTCTTGCCGAGGTTAATTTATTTATTAGCATATAGAGAGAATTTTCTAACAGTCAACGTGAAGTATCGGTCGATTTTATATGAAAATTGACTCCTTCTTTTTTTTGTTTAATTTCAAAGTTGATTTCTGAGAATTCAATTACATATATTTTTGATACTTGTTTTTGGATATTGTTTAGAGTAGAATAAACGCCTATGTACATACAAATGTGTACTTTTAGTTTCACTAACCAGTGCTACCGATTTTATTTAAGAAAAAAGAATTAGCCTAACAATTAACTTTCCTAATTTGTTCCAATTCTTATGGAAAAATAAGATTACACGAAAATACAGAGATAAAAATGACCCTCTCAGGTACATTTTATATAAAATAGTCATTCAAGAGCCCGTTCAGATTTCTGGAAACTTCGAAACATGATAACCGATTATGTTTCGTTAAAATAAATTACTGTCTATTTTATAAGCGCTTTGTTGACAATAACACCATAATCCTCAAATGCTTACTTATTACTGACTCTCCGAAAGTAAATTTCAAAATCTGAATGATATATATATATATATATATAGGTTATCTTAAATACGAACGTAGTAACTTTACGCAGACAGACGCCTTAGGAATTAAAAGGTATCATATGAAAACAAAAAGCCCTATAGCAGATAAGTAAATGATAATAATCTGTAAGTAAAAGTTTAAGAATATTGATTTTGACATTAATTACGATGGATATACATTACCGAATGCTAATTATGTGACATTTCTTGGATTAATAATAATTCAATTGCAAAAAACAAACTGAAAAGTGAGCAACAAGATCAAAAATATAATAATAAAATCTCCAATAGCATAAAGAAAGTTTATACCAAAACTACGTTGGTGGCTTATGCAAAACAATTTGTATTCCAGTAAATAATTTCTTACAAACAAGGAGTTTTAATAATAATAAATGGAACAAGAGGACAATATAATTGATTCATAGTTGACCTGATGAAGAATGACACTACCTAATAATAATATAATATACTCACTAAGTTACTTTAATAATTTGTTAAATATACATGCTATTTTCTTGGCTAAATGAGCCTTTTTTTTTTTTTGATGTCGAGGTGGAAGATCCTCATGGATGTCCTCAGCCCTTGGGGGGGGGGGGGCGAAGGGGTCTGTCGGACTCTTACCGACTAAAAACCACCCCGGTGTTCCACTGCTTGCCCATGATCGGGGGAGCGAGAATCGCCATTGCATTCTTCCGCAACCCCTGACAGGCATTGACCCGTCTCACCCAAGACGGGTCCCGTCACCCGGTGCGACCGTCACCCATCGGTCACACTCCTCTGAAAAGCGCGCGCGGAACACTGCGCTCTGCCTCTCGGGCCTGTATCTGTTCGGACGACGACTTCCCCAAAAGTTCGTCGCCCGCAGGCCGATTCCTACGGTGGCCGGAGATCATTGAATGCCCTCCGGCGCCCGGTGCGTCCCGCAGAACCGACTGCCACGACGAGATCACGACGCTGGTTAGCCCAGGCTGAGCATTCCGCCAGTGTGTGAAGCGCCGTGTCGTCGGGGCAGCCAATACAATGATGGCACCGTGACGTCGGTTCCCGGCCGATCCGACACAGGTACTTGCCGAAGCAACCGTGTCCGGAAAGTACCTGCGTCATCCGGAAAGTAAGGGCTCCATGCCCTCTCTCCAGCCACTCTCTTAGGACGGGTCTTACCGCCGCTACAGCGGCGTGCCCTGCACTGGGTCGCGCAAGTCGCTCCTCCCACTCCGCCACCAAAATCGGGCGGAGCTCACCCCGGTGTGCCTCTATTTCTCGAGGCATTAGAAGGTCGCCCCGATCTAGCGAATCCTTGCGCCACCGATACTGTAACGCAAGGAGCACAGCGTCTAAGTCCCAAGGCGCGGATCCGGCAAATAGGCTGGCCGCCTCAAAGGAGATCGTACGGTACCCCCGTATCACTCTGACGGCCATCGCGCGTTGCGGCCTTCGCAGAATCGCGATATTCTGGGCCGTCAGAGTGCCCGCCAAACTGGCGCCCCGTAGAGCGCCATAGACCGTACGATCCCCGTATACAGCTTTCGGCAGGATGTGTTTGGTCCCCCTAAGTTGGGCAAGAGCCGCGAGAGAGCCCCGGCGGTGCCCAACAGTCTGGGGGCTAGCTGCCGAAAGTGTGGCCCAAAATCCCATCGGCTATCGACGAGTCCCAGGTACTTCATCGAACGCTCGATGCCGATGCGGACACCTCCCACCATGATATGGGACCCCGAAGGTGGCGTCTTCCGAGGCCCGTGAAAACAAACGGCCTCGGATTTGTGCAACGCAACCTCGAGACCCAGCCGCCAGATCCTACCAACAACTTGCGCAACCCCAGCCGTCACCAGAATTGCTGCTTGCCGGTGCGACTTCCCACGCGCTGTCATAAGCGTGTCGTCGGCATAACAAATGATGCCGACACCATGGAGAAGCGCACCGCGCAGAACCCAGTCGTAACCGATGTTCCACAGGAGCGGGCCCAGGACCGATCCCTGTGGAACACCGCACGACGTCTCTCGCCGACCCCAGCCATCGTGACCCGGGTATATGACGGACCTGTCCTCCAAATATGCCCCGACAATACGATGGAGGTAGAACGGCACTCCATGATACCGGAGTGCCTCTCTTATACGACTCCAGGGCAAGGTATTGAAGGCGTTGGCAATGTCGAGGGACACTGCCAAGACGACCTCACCCTAGGCTACAGCATCCTCCACCAGAGCCCTAACACGCATGATGGCATCCACCGTAGAGCGCCCCCGGCGAAAACCAAACTGGTTGTCCGCCAAATCTGGACCTACCCCAGTTATGTGCCGGACTAGACGGTCTGCAATTATTCTTTCGAAGAGTTTGCAGACCTCGTCCAGCAACACAATAGGGCGGTATGCGGATGGTGAATCTGCGGGGCGCCCTTCCTTCTTTAACAAGACCAGTTTTCCAGTCTTCCACCGGCTTGGAAACTGGCCCCGTTCCAAACATGCGCTGTAGAGCCCCACAAGTCGGGGCCAAAGGAACTTCGAGGCCTGAACCCATGCACGGCCGGGAATGCGGTATTTTTGGCCTGAAGTCGATGCACCGCCACTCGAAGTTCAACCCGGGTCACTTCGGGCACGTCGTCGTCGCCCTGGTCGTTGTCAGGATAGGAAGCCGGAACCATAGGCGGGGGTATGTGCTGCGCCCTCAAGGGGAACAGAGAGCCTACTACCTCCTCCAGCAGCTGAGGCCTGAGACTCTGGGTCATTGGGGGCGCGTATGGGCGAAGTTTGCCCCTTACCATGCGGTACGGCCGCCCCATGGATCTCTATCCAGAGTCTCAATCAGCTCTTCGTAGGCCTGAATTTTGGCCCTCGAAATCTCTAACTGGAGGGCCCTCTTGGCTTCTCTGTACCCCTCGTATAGCTCTGCTTCCCTGGCCTGGTATCTGGTGTACCGGCGGCGCTCAGCTACACAGCTTCTTCGTAGCTCCGCAATATCCTGCGACCACCAGTACACCTGGCGCCTGGTAGGAAACGACCGAACACGGGGCATGGCAGCATCACAAATGTGAGTCATGCTCTCCTGGAACCATCGCGCCTCTTCTTCAACATCTGCAGGCCTGTCTGGTGCTTCGACCCAGGCCTGCACGATAGTAGTTTCCAGGAGGGCCTCCCGGTTCAGCCGTTTCAGTGTCTACCGTGGACCACCCCCAATCGGTGGCTAAATGGGCCTGTTCGATTTATATCAAACTACAATATCATTATATGTACTATCCCATTTAAAGCAAAAAAAAAAATTGAATAGAAATTTTAATGTACAAATTATTGAAATAAAATGAACAAAAGATGTCGCCTAACAAGATACTTTCACGAATAATTAAGGCGTTTTAGCAAAACATTTCATAAAGAAAATGCAATAAGAGAGCAATGTCAAAAATACCCGGAAACAATCACCCAATACCTGGAATCACTCGAACATTGAGCTGTCCAACTTGACATTACGAAAACAATAACAGACGAAAACACGAATATTATTTCGCTAAAAGATATTCGCAACGTCGCGTCGGTCCCACCTTCCGTTTCCTACAGGAAATGCCCGTATTGTTACAACTGATCCATGGGAAGGGATACTTGGATTAACCTTGCCTTTTGTGAACAAAAATTTATTACGTTTGTTAGACCAATTTTTAGGAAATTATGTTTCAGTAGCTGATGCATGAAAACTGAATCCAAATTTAGTCAAGTTCTAATGAATAAAACAATTTTTAAACAGGATTTTGACCGGAGTTAGAAGCCTTAACCCATTATTGACCACCGTGCCAATACGGGAAAACTACATTAAGGAGGATAGATGAAAACTGTGTTGACAACCGTTAATATTTTCTTGCGTTTATGAGTAGTTGAAAGTACAGTAATTAAGTGTGAAACAAAATAATTGTTTTATATTCTCTGGTTTTCTAGCAACAAGCTATTGATTTTCCTTGCCAAGACGAGTGTTGAGGTAAGAACATTATCCTCTTTATTATGCAATGTGGTTAAAATATAACACTATAAGTACTTATGTTATTTGAACTTTAGTAAATTACCATCCATAAACAAGCTTCTGAGAGTATTTTTGCAAAATGTATTCACATTTATAAGCCCTGAAATATCAATGTGCCAATTTGGGTACAACGGCTACAAATGTACTAAGTGTAAATATTTTTCCAAGATATCGAGATGAATCGGAAACTACGTTTTAGCGCTAGAAATAATTTTCAAGGATTAGAAGAAGCCATAAATACAATGAGTGAACATAATGATGACTTGGAGTATGATTTTGTTATTATTATTTCACCTGAACCCGGTGTTGTCACTGACAAAGACGAGGGTTTTGATGACAACATGAGACCGTGAGAATTGCCTAAAGACGTCCCCGAAAATATTGAGATATTCGTACATAAGATTGCTAATGTTTCCAATTCGGAAAACAACAAGCCGTTGGCTGTCATAACGGCACGAATTCAAACCGAAAGTTCGACACGAAACAACTGCGATTCGTTGTCGTTGTGGCAACAACAGCGATCAACACTACCCCAATTTGGTGAAAGTGTAGTCCAAATTTTTTAAAGCTTACGAATAAACTGAAGGGCGATCACAGAACGCGAATCGTGTGATAAAAGAGTTGAAAGGATTGACACCAGTTCAAATATTCGAAAAGTTTTTTGATAACGCTATCTATGAAACTATTATGGCCTTCTCCAATTTGTATGTCAGTTCAAATAACAGACTTTTTGAGGTGTTGGTACTCCCGGTTTACCACAAACTGCCAAGAGAAACCATGCTCTGGTCGTTATCTGAGAATATCGGGGTTGACATCATTGCAAAGGAACAAGTTTGGTTTGGTGGTACATTTTATTCACATACGAGTATATGATTGACGTGACCATATCCAACACCTTGCGATTGCATGTCCCTGCTAGAGATAAGCCCATGGATCAATTATTATTTCGACGCAATGGCCAGATTTTATCTAAAGCAGTCACCTCAAAGGCAAATTGCTCGTCCTTCTTCTTCTATCATTGATAGGTATAGGCAATAAGAAGGTGGTGATCATAATCCTGAAAAGTTTCCTAACCGTGTGCGATATGTCATAACATGTGATCATAACAGAAGCCGTTGGGTTTGTAAAATTTGTAAGAAAACGCTTTACATTGAAAAATCTTGTTCTACAATTTTTCACCCCTAAGTGACCGTTGTACCAATTTGGGAACACGCCTGTAATTTCCTGAAAAATATTTTCATATTTTCTTTGCCATATTTTTTCATTTATTTGTAATGATAAGAATAGTTTAATAAAGAAATTTTAAAATGATTGCTGTTTCTTTTTACTTGGCCCCAAATGGGTTAAGTAAATAGTAATCTGTAGGTAGTGATTGGTGTTAGGTTTACAGCTTAATTTGTTATATTTAAAGGAAGGATAAAGTGTTTGATTAAGATCTAAAATTAACAAGACAGACACGAACAGATAATGTCAAAATAAAATCCATAAAGTGATATTTGTACTTAAAAAATAGGAAAAATAAACATCTGGAAACCAAAGATGCTATATTTATAGGCTTAAAAAGCTTAATGATATTAATGATTATGTTTATACAAAATCTAAATTGACACCTATTATGACTTCTACTCAAGTACTTGTATTTCTGGAAACAAGTACCCTACTTCTGTTTCAAATACCGCTTATGGAACTTTGCAAACAAAGTTAAAAGTGCCAAGGGCCCAAGTTCAACTTCTTCTCAATGCCCATTTCTAAACAAATATTTGTTTAAAAACAAGAGCAAAACCCGATAACATTGGAACTAAGTTTTTATTCAACAGACAGCGGTACTTCCGAATGCAGTGAAACCAAACTTTTGCACTACGTACAAAGTAAATTTAAAGTTCAGTATGCGTCTTGTGCAGTACTATATCAGTAGAGTATTTACTTACATATTTCTCTTAGTTATGTTGCTTTTTCTACCATATGATATTTTGCAATTACTGTATATCAATGATAAGGATTATATTAACAAGGGACATTTTAGTAAGGTCATAGACCAATTTAGATTCTTTTTCGCTTTAGATTAACTAGATAGGTCTTAATACCTCAAAAAATTTGTTAGACTGAGTACTTCAGTCACTTAGTTGGGAATTGGCTGGATTGACATTAAAATTTACTACCTTCCAATGTTTTATCAAAAAATAGTCATAATAGCTTGATTGACCTTACACACGGCCATCTGATCCCAAACTAGGCAGCTGTTCTTTGGTAACCAGACTGCTGATTAACATACTTATATATTAAATACATAACATCATACAATTATTTATCCTGGATCTGAATCGAACCTAAGTACTCTGGCTCAGCAGTCAGGATCACTATCCACTAGACCAAAAGGCCAGTCATTAATAAAAGAGAGGAAGGCTAATATTTGTTATTAATTATAACTTAAATGTTAACTACTTCTAAGTGTCATTTATTAAAATAATTTTAATAATATTTTTTGTTACATATCTTGCCGGATTTGAAATAAAAGTAACACTTTCATTTACATTTCTAATCGTTTTATTTAATTTTTTAAGGTTGACGTGTAAAAACTTTTTTTACCACATCATGGGTTAAATCACCCATCATCAAACTTGTTTACATTGTCCAAATGAATATTTAACTTGTAATGTCCTGTTGTTGACCCAAGCTTAAGTGTGCTGAGCCTTTCTGATAACACTTAATTCGTGTAGCAATAAGACGAAGTGTTTACAGGTCACTAAAGGCGATTACTCAGGAACGCATCATTTAACATTCAGGATCTTTTTAATCCAATATAAACTACATACTTCAAGATAACGAGACCTAATCTACGTTATTCGAGATGGGCTATATAATAGCTGATATTCTATTTATGTACAATTTCAAGAAAAAATGGTTAAGTGCGGGAAGGTCAAGGAATCGAGAGTTTCTTTGAAAAATTGTGAAATTAAAATACCACATTTAAGGACATGCTTTCATATATTTTTAATTTATTATAATGAGAACTTCTGTGAGTGGTATTCATATTTTTCAACGCTACTCGATGTCTGGTACCGACGTAGCAGCTCGCTTAACCCCTTGATTGGGCTGAAAACTTGGGCATCGCTGAAATAGACGCGAGAGTCATCACCCTCACCTTCCGCGCCTTTCCACAAATAAGTTAGGGTCAGCTTTCAGTCTAGCTACGAAACGACCGAACTTCGATATTTTACGTGAAATAACTGCCATTAGACCTCCACAACCCATGTACCAAGGCGATGTCAAAGTTCTGTAGTTAGACCAGGTTGTCGTACTTTTATGGCTACAACTACCACAGAATGAACCGACGGTTTAACATACTCTACGAGGCACGGGGGTCTCAATATATTAATAATGGTCAACCATCCTAAGACTGACCTGGCTAGTATTACTTGTCCTTGTATTGTGCTAACCTACTTGGTTACTACTCTCGCTCGACCATAACTGTATATGTTTAAAAAATCTCTTGTTTTTTTCTGCAGGATATGAATATAGTAAATACACGTACAGGGCATATTATGAATACCTATTTAAGTTCAAATTAAATATAAGTTACAAATTTTATACAGTCATAATAACAATTAGTTACAATGAAGTTTTCATTTCATAGCCCCGTTTTTCTGTTATTTATAAACCTACATCAAAAAAATTATTCATCTATGTTGCTACAAATAAATGTTCTATCCATTATCATATTTCCCGCTCAATTTTACAGTCACAATAAAATATGTAGATGCGCGCAATATTTTTTTTATAAGGAACAGTACTTGTGTTGAAGGAAATCTTTTGATTCGGCTTCATGAGAGAAAGAAGTCTGAATCTCGTTATCTTTAATCCAATCAATTATGGTCCAATCAATTATGGGTGGCTGAAGAAAACGTTAATTGCGTATTTATTGAAATACTAGCCATTACCGACGGCTTCACTCTCGTAAATATTTTTTTTGTATTTTTAGGGTTCCGTTCCTCAAGGGAAAAAAAAAGAAACCTTTGTAGAGTGTCTTTGTTGTCCATCTGTCTGTCTGTCAAGACCCCTTTTCTCAGGAACCCGTGGATACATTAAGCTGAAATTAATACAAAATACTTATGTCTGCGGTCCCTTGAACTGTAAAAAGATCAAGCTTCTAAGTCAACGCAATCAATAGATATGGCTAAGGCCTTAGATTTAGCAAATTTAAACATTTTGCAGGTAAATCAAAACCTATAGGGTATTTCCCATTAACCTAGATTCATGAAGTTTGGTAAGTAGCAAAAAATATAAATATAGTATATAGTATAAATATATATATATATATATAGTATATATATATATGGTATAATAGTGTATAAAGGAAAAAATGCGAAAGTCGTTAATTTGTTGTTATATTACATTAAAATGTTGTTTTTGTGATTATAAACTTATATTATGTTGGGTTTGGAAAGCTGATTTTGTCGTAAGTCGATGTATAGGCGAGTATTTTAAGAACTCCAAAGGTAAGTAAAAAATACGGGCAAAAGTCTTCAAGAATTGATTCCCGAAATGGAAGTACTATTAACATACCAGTTTTCTCGATCGAACCCTTTGATGCGCGAGTCAGACTCGCACTTGTCTGTTTTTTTCTGGACCAAAGATACCCTAAACATAAATGCAACATTTCATGACGATACGTTGAGTAGTTAAAGCACAAAAGCGTAACAAACAAACAATCAAACTCACAATCCCATTTATAATAATTTTTATGTCAGGATTATTCATTATTTTCTTATATATTATATATTCTTTTCTTTTCTTATGAATATTCTTTTACAGAAGGAACTCTTATCTTGTACAGTCATTTATAAAAGTCTTGTGGCTGTGTCTCATTAGTTCAGTAATATACAGTACTGTTGTCAAGAGGAACATTCCTTCGGAATACTAACACTTTACGTTTTTGAACAATAATAGGCGAAGGAAATTGAAATAGAAATGTTAATTGAAGTGAGTGAGTTGTTAAGTTTTTCTGAAATATTTTTTTATTATTTATTTAAATAGAAAATACAAATATGATTGTTTTTGGAATGATGTTCTTGACTGACGGATACGGAAAAAAGTGCAAAATAAATTATTGTAATTGAATTGTTATGAATTACAGATAAGTGTTTTGAACACGGAAGTTGATAATCGAGTTCTAGTTTAGTCTTACGATACACCTTGAAAGGATACGCTAGAGTTCGATTTAGTTAAAGTCAAGGAACATTCCGATAATGTGTTTAAACTTAGCAGAATGTTACTCCCGCTGAGTTTCAGTAAACTAAATGAAGTTTCCCGATTCTAGTTCAACTAGAAAATACAATACAAACCAGGACTTTGTAATTTAAACGTAAGTATAGAATACATAGTTGGATAAAGAAATAATGGGTTTGAAAACTTATAAGTTCACTGGTTTTTTTTTGATTCTATGAAGCAATAGTTTTCTCTGAATAATGGTTCAAACAAAATAAAAGTCGTTAAACAAACCAAATCAGAAACTGATACACTTCGAAGCAATATAACTTTGATAGCAGGAAAGTTATATTCTACACGGACACGTATCCAAAAATGGAACAAAAGCAGTTGCATTGAATTTCATTTCCAAGCTGAATTGAGATAAGTTTAAAATTCTATAAAAATCATTTGTACGACTGTGCACAAATCCAGATCCCACGTTCCGCACTGTAGGAGTGAATGGAAATCGACGGGAAAACAACGCCCGTTCGGGTGGAAAGCATTTTTCTGATTCGTGTAGAAACTTCGTATGTAAGTAGGAACAGGTGCAACCGTGCGACTATTCGTCCAACAATGTAATGACATGAAAGATCTACACTTATATGAGTGCTTAAATGATGTACATAAAATAACATTTCGAAGTATAGAATACATAAAACTAATTTACTTCAATGTTTTTTTGTTCAGCGAGTTTTACACTTTTTTGGTTTTTTTACACCCAATCACTTAACATGGTCATTATTATTATTTATATATTAGTGTTGTAAAATTAAATAATGAAACGTTAAATAATGTTTAATTCACTGTGAACGTGCAATTTCGCTGCGACTAATTAATGCCGACTAATTTATCGCAGCGAAATCGCAAGTGTGTTTTCGTAATCGCATCAGCACCAAAATCAGTTGTATCGGGCAAATGTTGATTTGATTCGATTGTTACGAAACAAAATGAAGTTCGGAAGCTCTTTCTTCGTGTCATGTAATTGGATTAATCACGCGTAGTCCGTAATCAACCTGGGGTTCAAAATTTATTTTATTAACCGTTGAGTTATCAGGAGACGAGACAGAGTTGTGCTGAGTTTTCGCTTTATTTGAAATGATAATTCGTATTTTACTTCATTCTGCATCATTGCTTTCAGAATACGTTTAGTAAGTATATATTGTAAGGTCTCGTTTGACAGGGACGACTTTGGGGAACGTGTTTTAGAGGAGATAGGAATTGATAGATCACGGGCACTGGTATTAATATATTAGCGACTGAACTAGCTAATATATTAGCCTAGCTACAACAAATGCAATAACTTTATAATGGCTTCAAAGATGTGGCCAGCAACTTAACACTCTGAATGCATGCTGAGCTGCTTCTATTCCTTTTTCTAGTGATTCTAAATATAGACTCACTAGAAAAAAAAATTGAAAAATTAGAAAAGTTTTGAATTTATAAATTCAAAAGAAGTTTCGAAAAGATTTAAATATTATATTACCAGCCAGCTTCCCGCAAGGTTCAAAATAAGTTCAAACCTTACAATGTTTTCTTTGACTATTCTAGAACACATCAATGATATCGATACTTACAAATGTCGTAAATGTTATCTCGGTTGGTATTCATGAGAAGCTATTGATATAGGAATATGAATTCACAAAGGCAGTTGGCTTCTTAGATATAGCCTTTATTAAACTAATTTCAATTTCTATGTTTTGATTAGCTTTCATCTGTTAGTAGTATGCTAATTTAGAATGTACGTAATACGTCTTGGTTGCTCAGTTTTCACTTCAAAGGATTCCAATTCTGGTTACTAATAAGGGGTAAATTGTCTAATTAGGTTGACTGTAATGAAGTATGTATGTCATCATGACATACATACTTCAGTACATGTCATGTTTTCCAAAAAGTTTGTTAACGGCATGTCATTACCTCATACATTTTATCTGCTTTGTTTTCTTGTCAAGTTTATGACATATTCATGTACCTACAAAAAGTCCTACTGAAGTAATACAAAAATGTGGTCTCAGTAGCTAATACTGTTCCAATTTCAAAATAACCACAAAGCATTAATCTTCCTTCTTCTTTTTGCCAAGAAGATAAAGGTTTTTTTTAAATTCAATATGGAGTTTTAAATGACCTTATGACCTCAAAGACAAAAGACTGACAACAAACAAGTTTTTATAACCAGAACTTTCTAAATACTAATAGAAAAAGAGACACAGACTAAGGAATAATTCGACACATTCTCCTGAAACTGCTAAAAGGAAGTCGAGGGACAAAAGGAACAAGTTCCTTCACCAACTTTAATTTTGCCGGTCTTAGTACATTTTACTTGCCAACAACTTTTTTCCGACCAATGTTTTTACGCTCCTCTGTGGTGTTTGTTTATTGTTTGTTCGGTTTGTACTATGAGCTGTTATTTAACTAAACTTATATATTGTAAAATTCTAACATTTTATAGTATTATATTTCGATTTAGCCCAATTCTTGAAGTTAAGGTAAAAAAGTACAATACTGTAGGTATGTAATGTAATTGAGCAGAGAATTGCTGGCCAATCCCTTCTAAAGACTAGCATGGTCCGGCACTCCGTTGTGAGGCAAAACTCGTGTCGAAATATCATTAGTGCCATAGGAATATTAAGCATCGCTTTGGAGGTACCTGTCGCATTTAGTAAGCAGATCTTTGTTTGTCACAATCCCAAAAAAATAAGCTATTACTAATATTACATTCATAATCGTATAATATGAAAAAAAAAGCTTCTGTTTTGTGTTTGCAAACATAACCATTTGTTAAAATGTAGATTGTATTTATATATTTTATTGTAAGTATTTAATGTTTGAATCAAATCACAAGTAATATGTGTACACATTACCTTAAATGTTCGAAGCAATGGCCTATGATCAGGAGGGTACGCACTATAGCTGAGATTATTATGATGATGTGCGTCCTAACTACGGAACCTTCTTTATAACGTTATGTTGCACGCATTAAATACAACTTCAAGTAAATAGTTAACAGTGTAAACCAAAGTAACACTAACCATCTCTCTTTACTTTGTTTAATTCCTTGTTTACGTTAGTTGTACTGTCTCAAGGTATTGTTATCCCTGCTATGCACTTGACCCATGCAACGAAGTCAACGGTAAACACTATTTATTAACAGGAACATGAATCAAAAGCGCCGAATGTCGTCTTCTTTTCTTTCTTTTCCGCGCATAGCCAACTCTGACGAAACTATTAGACTAAGGTCAGTTCTAACTTACTTTTCTCCTAATCAACTCTAGATACATAATAAAGTTTCCTCCGTCACTACAAATATGAACACCAACTCACTGCGCACACACGCTTATTTTAGTTCCAATCAGCAACGTGAAGTTGTAGTAAGCACGATTTCACAGCTATACTTGTCAATATACAACACAAGTTACGGCGCTTACTAGGTTTCTGTTGAAGCCACGAAATTAGCGGTGTTAATGTCAGTTATCCTACTAATATAATAAACGTGAAAGTTTGTTTGAATGTATGAATGTTTGTTCGTCCTTCACGCAAAAACTACTGAACCGATTGCAATGAAACTTGGTGTGTAGGTAGACACTTTTTATCCCAATATTCCTACGGCATTGGGATTTACGCGGGTGAAACCGCGGGGCGCAGCTTGTTTCTTATACAACTGATGATGAACGGATATTTTAGTCTATAAGTCTTCAATAACGTTGATCGAATATGGCTAGTTCCAATCAACAATACACTCATAAGTGTTTAATAACTATAAATAAATAACTCAAGGTCATAAAATATCCATGGACATAATACACATCGTTATTTAGATCCAACTAAGCAGAGCTTCTGCTTTTGGGTCTAGGACAGATAAACATACATAGATACTTTTGTATAATCTCAAATAACGTCCTAAAACTATTCTTTCTGAAAATAAAATTTATAAGTAAGTGACGTACGCGAACTCTCTTTTTTTTTAAATAAAAAATCTTCAATCTGAGTTTGATGTATATTTCGCAGTAATTTCAAAATGACTGAATATCAAAATGTTTTTTTTTATGGTATAGGGGGCAAACGAACAAACGGGTCACCTGATGGTAAGTGACTACCGTCGCCTTTGGGCAGCTGCAACTCTAGAGTCACAACTGCGTTGCCGGCCTTTAAGGTGGGAGCAAGGGAGGGTGGAAGAGGACGATAAGGAGTGAGGGAGTGAGAAGGGGAGAGGGAAAGGTTAGGGCCTCCGGTAACCTCATTCAATCGGTGAAAATCAATACATACATTGCCACACTGCCGGTTTTCTGTGAGGCCATGGTATCAGTCAGGTCGAGCCGGCCCGTACGTGCTGAGGCATGGCTCTCCCACTAATTAAATAATCAGAATATTTGACTTTAACTTTACCTATATTGCTGTATTTGTACTAGTATTAAAAATAATTTATTAGCAGTTCCAACACATCCCATTTACTGTTTTTTATTGTTGTTTTTAGAGCTGTCAATTCGTCTAGGCGCTTGTTTCGTGGCCCCATCGCACCCTGTTTTATTTAATACAATGTGGAAATGTGATTTGTTAGTTTCCACACACTGTTTTGGGGCGTGACGTAGTCACTGTTAGAGGGTTTACTGTTACGTCACATACAATCAATTGTATGGTAAATGATGACGATAGAATGTATGTTAAAACGATGAATGATGTACCTACATCAATCATGGGATCAAAGATTGGATCGGTGAGTTTGATAGAATAGACACGTCATCGATATTTCGTACAAAAGTACATAACCACAACAAAACAATATCTATCATTGATCTTTCTTGAACAAATGGAGCAAGTGGACTATTTAACGTTATTGATTTGGTTGTTTTATGATCATAAATATGATCCTGTTTTGAGTATATGAATACTTAAGAAAAAAAGTCTATGCATTAGGAACTAATTTAATTGATGGTCAATTTTATGAAATGAAGATATTGAATTTGACATTCAAAGGAATCAAATGGTTCAAGTTCAAGGTTTTCGTGAATATGCATATAGAGGGATATATCAATGGGATAATATAAAAAGAAAAAAAAAGAAAAATAATTACACGGAATACACGTAATATAGGGTATAACTATTTATCCAAATTTTTAACATAACAGTGCCGAAATTTTCAGAAGTGTAGAATGTTCAATAATAATTGATGAAACACTTGCTTGTGCTTACTCTTAGTAAATCAGAAAATAGTAATGAAATTATATATATAGATCGATAAATATGAAATATAGATTTTACATCAATGATATTACGGACGGTATGGTTCTACACTTCCTTAGTATCGCTACTGTGGTAAACAGTGTAGAACTGATTTTTTATTTACCTATTAAGTTCTGCATCCCATCCCAGAAATTAGAAACAATCCAATCACACTATTCGAATTAATATTAAATAACATAAAGGTATAATATTGAACATAGTCGTGTACTACTTTTGAGGCTAAGGGATAGTTTTCCTGGCCCTGCTTCTTCAATGAAGGGGATAATAAAATTGGACGATGCAATACTGCACTTTCTTCTTATAACGAACGCTGACACAACTCAATCTTTTATGATGTTGTTGGATTAAAATGTGTTATATAAATACAATTAAGTTTAAATATATACGTGTCTTTCATTTATTATTTAATACAGCTAATTAATAGAATAAAAAAAAAATACTAAGGAATATATTTAAAATATATTTAGAAATCTTAACGTTTGGTGTAATTTGCGAAAAATCAATAAAAAGATTCTCTTTCTCTTATCTTTCTCTTTTCAAGAAGACAACTCCTGCATTAGGAATATTCCTGTATCGCGGGGGGCTTCACAAACAGTCAAACAACGGACACAAAGAACACCCAGACTCTGGACAAATATTTGTGGATGACACAAATTTTTGTCCTGTGTGTGATTTGAACCTCATGCCCACATAGAAATCTTAATCTTCGAATGCCTGTGGTATGCAAGATAGTGTATTTGACGTTCAAATGTAGTTAACGCTAGGAGTATGCTGCTTTAATTAAATATTAAAATAAGAACACATAAGTATATCTTATTCTAGTCCTGCAAGTAGAAGACAAAGTTCATGTAATTTTTCGCGACAAACCTGTTAATGTCTTGCGTCTAATAAATACCAATATATTTATTAGACGCAACGGTTGTCAACCCTATGAAATGAAAGTATAATCCTAAACAAAAGTGCTGCGAACAAATCTAGTATACAATGAAATCGAATCAAACCCAATCCGGAATTAGGGAGAATCTTTAAAAATTCAGCGTGTGAGGAATTCCTCTCTAAAAGTTACATTAAATTACTTACATCCATAAACCAAGAGTGCCATATACAAAATAGGGGTTTTTTCCCAGATAAGCCGAAGAACCAATTTCCTCAGCGAAAAGGGCAAATGTGTTTGGAGTACGTTTAATAGAATGTCGTGACAGACTAAAGGAGATGGCACCGGATCGAATTTGTATTTGCCCCACGAATAATAATGTAAGGTGGGATTTTTGGAGTGTCGTATTAAGTGATTTATTTTGAGACCGGATTTTAAGGACTTGAATTTGCTATGGGACGATACTTACGTTAAGTATACGTATGTATGAACACATATAACCTTTACTTTTGTAGAAATATTTTAAAGGTTATGGATTAATATTGATAATGATGATGATAATTATATTCAATATGATAAGTATAACATGTAATTTTAATTATTGCAGCTATTGTTTAGGATTTAACTTTTATGGTTATACTAGTACATCAATTATATTCAATTATTTCTTGCTATAAACTCTGTTGCTGAACAGTGGTTGGCACTAGGGTTGTACCTACACCAAAATTGACATCTGACAACTTGAACAACTTTAAAGGACGTTCGGTGCAAATATTTTTTAAGTGTAAATCGTATGAGTGTTTTTGTGCCTTATTTGTATGTATGACTGGCCTGTTGGTCTGGTGGTTAGTGATCCTGACTGCTGAGCCAGAGGTCGTGGGTTCGATTCCCACCCAGGACAAATAATTGTGTGATGAGCATGATCATTTTGTTCTGTGTCTAGGTGCAATTTATTTATGACATGTATGTATTTAGGAATATATAAGTATGTTTATCAGCAGTCTGGTTACCATAGTACAGTCTCTGCCTAGTTTGGGATCAGACGGCCGTGTGTGAGATGTGTGAGGTTATTATTAATTATTATTAATTTACAAAAATAAATGTTTCTAAATATATTTGTACTGAAATTAATATTATTTCTTTCAGAATACACCATTTAGAGTTCAATCTACGGATCACAAACCGAAACGTTTAGTAAAAACAGAGCGGAGCACTTAGAGTCTGTAAAAACAAAGTGAAGAGAAGCATTATAAATATTCAAGTTATGGGACAAAGTTAAATTAACAACCCTGGACATGAAAACCATGAGGAGGAGATTCGCAAGTTTTCAGAAAAGCAAAAATAAAAGTAAGAGATGCTTTTATTACATAACGGGTATTATAACAGTTATTTTTGATATGTCTATGGTAAACCACTTGCCACTAAATATAATCCTTAGGTTAAATGTTAAGGTAAATTATTCTATTTTTTTATTTATTATCGTTTACATCCGACATTATGCCTCAAACAATAAATTAATTTATAAAACAAGTGTACGTTATGTTTACATCTGACCTTGTGTTTGCAATTTTATCAATTCAATTACAAACTTTAGCGACATGAGGGAGGTATCTGGGTATATTTTTATACACCCTATATGAAATATTATATGACGAAGTTAAAAAAATATATGTTACAACACGTAGATATTTGTATTTATTTAAATAAAGCTACATGCCCTACAAATATTTCGTCAAGTCTTCAGATCCGACTTTATGCATGAATGGATCTCAGTAATGCAAAAAGATAGAAAGACAGAAGTCACTTTGCTAGAAAGTGGAATAAATATTTTACTGCTGTGATGTTAAAAACTGGTTTTGGATGGATTTCTATGTAAAGAAATACAATAATATTTATTATTGTATTTCTGGATATAGAAATCCAAGTTATTTAACTTAAAACACCTCACACACGGCTGTTTGATCCCAAACTAGGCAATAGAGCCTGTACTATGGTAACCAGACAGCTGATGAACATATTTACTACAAATATTACAACGAACATACTATATTACTAAATACATACTCGTACATATTATAGATAAATTACAGAAGCAAGACAAACGTTGCAGATGTCACAGGCACAGTGAAAAACCTTAAATATTTTTAGAACAATCGGTGCGCAAGTGAGACTTGCACTTGCCCGGTTTTTTCTTCCTGTTTATGATATGATGGGTTCCGTAGCCAAACAAACTTGTAAGTAGATAGTACGTCCATCTCGGAAATCAATTCTCGAAAATTTTTGCCTTTTTTTCGAATCGCAAAGTTAACGTTGCAGTTTTAAAAATACTTTCCCGTACATCGCGGTTTTTGGTTAGTTTCAAAATGAAAAAACGTGTATGGTTAAAAATCTTTAACTTTACACATTGCTTTTGTGAGAAACAGAGGTAAAAATACCTGGAAATTCAAACGGTCATAACTTGCAACATATTCTTGTAACTGTATACTAGAATCGTGCAACTTCAGTGATTTAAATAAGGGTTTCATTGTCAGCTACAACCTGATTATAAGAACACCACCACCTTTTTATTTTAGTTAATACTAGCAGCGCCTCGGGAATGTTGGGATAAAAAGCCTATGCGTTAATTCAGGTCTCCAGCTATCTATATATCTTAGTCTAGTAGTTTCTGTGTGAAAACATTACAAACATACACACAAATGTTTCCTCTTTATAATATTAGTTTAGATCTTTTTTTTACGATAAATACGAATTAAAATAACGTGAAACTGTATGTACTTTAATACACATATAAGCGTCTAATCACCTAACCCGTGTTATGACAACTTATTTAAAGTAATAGACAACTATTCATTTACTAGAATGTAACAAACTTTTGTTGAGAATATTAATTAAATTTCCCAATAAAAATGAAAGGTGGGCTCATCTAAGCAGCGTCCAGGAAACTGTCAAAAGTTAGTATCGACATATTTGTGAGTTTTTTTGTTAAAAGTTTAGAGTTTTCAAGTGTAAAAATGAAAGGTACCAAACTACCGACGGTATGTTTAAATCACACTTTAAACTTTGTATTTCATTAAGCTGCTTCAAAACTGCAGTTATTTAAGCTAAACAAGAGAATTTTATGAGGATTGTAAAACAGAGATCGTAAAGCGAGTATTCTTTGCTACTTTCGATAAGATTAAGAAACTACAAGTACTCATAAACTGTTATGAAACTTGATTGGATAGTTGGTTTCTCAACAATGAGTTCTTAAAATATTATCTGTACTACTGATAATACTCGTATTAACATGATATTACCATCAAACTGCAAAGTGATCAAAGTGCGTACTTTAAAAGTATTCACAAAAATATGCAACAAGTTACTAATAAAATATTAAACACGCGACTGCCCTGTCAAAAAACTGATTAAATGATTAATTTTCCTTAAAAAATGGCGCCATTCAGCTTCCAAATTCATTTCTTTTTTCGAAAAATTTTTTAGCCAGTGTCACTCCGGATGAGTTAGAGATTAGTATATCCATACATCCAAAACACTTTAGGCATTAAAAGTTATGATGGAATAAGGAAACTCAGGTAGTGTATTTTTATTTCAGCTGATCAGTATAATCGCTAGAGTTCCATGGAGCCAACATACAAGTTAAGATCACTAACCATCAGATTGGACGTAAATTTTCTTACCCACTTAGGCTTATGAAGAAAAAAAATGTGTTTTCTAGGCAAACCCGCTCTACCATATGATATTACATTAGTTAAAATAGTAGTGAAACGTAAGCCAATCATCATAAGAAACAAAATTAAACTATATGACGATCAATGTGACTATCTTCCCTATAAGCCTTTTGAAACTAGTAGTTACGGATTTTGCTGAAGAATTAAGAAGAAGATTCTGGAAACCAATTATTTCTATAGAATTATTTCACTTTACCTAAGTATAAATGAGTAATTTCTCCAACAACCTTATATTTCATAAGAACAAGTTAAAGAGATTGCAATCGCTAATTAATTAAACCTTTCTATTTCTAAATTATAACACTCCTTGACTCTTTATTCGGTTTGTAACAAATATAATTGTAATTATACTTATTACGAAATGCTTCAGCTTCTGAGTTTTGTATATTAGATTAATTTTGGAACTTTTCGAAATTCGGATTTCAATGTCGAAAAGTTTGTTCATACAAGGTAGATACCATGCTATGTCTTTAAACACTTTTGTATAAAAGAGCAGTATAGGGTTATCAACTTGACAAATAGAGTGTTATAATCTGGCGTGCAGTTGTGGTCATGTTCACCAGTAAAGTTTTATGAAAAAATAAATGAAGTGTGCTGTTGGTTAAAGTCGTTATTCGGATAACCCCTAGTAAAAATGTATACTACACACTATTAGGTATCAGACGTGAAATTACTTAAAAAAAAACAACGCTTTCACAAATATAGTCACAAACTAAGAATACGAGACTGGTCTGGTTTATCCGTTCTGCTCGCCGTTTGATGAAAAAAAGCTAGCTGCACTTCAGTTCGGTTATATTTTATAGCCTGATAAATATGTGTGACATCCCTAATTTTTTTTTCACCTACCCTCATCTGACAATACATTATTCAACAATCGGTGTAAGTAGCATAAAGTCCTAAAGTTTGTGTCCAATAGACTGCTGTTTATATTTATAGAATTTGATTGTTGTGTGGTTATTAACAGCACTAAGTAATCTTGACGGGTTTTTTTTTCTGATAGCTGGGAAGGGTCATACATCATACTTCCTGAGCCTTACTTGTCAAGATTATGGATTGGTCGCAACGAAGAGATAGTCTAGATAGTGTTTATTATCTTCACGAGCCTCCTTCTACTGGGTGGTTTATTATAGAAGTTTTTTATTCGTTGTTGGTCACCCAAACAGACAGTATCTAACGCTCTAAAAGAATACAGATACTTCAAACCCATCCGTCTCATTAGCGGCTTAAGTTGTTAACATGTCGTAAGGTATCGAACCGATTCTAAAAGGTTTCCTGTTGCCAATTTATAGGAACACTAACAAAGTAACTGTATACAAGGCAAGAAGAGTCTTTTGGTGCGTGAATGATTTTAACAAGGAGACGTTAATGAGACTTTGTGTTAACCAATTAATAAAATCTCCTAGCTTTCAGAGAATATATCATACATGAAGTCACATAATTTTGACTTGATGTTTGGATACCTCGAAATGTGCTTAATTGTTATATTGTTATATTTTTACCGTATGCGTGAACGTTATTTGCCTCTACTAAGGAAATTAAAAAAAAACGGAATCAAATTTAAGAAGTAGACGTGACGTAACAATATTAAATTTTCACCACGAGCCAAAAGATCCTTGTCGCACTACACAAACATCGCTCTATTGTATTTTTTTCCTTTGAATTTAATTTATATGTAAAGCCAAACCTATTAAGCCATGGAAGCCATTGTCTGCCCATTGCCTTATATCACGTCTTGAGTACTACGCAGAAACCGCATCCAACGCAGTTAAGAGCGGCTTAGGTCCATCTCAGTATGGCCCCTTAAATTGATATTATCACGACTGTGCTAGACGCAAGACAGTTTCCATTTAATTAATTAAGGAGCGGCAACGTATATTTATTGTATGTATGTTTGTAGATTAGTTTATATTTGTGTGGTCTGGAGATCTAAAATCCAGGGTAGTTTTAATAGTTTAAATTCTTTAGACTATCACGTGATCTGCCAGTGATAAAAATAAATATAAAGATTGCTTTAAAACATGAATAGATAGTACAGGCTGTGCCTAGTTTGGGATTAGACGGCCGAATGAGAGATGTCTCAAGTTATTATTATTATTATATATCAAATATAAGAAGACAGCTTAACTCGTTACCTATGTGGCGCGGTGTTAGAGTATTTGACTTTAACATCAGAGGTCACGCTTTCGATTCCCTGCTCAATTCAAATATTTTATTCATGAATATATCTAATTGCATTATTCTGGGTGTTTGTATATAGTTTATGTTATTTCAACCTCATATCTATTTATTTCTAACTAGCAAACCGCCTCGGCTTCGCACGGGTAGCAGAGACATCTTCAACAATCACCATCATATTTCAATCAATTTACTCAAAATCTTAAAAATTATACACCTAAACCTTCCTCCTGAATCACTCTATCTATTAGTGAAAACCGCATGAAAATCCGTTCAGTAGTTTTTCAGTTTATCGCCAACAGACAGGCAGACGTGGCGGGGGCTTTCTTTTATTATATGTAGTGATATATAGACATAAATCGTAGACACGTTTTCCAGAGAAAACCAAAAACAGTTTTGATAGATAGAGAGACAAAGGAATGACGATGAACGGGAGAGGGAGGATTCCAAAGGAAAAAACCGAGCCTTTATTGGATTTTAAGGGCTCGGTTTTTCCTTTCTCTTTATCACATATTAATACTGTAGTGGTTTCTTTGGTGTACAATTACAAGCTTTTATTTAACTTGCTATGTTCGTATGTATTTATGTAAGTTACGTTAAAACTTTAGGTTTAGAATTCGATTTTGGTCGTCATATCAAGAATTCTTACACCTAGCTGGAAGGTTGATTAAAATATTTTTTCAACTAACAGAGCTGTCAAGTTTTTACTAATGTCAAATCAGTTCGAGTTTCTGAAACGTTGATGAAAGAAAAATTCACTTATCTATGACCATTTTTATGGAACATTCGAATGGCATTTGACATAATCGATGGGTTAATTTATTATAAAATTTGGTCAAATTTTAGAGGAGGAAGAAAAAATTATTTTACTAAAAACTACATGTAAAACATAGACAAACAGTTTTATTTACATTTAAATATTAAAAGTGCTTATATCGTTGCAATTATGATTTATTATCTGATAGTATGATTCTGTAAATGGAGTTACAAAGTATGTAGTTTATTTTTTTTAAATAGCAATAAAAAAATATAAGAGAAGGAACTCCTAGTGATTCCGTCGTGTTCGTTACAGCATTTTATACTAGATGTCATTAAAATAAAATAAAAAACTAAATGTTAGTAGTTACGAAGTTTGACAATTAAGCCAATTAAGGTTTTGCAGTAAAATTTTACATTTGAAATATAAATTTTAAAAGTTAGTAAAACCTCAATATATTAAATATCTCGTCAACTTATGTTCCATTATATAAGTCTTCACGGCTCTCTACGCCAACGGTTGCCCGTGACTTGGCATCAAAATGCAATGCCTACTGATGCGTCTACTAAATAGTTTCTCAGCAGAATACAAAATAACTATATTCTAGATATTATGTTTAAAGTTATCCACATTAACAGTATAGAACATAAAAAATCAGTACATTTTCAATATCGAAAACAAGTCAGAGCTACTACACATACATACATACATTGACTGGCCTGTTGGTCTAGTGGTTAGTGACCCTGACTGCTGAGCCAGAGATCGTGGGTTCGATTCCCACCCAGGACAAATAGTTGCATGATGTGCATGATCATTTGTTCTATGTTGGGTGTAATTTATCTATAACATGTCATGTACCTATGTATTTAGAAATATATAAGTATGTTAATCAGCAGTCTTGTTACCATAGTTCAGGCTCTGCCTAGTTAGGGATCAGACGGCCGTGTGTGAGATGTGTGAAGTTATTATTATTATATATACACTCAAGCCTATATTACCGAAGGGGCAAGCGTATGATTTCCAACGTACAAATGATAATATTGGCGTAGCAGGTTCCAGTAAGTTTACTATCAGGTAGACCACATACTTGTCTCTGGAAATTGAGGTACAAAGCCATTTTATAGAACCATAACTTATTTTTTATACTTTTCATTTTTACACCCTCCATTATGGATTTAATTAAGCAACGAATAACATATAAGTATTCAATTAATTTCATTTCATAAACTATGCTTAACAAATAAACAAATAATTTTCTATTAATATCTTTACTGTCCTGTATGTGAATACACGTGGAATGGGCCTTAAAGAAGCCTTTAGCGTCTATTCAACAGTTGACAGTCATGCAGAAGGTACCTAGGAATCAAAATTTCAGAGAATTACTTAAGTATATTATTCCAATAATACTTTCAACCACTCTTAACAGCTTAAATGGCCGTATTCAAAATGGGTTGTATCACTTTGTGTCGCGTATATTTTGCGATCTATATATGTTCCCAATGATATTTTCACTTCAGCTATCGGTTTTAACTATCATGCATTATTAATATCTATCCATCAGAGCGTAATGGCTCAATAGCCACAGGTCCCATGTGGTCAGCGCCTATTTTACCTGACGCGGATAACAAGGAAAGCGAATTCAGTAGGGATTCAAGGGTCAGACCTAATGATATTGTGGAGGAATCGTCCACGTGACAACTTAAGCTTGAAATAGGGATCTCACCTTTATATTTAAGTACATGTGTATTTGTATAGTCTATTAGGTCGAAATTTGAACTATCAAAGAATTATTCGCGTGAAATTATCTGTTGGTTTTAATTGATACAAATTCTTCTTACCTTAAATTTCAAGCGTACCTACTTGCCAAATTTAACAAGCCACATCGACATTTTCTGTTCCTGCTGAACAAAAGGGTAGCAATCGCAAACATATTTTAAACAAACTTTATTTGGGATAAACACATTTTAAAATAAAGTGATAATGAATTCTGAAGAGGTATATTCAGTTAAATTAAGGACATAGTATGAAGTTGTAAGTATAAACTGCAAGCCGAAACCAACTTTATGAGTACAATACCTGGACTACATTTTTAAAGACCATTAACAACCTACATTAGGAATTTATAATATTCCCTGACCTAAATGTCTACACCAGGTTCATGGATAATTCCTAATCTGTTAAAGCGGTTCGGTTTTGAAAGATCCTACCAGTTAAAATGAAACACGCGCAATCACCACCATTTTAAAAAACTAGTCATCTACCACTAGGAGATGCCAACACATAATTACCCTTTCGTAAAAGTCGCTGTGGTACCATATCCTTTATTATATATTATTGTTTACATTTCTACATGTATTTATATGTTTATAGTGTACTTGTATGTATACTAGTAAGATATTTTATGTGTAATGTACTAAATGTGCACCATATGGCACCACCATGCCCTAAATTTATTTCGATTTTTTTCTCCATCTCATGCATGCCTGTACGAGACTGCCATAGAGCGATTAGGCCGCTAATTGTATAAACCGCAATTTATTAATTTTACACTTTAATGTTTCTGGTGTACAATAAAGAGGTATATTATTATTATTAAGTGAGAGAATATTATGATCATATCAATTTCAGAGCACAAAGCCTATGGCCAGAACCGTCTTACTTAAAATCTTAATTGAATATTACTTCATCTTAAACTCTGAACATTAATATCTTTTAGACTTTTAATATATTCACTTCCCTAAATAAATTAACAACGTAAATAAGAGTTTCCAAACAGTCATAAAGCCCGAAGGGTCTGAACCAAACTTTTGGGTATTTAGACAATTTTTCCAAGTTTGAACGTGTAATTTAGAGGTTAGATGAAACGTTAAATTTAATCATTTTGTTCTGAACTCAAAATGAAAAGATTTCGGGACCAAACTGAGTAAATAAAAAAGCCACGAAAGTATATTTTCGAACGAAGGAAGATATTTATGAAACCTTGCTTGAATCGAAAGAAAGGAGTTTATAATTTGGAGATACTCATAGAGAGCGAACTGTCTTTGGCCTCAGTAAATTATCTTTTACGCTTCATTAGGTACAATTAAGCCGTTTGAGGAAGGTTAAGAATTAAGGAGTATGGGAAATACATAAATAAATGCTCTTATAATGTTAAAATATAAACTATGTTGTAGTGCACTTTTTTATATCTTGCTTACCCAATTACTCATCTAGCTTTAGTGAAAACGAGAAAACGTCAACTTTAAGATCATGTATTACTGAAATAGGTAGTAATAATTTAGGATCGTTAAACCAAATATTGATAAATGTGAACATTTTTATATACGGATATTCTATCAAATTTATTAGTACTACTTATAGTCTTATTCCTAACAGTGTTATTTCTTCTGAAACATTAGCTTTATCATGTCATATAATAAAGTCCATTTTGTCAGTTTCAAAACTCAAATCATCACAGCACACTCAGGATGTTTCTATATAATTATCTCGATATATGTATATCTCTAGAAGTAGTGTAAGTAATGGTCTCTCTTTAGGTCTTTCTAAGCTGTAACTTAGAATGACGCACATAAATATATCTATATGAAATAAAGTTGATACATTTACCATAAATATAGCACATTGTATGATACTATAGTTAGAAGTTATTACATCCCATTGAATTTTGTTGTTAGGTGTCTAGGAATTAATCACCCATCCGATCAAAATACATAATTAGTAAACAATAAAACATCTGCTAAGGCAGTTTTTTTATCAATTTGTATTATAGGTATTTCCATTTTGGTTTAGCATTAGATTTGTTAAAATATGAGGTATATGTACGTTTGTCACAGTTTTAGAACGAGAACCTTAATCACTGTATCAAAATGTGAACCATCTTACCGCATCGTGTCAGTGCCTGCCTTGCAGTTATAATTTAAATATTTTGGTTCAACTAAATAAAAGTGTTTCACTAAAGTTTTAGTAGGTACGCCAGAATATATATTTAAATTCTTTAATGGCACAACACAGGATTGTTGTATAACATCTCAATATAATTATTGTTACACATATTATATTATTTGTGTTACACATATTCCTAAGCCCACCAAAGGCATTACATATGCTAAGCACGTAGTTACAGAAGCTTTATTGAATTCTGCACTTAAGAGATCCCCTATAATTTTAACTTGATGACCAGAATTACTTCAGCTTACAAAGTAGGCCTTTGAAAGGTATTCGTATTTAAATATTAGGATACTACTACATCTAGCCGGCAGAAATTATATTACACAAATTTTGTTACAACTAGGCGTTATCACAAAATATGAATTCCACTCAAAAGTTTTTCTTCTAATATATATAGATATCACATACTTTTGACAATAGGTACATATATTGCGACCTGATAGAGGCTTCCTCTTAAGATCTTTTTTGTTTTTTTGTCGATGACGACGACTTCTATCGCGTTTTTCACAAAGGGAGTTTGTGCTGGGTAAGCAATGCGCTAGTGACACCCCTAGTATTGCAAAACTACGTATAAAGCGGGCCTTTGTTAAGAATCAATAAAATAACTATTATTGATCCTAGAATAATGCACGTGAGTCACAGCAGTGAAAATGCCTAATGAAAATTAGTCAAATTAAAAAATTAAGCTCTAAAGTTCTCATTCCATGGTAAACACTTCGCAACTCGTTGGTGGCAGTTGAATTAATAACCGCATAAAATGCTGTGCTCTCCGTTCGTTAGATATAAACAGCCTTGTTGAATTGTCTTTACTTTACAGAAGATAATCTATGTATTCATACGTTAGGAGAATTCCTTGTGCGCATTTTTTAAGCAAAAGGGCACAAACAGGAATGTGAAATTTGGAATACATAAAGTTTATATGTAGAAGAAATGCAGAAAGTAATTTTTTTTTAAACAATACGTGCTATAAAGTTGTACATTATGCAAAAACGGCTACATAAAGCGTTAACGTCCAGTAAATATTTTGAGCTATCTTGGTACAAAAATCTATACAATGACAGTTCAACAAGACGTTCAAAATGATCGAAATTCGAACGCCAGGCGATATCTAGTATTGAGAAACTCGTCATGGATCAATGTGTTTTATTAAACGGTTTTATTTAGCCTGTTTGATATGGATCAAATTTAGTATTTGAAATTTAATCTCTTGATTGATCTAGAATTTGGTATACACCTTTTGATCTGATGACAAAACAATTATGTGTATTCAGCATCATTGTAAATCCAAGATGGCCGCCGTCACAAAATTTCGGATTTCATATTTTTTACAGTACCCTCAATATGTATATCAAATGAAAAGGCTTGACTAGGAAAATACCAACCAACACCATGAAAAAAAAACAAAAAACTTTAAAACGGAGTCACTAAATAAAAACATTAAGTTAAACGGTTTTATTCTAAAGATACAGCATACAATTCGTTACGGGTAGTTGAACCCTAAAAAGTCCGACAACCTGGTCCGACTACAGAACTTCAATATCGCCTTGTACTGGGGTTGTGGAGGTCTGATGGCAGTCGCTTCACGTAAAATATCGAAGTTCAACCGTATCGTAGTTAGACTGAAAGCCGACCCCAACTTAGTTGGGAAAAGGCGCGGAGGATGATACAGCATGCATTACACACCAGGCTCCACCAACACGTGCGTGCGACAGCAGGGGGGGTCGATAGTGGACCTTTCGTTCGCTACCCCGGCTCTTGCCGCACGAGTAAGGAACTGACGTGTCCTGGAAGAGGTTGAGACGCTCTCGGATCATCTTAATATCCGATTTGAGCTCTCCCGGACCCAGGACCCCAGAAGGGGTCACATGGCGCGGCGTTCTTCCCACTTTCCGCGGTGGGCTGTATCAAAATTAGATAGGGACCTGCTGGAGGAGGCAGCCATCGTTTACTCTTGGCTGTCTCCACAGCCGCAGCCTCCAACCGAGGAGGTAGACATGGGGGCAGGCCGCTTTCGCGATGCGTTTACGCAGATTTGCGATGCGGCCATGCCCCGCGTTCGAGGTCGTCGGCCTCGAAGGAAGGAGGTCTACTGGTGGTCCCAGGAGTTGGCGGACCTCCGCGTGGCCTGTACTCGTGCCCGGAGGTCCTACACCCGCAGCCGGCGGCGTCACCGTGGAGATGGGGAGGAAGACCGGCTTCATGAGGAGTACCGAGAAGCACGGAAAACTCTGAAGCTGGCCATTAGCCGCGCCAAAGAGGCGAAAAGAAAGGAGATGCTGGAGGGTCTCAATCGTGACCCCTGGGGTCGCCCATATCGCGCGGCGCAACAAAAGCTCCGCGCGTCGGGCCCCCCCCTTACGGAGACTTTCCAGCCCAGCTTCCTGCAGGAAGTGGTTGAGGGCCTTTTCCCGCAACGGGTGGAGCACGTACCCCCGTCGATGGCCCCCTTGGCCGGAGACGACGGGGAGAATGAGGAAGATGGTGTTCCGCCCGTCACGGAGGCGGAGGTAGGGGCGGCTGTTCTACGGATCCGTTCCAAGAACACCGCCCCTGGGCCGGACGGGATCCCTGCCCGAGTGCTGGCCCTGGCTCTCGACCATATGTCCGACCGCCTCAGGGAGGTGTTCGACGCTAGCTTGGCGTCCGGACGCTTCCCTGACTGCTGGAAGAGCGGGAAGCTGGTCCTTTTAAGGAAGCCGGGACGGCCTACTGACTCGGTCGCGGCCTACAGGCCCATCGTGTTGCTGGACGAGGCGGGTAAACTGTTTGAGAGGGTCCTCTCTGCCCGCATCGTCCGGCACCTGTGCGAGGTTGGCCCCGACTTGTCGGATGCCCAATTCGGTTTTCGAGCGGGGCGTTCGACGGTCGGTGCCATTTTGCGCTTGAGGGCCGTGACCGAAGAGGTAGTGAGCTGTGGCGGCGTGCTGTTGGCGGTGTCGTTGGATATCGCCAACGCGTTCAATAGTCTGCCATTCAGCTGCATCAGGGAAGCACTCCACTATCACGGAGTGCCAGGGTACCTGAGGCGGCTAGTGGCAGACTATTTAGAGGAGCGTACCGTCATGTACGAGGACCGAGATGGAGCTTTGAGTCGTCGGCCCATGTCGTGCGGTGTTCCGCAGGGGTCTGTCCTTGGACCACTCCTGTGGAACATGGGGTACGACTGGGCCCTCCGAGGCGACTTCCCCCCCGGGCTCGGCGTAATTTGTTACGCCGATGACACGTTGGTCACAGCCCGGGGGGTGAACTTTCAGGAGGCGGCGCGCCTGGCCACCAGGGGAGTCTCTCTGGTGGTCGGGCGCATAGAGGCGCTGGGTTTGCGGGTGGCCCTGGATAAGACGGAGGCCCTATTATTTCATGGGCCCCGTCGTGGTCCACCCCCTGGCGCCTCTATTGAGATCAACTCGGTCCTCGTACCGGTTCAGGCCCACATCAAGTATCTGGGCCTGATCCTTGACGGAAGGTGGCGCTTCGACGAGCACTTCCTGCAGCTTGCTCCAAAGCTGGTCGGCGCTGCGTCCGCCCTTGGGCGACTCTTGCCCAATTTGGGTGGACCCAGCGTCGCTACGAGACGGCTGTACACGGGGGTTGTCCGGTCAATGGCACTTTACGGTGCACCGGTGTGGGCGGAGGCTCTGACCGCCCAGAATAGGGCGCGCCTCTGGCGCCCTCAGAGGGTTATGGCGGTTAGAGCCATACGCGGCTACCGCACCGTGTCAACGGAGGCGGCGTGCGCGTTGGCCGGAACTCCCCCGTGGGATTTGGAGGCGGAAGTGCTCGCCGAAGTCTATCGGCGGACGACTGAGTTCCGGGCGGGAAGCGGCAGTCGGCCCCCGCCCGAAGAGGTACGCGAGTGGCGTGAGGCCGCTCGCCGAGCCACGATGGCTCGTTGGTCGTCCCGGCTGGAGGCTCCACGTGCTGGCTTTGCCGCCGTGGAGGCGCTCCAGCCGGTCATCGTCGAGTGGGCAGGGCGGCAGCACGGGACCCTTTCCTTCCGACTGACGCAGGTTCTTTCCGGGCACGGCTGCTTCGGGAAGTACCTGCACTCGGTCGCTAGGAGGGAATTGAGTCCCGCCTGTCACCACTGCGACTGCAGTGAGGACTCGGCTCAGCACACGCTGGCGGTTTGCCCCAGTTGGGCGGCGCAGCGTCGGGCCCTCACTGCAGTCATCGGAGTGGATCTGTCGCTGCCGGCTGTCATACGCTCCATGGCCGGTAGCGACAGGAATTTTACCGCGGTCGCAACCTTCTGTGAGGAAGTCATCTCGCAGAAGGAGGCGGCGGAAAGGGTCCGGGAGGAAGACCTCCACTCGGACTTAATTCGCCGCCGGCGAACCGGGCGGCGGAGGCGCGCTTACCAGCGCCTCATGCCGCCCTGAGTGTGGCCGCGGGTGGACGGGACGGGTTTTTTCCCCTCCACCTGCTATAGTGGCCCCCGCGAGGAGGCGGCGTCCGCGTGTGCCTGGACGTCGCCTCTTTGAGAGGTTTCTACCCGAAGGTGGTGCCCGCGCTTTTGCGGGCAGGCGCTAGGAGGGTTCCGGATGTCTTAATAAAAGCTGTTCCCGGATCCCTCCTACTTAAGGCGCAGTACGGCACACCGTGTGGTTTTAGTCGGTTCGATTCCGACACACCGCCCCACCGAAAACCCCGGTGGGGTGACGGCCCGAGGGGGTTTCCACACGCACAAAAAAAAAAAAAAAAAAAAGCATGCATTACATATTTACACAGATTACGCTACGTTCCACGATTTTATTTCCGAATTATTGTTTGGATGGATAATGTACTAAACATTATCTGCATCATTATTGTTTCTTTACAATAATATCGTTTAATTCAAAAGATTTTGTTTGCTTTTTTATTTAATAGTCCTAATCGGTAATCATAATCGTTAAATTCAAAAGATTTTATTTGTTTTTTTATTTAATAATCCTAATCGGTAATCATAATCGTTTAATTCAAAAGATTTTGTTTGCTTTTTTATTTAATAATCCTAATCTTTAATCATAATCGTTTAATTCAAAAGATTTTATTTGCTTTTTTATTTAATAATCCTAATCGGTAATCATAATCGTTTAATTCAAAAGATTTTGTTTGCTTTTTTATTTAACAATCCTAATCGGTAATCATAATCGTTTAATTCAAAAGATTTTGTTTGCTTTTTTATTTAATAATCCTAATCGGTAATCATAATCGTTTAATTCAAAAGATTTTGTTTGCTTTTTTATTTAATAATCCTGATCGGTAATCATAATCGTTTAATTGAAAAGATTTTTTTTGCTTTTTTATTTAATAATCCTAATCGGTAGAGGTGTGTAACTCAGCTCTGAAACGGTTCAAATGTACAGATTGCACTGACTTGAGCTGCTGAGCTCCGACTCAGTTGCTCAATTGACAGCTCGCAGATCAGCTCACGGCTCTACAGATCGTGTATGTTTTAGGCTTTAAATGAATACTTTGTGTTGCGAGTCACAGACTGTTCATTGATATATATTATGTTTAGAGTGGTCATTTATTCAATATCAGTTCAAGCGGAGCCGTGAATATTTTATGATATTACATTACTGACTCAACTCACTATACTATTATTTTTTATGAATGTATAACGACTTAATCGTAAATAATTTTGGTAAATTTAGTAAATAGATCGTAAATTATATATGTGTGTAATTATATATGATAGGTTTGGTTCGATCGATAGGTTTTGGTAAGTATAAAGAAAGTAATATCTATTACTTTAATGTGTAATTTAAACAGTTTGTATAAAAACACATTAGGATGTATAATTATGTATCATAGCAATGATATTATATAAAAAAAATCTTGAAATATCATTTTATCATAGGTACTCATTTTTTTTTATATTTTGTCAACTAATCGTAGGTATTTATGCTAACATTATCTAAACTAAAGGAAAGTAACTTTATTAAAAAAAATTATTCATTAATATATTATATTTAAGCCGTTTTGGCTCATTTTTGCTGGTGAAATTGGATTTGACGCAAATATCCCATATACTTAATATGAATCACTTATAAAGTGTGGCATATGAGTCGATTGTATTGCTCAATTGAGCTGATTTGTGAGCCGGTTCGCAACTCTGACTCAAGTACTTGAACCGTGAGCTGAGTTGCAGCTCACATAAATTTGATGAGCTACACATCATTACTAATCGGTATTCATATCTTATTATCATATCATATCATATCATTGATATCATATTATAACATTTATAATTGAAAGCAAAAATGTGACAGAGCTTTGCTATTTGCGGTTCGAACGTTGCGTTAAACGTTAAAAGTTTTGAATGGAATTGTCATTCAGTTGCGGAGAATCTCAACACCGACTTTTAAAAGAACAGTAAAGACAAATGTGTACCACAAATGTGTACTTATTACTATAAAATCCATCCAAAGGTTATCAAAAACAGATCACAGACGGCGAAAATACCACCCTTTGACTACACTAGTAAACAATATTTTCTTATCCTAGTTGTGTAACCTATTTTTGGTGTGCAAGAAAGGGTACCTATCCACTTAATTGTCTAAATCATTAATTATTTCGTTAATTAATTAATAATAATATATTTGCATTGAGATGATTTAAATTATAAGATTTGAAAATCATTTAACATGAACACTTTAGTGTATAAGAGAAGACAAGTCAGGTATCTTCTACTAAAACTTTTCCACTTAGAACTTTGGCTCGACCAATTCTACTAACCTTAGGATTTATTTTAATTGAAACTCTTTTAAAATCAATACCTAGTGCAATCTATCTCGGACATCCGGATTAAGAATGGGAAAACTAATTTCAAATATGAAGGGAAAATATATATCCCTCACCTAAATCTAAACAGGTTTCATTAACTCAAAAAAGCTTTTTTTTTTTAAACGGCAAAAAAAACTAATTGCTATGTGCCTGTGCACTGCAGGAGTTTTGTATGCAGCTAGAAGAAAGATATTGTAGGATTCTTGTGTTTTAATCATGTTTTGGGGCTAAAAATTGGATTTTTGTAGTTAAGCAATAGGTTTCCCTATTGTTTAACAATGTGATGAGTTGAGCCCGTGTTGGTGTATTTAGCATCTAGAGTCATAGTGGTGATATTTTTAAATCTGTGTTATTGGTCGGTAGGTATTGAGATAAGGAATTCGATGGTGTGCATTACTCAAAATTTTAAATTTTTGTGTTAGCTCCAGTTAGATCTATGTGTGCGATTATATTGATGTCCTATTTATTACGTTGGTATAAAATTCCTTTTTATTATGCCAACATAATATTAATACCACGATAGAAAAATTTATTTTTTATACCCTGAATTGTCTTATACGGCTACTTATTACGAATCATTACTACATATTACAAAACAAAGTCCCCCGACGCGTCTGTCTCGTTGTCGTGTCTTGTCTCTGTCTGTTCGCGATAAACTGAAAAACGACTGAACGGATTTTCATGCGGTTTTCACTAATAGAGTGATTCACGAGGAAGGTATAATTTTGCTAGTAATTAAATATTACGAAAAAAGTTTACAGAAATAAACAGAATATGAAAGTGGGAGAGCCATGCTTAGGCACGTATGGTCTCATAGCAACGCTTGTGTTGTGTTTCGTCAATTGAGTGAGGTTACCGGAGGCCCGAACCCTTCCCTTTCTCCCCTCCTCCCCTTCTTCCATCCTCCCCCTTTTCTTCCCCCTCTCTCCATCTTCCCTCCCTTCTTCTACTCCCATATTAAAGGCCGGCAACGCACTTGTGACCCTTCAGTTGCAGGTGCCCATGGGCGGCGGTAGTCACTTACCATCTGGTGACCCGTCTGTTCGTTTTCCACCTGTCCCATAAAAAAAAATTATAATAATGAAAAATTATAAACCAATATAAAGAATACTCTGAGAAGTCCCATGCGTGTAGGCCGTGGCTTGTGCCTAAGATCACAGCCGAGGTAGCGTAGTAGGAGAATACAATAATAGAATGCGCATTCATTCTGTAGTAACATATTGCATGCCGGCGCGCCCACACCGTCGCTTATACACACATACACCCTCACACACACACATACACACACACACACACACACACCCACACACATACACACACCATTTAATGTAATCTAGTATTTAAAATTAAATGCCTATGTACCTTTTTTTAATTTGTGGAACTCAGTTAAAAATTGTTCTTAATACAGGCTATTTGAGTAGCCTAGCTAGAACGTCTATGACCATAATGTAAAGGTTGTATTTTTATGAAATAAATTTATTATTATTATTATTATTTTACGATACGCGTCCTAACGCCTATGTATACTTAGTTACAGTGCTTAGTTTGTAAAAATTACTTTAGGGCTTTTATTGCTTTCAAACTGTCGTACCTTAGGTAGAACCAATACGTACATCTTCTCAATCAATCTTAAACATGCGAATGCGAGTTTTCTAGTTAGTTACGCTTCCAAGCCTTAATGAATCTACACGTTGCTAGAGGTACAGAAAAAGACATATCCTTTCATTCAGAAATAATCAAAATTTAATAAAATACACGCTTTAATGGCGGACCGAATTAAACAGTAAAGAAGAGTACCACTATCCACCTCCTGGCTTCATAATCAGACTACGTTACCAAGCCCAATCTGTTGAACTCGTTAAAAATAAACATATGAGCCCAAAACTCTAGGGGTTTCCTAGTAGCCACTGAAGAGTTCCACTATCCACCTCCTGGCTCCATGATTAGATCAGCTTCAAGATGCCAAATTATGGTATTGTCATCCGCCGAAGTTTCATTTGGACACGACAATAAAAATAGGTTAAAATTGACTTCCTAGATTTTTTTGCATAATTATGTACCTAGTTAGTTACGAGTAGAGCTAATAAAGAGTATAAAAGCGTGTTAATAAAAAAGTATCTTTCCCAAGAAATAATAAAAAAAGTACTTTCGAAATCACCGCGAGCCAAAGCTAGATAAGTAAATAATAATAATAATATATTTATTTGCGTTAAACATGTATACAAAGGTGTTACATATGTTTTTAAAGCACACACACATGTTTTGCCAATATACATGCAAAAAAAAAACTAATATCTAGTAACCATTCATGCAATTTAACTTTAAAGAGTCTTAAATATAATGATTTGATATGATTGGGTATCTTATTATAAACGCGAATGCACAGTATATACAGTTTATGTTATATTTTTTTGATCGAGGAATGTCATATAATACTAATCTATGTGGGTCTCTCCTGTTACGTGGATTTATATCATTTGCTGTTATACTAATTATGGCGGAAATTGGAAAACCGCGAAAACTGGCGGACACTGCTTTATAAAGTCAGTGCTGAAATTAGTTAGGCTTGTCAGAAATACAAACTTGAGCACATTTCGTATTTCTTCAATAACAAAGAATACACCGCGAGTTTGAGTTATGCGCCCCTGACTTGCTTGAGCTATCGCTAACACTCCCCAATGCGTATAAGCAATATCAATTATCTTCCTGTTCCTTCCTTTCTTATCTACATTTCCCTTTTCATATACCAATGTGCCCGGTAGACGGCAATAGGCTTGATTGAGACTTATGAGTTGTATTCTTAGTTACATACATGCATATAGCATGTATGTAACTAAGAATACAACTCATAAAAGTTATTACTGTTATTAGGCTGACAGATAATTGTAATGTACAAAAATTGATTTTATATCCATAGAAATAATTATTATAATACTGTGTAAAACTGAAATAAATTTCATTTTAAAGTACTAAATATTAACTATCACTGTGCAAGTCTCCTTGGATATTCAAATAAAAACTGAATAGAGCCGGCGCGTCTATAAATTACCGCTCCGATGTGGGATTTTATGAAAAAACGACTACGTTGACTTGCTCTTCGTTGGTTAATTTAATGCATTGACTGCGACTGACTGGACTGGTGATCTGCGAAGGCAGTTTGAGAATAATTTTAGTTTCTGATTTATATTTTCTTTTATTATATTCTAGGACAGATTGACGAGAACTCTTTGACTTATGACTCGGGGAATTATTTTAAGAATTCATGTCTGTATGTATGTCGAAAATAGAAAACTATATAATAAGTATTTAGTTAAACTTAAAAGTTATTGTATTCGAAATTATAAACGTTATCTTACATCTTCTTGACATTATTTTACCTATTTACGTATTTGATATAATTTGATATAATCTTTTATGATACATTTATAAATTTTGAATTGTACATGAGAGAACTGTGTAGTCAATTGCATAATAAGTTAATTTGCTATGTTGCCTGGCAGTTCTGAGAATGTCATGCTCGCCTAGACGTCCTGCCGTTGGTGGCGCATATGTCGGGTCGTTCGGCTCGCTTTGATATGCTTGAAGTGGACGATGGCTGGCGCGTGTGTAATGCCCGTGAACGAGTGCCGTTGGTCGTAGCTGGTCATCTCTAAACTGCTATAACTTACATATAGTAGTAATTTGCGCGACTGTTTATAGTTTAGAACAATTCGTTACAATATCCTCACATTTAATTTGCGCATATAAGCACTAGAGACTTGTAAAAAACATGTTGAAAAAGACTGTCCTTGATGTTTCTTGCCTGTTCTTCTACACAGGATCTACGTTTTGGAAATTAGCTTGACAATTAAAAAATACCTATAATGGGCTCAATTGAAATAAATGATTTTGATTTGAGTTGAACGATATACGGTTGTATTCATGTACGAGAAACGCAGACGTAGACTTTTAAAATCTTACTTTTGACTAGAAATATAAGAGTAATATAATTTAACATAAATTTTAGAAATTAATTATTTATTATAAAAATTGTTCAGTTCAGAAAGTATAATCCATACCCTGTGGAATGTTATTGTAATCTACATCAGAAAAAAAAAATATAATAACACTCATGAATGGATAAATGTTCTTAAAAATAAGGTAATTTTAACAAGTAATATAACAGGTAATATCATTTTAACTATACTGTAAATACATTTAATATAATAATAATATAATAATATTTACTGTCTCAAAAAATTATTGGAGTTTACACAAAATATTTTATGCACTAGTAGTATTAATAATATTTGTTGGTAGTAGTTGTAGCTTCTGGTACTGAGCTAGACTAATAGCCTGTATTTCAGTACACAGCGGCTAGTAAATAATGTGTGTGTATGTGTGTGTGTGTGTGTGTGTGTGTGTGTGTGTGTGTGTGTGTGTGTGTGTGTGCAAGTGTGACGGTTGAGACGGTGTATGTATAACGATGGTTTTAACCCAAAATATTTAATTGTATGGTTACTTAATTTAAAATGTTATAGAGGGATTGGATTGAAATTTTCGAATTACTTTATTTATTTTATTATAAACATATGGACCCAAAAATGGGAAGAATCTGTGGATAAACGAAGTTCTGGGGTTGAGAATAGTAGTTTTCCTGGCAATGTTTGGTTGTATTCCATTAAGGAGTATACTATGTATTGAAATATCGTATCTGAAAGAAACTTCAAAATATTTTACCTATTGACTTCAAAAATGAAAATTAAATAAACTATAGCAATAACACCGTTAGAAGGCGGTGGGCTACCACAAACCAAAAAAAAAACATATAAAACTGACAGTACTAACAATGTTAGTGATTAATCGTTAAAGGTAATCGAATTTTATCCAGGAATGCAAACTTCAAACTAAATTGGTTTGTTAGTTTTTTCAGAATAATTTTGGCTTTATTCGCTTTGGTATAGTTTCACGTTTTATAGTTTTAATACAATAAAATGTATAGCGAATATATCAATAATTAAGTCACATATAAAATTAAAACCGAATCAAGAGCCTTCTTTTTAAGTCAAAGAATACGTCAAGGAGGTCATGATTAACGATTTTGAATTACAACGCTGGAAAGATCCCTGTAATGTACTCGTAGCTCCACCATTTTGTACTGGGTTCCTTTCTTTATATAGGGCATTATTATATTTTGAATTTGAAAGAAGAAAAACATAAGAAAGAAAGAAAAGAAGTTGTTAATAGGTTTTAATTCCATAATTTTCTAATCACAAATAAAACAAGCTGGTGTTTATGAGCATTCAGATTTTATTCCCATAAATATCATATAAAAATTATATGATACTAGCAGCGCCCCGCGGTTTCACCCGCGTGAGTTCCGATCCTGTGGGAATATCGGGATAAAAAGTAGCCTATATGTTAATCCAGGTCTCCAGCTATCTACATAAAAAGTTTCATCGCAATCGGTTCAGTAGTTTAGGCGAGAAAGAGTAACAAACATCCATCCATCCATCAAAACTTTCACATTTATACTATTAGTGGTATAGTCGAATAATGTTAAAAAAAATTACAGCTATGGATTAGCTGATTCAGAGAGAGTAAGTAGTTTAGTTCTTGAGCAGCTTTTCTAATTCTAAACTGGTAATACTAGTGTTGTCTTTAACATTCGCTAAAAAGACTTTAGAATGCTAAATAATATTCCTGTTAAGCAATCGGTGTCGGAGTTTAATTTTCAAAGCAGCTTCAACGACCACCAAAATTACGCAAATTACCCTTCACGAGAATATGCGATTATTGTGAGCGATCAATCGCAAAGCCGGTGGTTTTAGGCATTTCAGCATAATGTGAGATCGTTTGATTTAAACCCTATGCGTAGCGTAAGTAGAAAACTCAATTTATTACTGTCATGGCTTTACTAAGTCGATTTGAATAATAATCGCTACTGCTAGTTAAAATAAGGAACAATCCACATTAAAGAAGTTACAAAATACCTTGCTTAACCCTCTAAATACCAAAGTGTATTACAATTTTTCCTGGAATGCAACTTACTCCATTTTAGGGGCCATTATTGGGGACTGCTAACCGACCGTGTTTCCTTGACCTTCTAAGATTACGTCATCATCTGCAACCATAAATCTGTAGAGCGGCTTCCCTATTATTATTTTGGAAACAAAACATAAATTAAGAAATAATAAAGTAAGAACAAAATGATCTTAATAGCCACTATTTCCTTAACTTTCGCGACGATTGACAAAGTTCCTGCAATGTTTGTCGACTAGCACGATAACAGTAGTTTATAAGTTGTTTTGAATGGCGCAGTAACTATATAATGAGTTGTGGTCTACAATTTATTGTGTTATTTTAATAACGATTTAAGCTCCACCTGTTTTTAACCGACTTCAAAAAAGTAGGAGGTTCTCGTCTACTTGTTTCTTTAGACCGATTTGGAAACTTCTTTTTTTTGCTCGAAAGGGTCTTCCTAGATAGTCCCATTGCCCTTACTCTTACTTTTCTCATCTTACACGTTCTTACAATTCAAAAGATTTGGGCATTTTTTATAGTAACTTGAGCATTTGCTCTCAGAAAGCACTATTTGGTGAAGTAAAACTGGTGATATATAGATTACAGACGACTTTCGGAACTACTTTATAATAAGCGATTCGCGGGTTGAGATTCGATTACTTCATTATGGTTGCTAAGCAATTTATGCTCCTCACTGTACATACAGTTAAGTACCAGAAGACCTCTTCAACAATGAACTTTTCCCTGCATTGGGAAAAAACATTATTTTGTAAAAGGTGATTAGCAGTTGACATTAGACTATTGTAACGTAGAGAAATTACAAACCGATCAAACAAAACGCGAGAAATAAAAAACTAATAAAGTTAATACTCAATATCGACTTCAAAAAACGAGATTTTCAATCCGACATATTTTTTTGTGTGTACAATTGTACATGTTTACTCAACATCTTCGCCAATTATGAACCGATTTCAATAATTCTTTTTCCGATTGAATTTGTAATACTCAAGGCTATCTAAATTAAGAAAAAATATTCTACCTCTAGGGGTGGAAAAATAAGGTATAAAGAATACAGATTATTACAATTTATTAAGTGCGCATGGCATTTTTTTAAATAAATTGGGAATATTTCATTCGGAACACTAATTCTACTTATGATTTTGACAGTAGAACATTACGTTTTTAATAATAAAGTGTTATTTAATCAAAATTTGGCGATAGACTAACTATATATGCATCACAAAATTTAAGCTGTCATAAAATTACAGCCTTTATCACACCTGATTTTACAATGCAAGATACTTTCCCATAGCTTTTATCTTAAGGCTCATAAACTTTAATGGCACTCATAACAAGAAACTGAGGTTGCATCTTTGCACCTCACCCTTACACCCTACCGTTTAAGATTATTATAAATACAAATAATGGACGAGGACGAGTTTACTCAGGCACTAATTAAGATCACGAACATTTACAGGTTAAAAATATGTTTTTTACTTTTTTGAGTGAAGAAAATTGTACTTTAATTTCACGCCATTTGCTATCGCCGTCTTCGAGCATTTGTCACTTCCTGCAATGAAGAATGGAAAAGATTTCTGTTGTTTTTCCCCTCATCAGCCCTTCGTTTTGTTCCAATGAACAAATTAGCTCTTTTGTTTCGGGCCCGTTTGGAATTTCAAAAGAGATCGCTGTCGAAATGTTTTTGTGGTCCCCGCTAACGGGTTAAGTTGAAAATGTATTACGATTATGATTGATTATACTACTTAAATGCTAGAATTCGCTCGCGTTCAAGTGTTAACGATTCTGTTTTGATCTAAAGAGTTTGGATATGTTTTTACATTAAAAAAAATAGTATGGTGATATATATACCTTCTCGTATTTAGGATATTTAATGTGTTTACATGGTTTTTTCTTCATTCAGTAAAATTATTTGCACTTACTGTTCGTAGCTTACGAGTAAATTGGTACTATTGACAAACGATGAACGTGTGAAAATGTAATTGGTACAAACTTAATTAAGAACACCACTGACCTGAACACAACCGTAATTCAAGTGACTACTTTATTTGGAGGGGTAACATAAATTTTAAAATCAGTAAAGTTTGGAGCCACGACCCACAAAAACGTAAACAAACTCATTACCTACTTACTAAGGAAGTTAGGTCCCTCAGTAAGTACTGTAATTTGTTGAGCGTTATCGTTGTCTAATAGGACCAAAAAGTTAAGAAACCAACAGTGAGGTGTGTTGTTGTAGGTAGTCACAAAAATGGATGTAGTAGTAATAGGTGTAGCTGAAATAGGCAGTGTCTTTGATTACGTAAATTTTAAGGTTTATAAGTAATTTTCTCCCCACTATCAGGGGGGCATTTTTTTTTAATCCTAACAGAAGAAACTAAATTGCGATTTTAGAAAAAGTCTTTAAAATCGCAATCCAGATATTTTATGAAAGCGAACTTGAAATCGAAAATGAAGGGCCGTTTTCGCGGAGATACTGAGAATTTCCTAACGGAAAAATGCAATATCAACTTGCCATACCCGGAAAGAAATTCATAACATAATCGTATGCAAAGATAAGTTCAAATTGATGTCACTGAACAAACACATCACTTTGATACTTTAATGGATACATTCTTTTGCTATTCATAACAGTCTATATGTTTTAGACCAAGTGAGTAATATGGCATTATTCATAACGTCCAGACAGTTTGAAAAATTATCAATATGAGTGGGTTTTATAATGAAAACGATAATTAAGGAAATTGGCTAGGGTTTAGAATTGAATAGGGTTTTATGAATAACTAGCTGTTACGCGGTTTCACCCGCTTAAGTCCCGATGCCGTGGGAATATCGGAATAAAAAGTAGCCTATGTGTTAATCCAGATATCTACATACCAAGTTTTATCGGAATCGGTTCAGTAGTTTTTCCGTGAAAGATTAACAAACATCCATATATCCATACATCCACACATCCACCCATCCATACATCCATACATCCTCACAACCTTTCACGTTTATAATATTAGTAGTCTTGATGTCTCCCACCTATTTGACTAGTGATAAAAATACGTGTTTTATTCAATTGTTTTAATGATAACATTATTTGTACCGTATTTTGACACATCACAATCAATACGGTAGTTGAGAAAAAATAAATATTTTATGAAAAGTCATAAAAACCACTAATTCCTTATTTAAGCTTAGTCAAAGTTCTGTTTACCGAAAAAGAAACCTGTTGGGTTGCTTAATCCGACTAACTCGATTGATCGCGTTAATTCCCGTAAATACATAAATAATATTATATCATGGAACGCGAAAGTTTAAAAGTTAGTATAACTCGATTGACTTTAACGTTAGCCCGGGTGAGGTGATGACACGTCGTTATCATTTTGATAGCCTTTTGGGTCGCTCAGGTGTCGGTGATTTATTTAAGATATTTTTTATACAGATGATTTATTATATAGTTTTTTTCCTGGCAACCGCGATGAGCCATCGTTCCTGTCTATTACCAGTCTATATCTGACTATATTCACCACCTGTTTATGTTTATTCGATTTATCTACAGACACGCCAAGAAACAAACGCCTCGGTAAAATATTAGTCTGAAGAGACGTTTCATCTGTGAAAATTTACTGCGCACATTAAAGAGGTTTCTTTATCAACAATCCACTAAGTCTAAAAATACCTGGGTTAAATACTAGGTAAGGTAAAATAACTTTAACTGATTAAACCTTTGTTGACAAAATTCTCTTTTTATTTGACAAAAAATTCAATTCTTTTAGTTTTTTGTTAGCTGCAATAGGCTCAAAGAAAGCTAAACACCATTACGCATTGCAGGCGGAGATCTCATGACAGACTGTTTATCTTTTACTGAATTTCTCTTTAATATATTTCTCGAATATTTTTCTTAATATTATGACGTCTATTTTAATTTGAAGTTATTTTAAACTATGTATTACTTTAAAAAGTAAGTGGATCAAATCAATACACTTAACGTAAGTAATGTTATTTAAAATAAAGTGTTTTATTTTATTCTATGTATAACGATAAAGTAGAACAGAGTTGAAGACAATATTCCCAATGGAGTAATAAGTGATAATAATATATGATAACATGAGTTTTTTTACACAAAGACAAGTTTATCACAACATTACATTTTCTCTCAACAAACCTTTGACTTATATAAATAATAATAACGAAATAATTAAAGAACGAAAAGAAAGAAATTTATTTATTTAACTGTATCGAGTTTTAAATCGAGTTCAATACTATTTCAAAATGTATCGAGTTTTAAATCGAGTTCCATACTATTTCAAAATGTATCGAGTTTTAAAAGGTGCTCACAAAAATGTATAATTTATATGTTTATTAGTTAGTATTTTAACGCAGTCGGTTTTTTGTTCTATTTAATGATTTCTTGTTAGGTAAGAAATTCATTCGTGTGAACCACCAGATAATTAAAACGATAAACATAAGAAATTTCCTTGTTCATTCAAGGCAAAAAGTAACACTAATGAATGGTAAAAATTCTTCATACTGTATTCAGTTGTGCTTAAAATTTAAAGGTACTGTGTTCAATTTGCGAAGCATACTAAAACAATTTTACTGTTAAGAAAATACATACATATAACCATGACCTATCACCAATAGGAGCACGCACACTAAAATTACACTATGACATAATGAATTACAACTAAAATGAGATAAAATTGGTTCTTAGCTTAGCATTGAGCCACTTCTAAGTAAGGAGGCGGCGATGATATTCTGCTAAGACCGGATAAAATTGATGCAAAACTGAAAAAGCGTATGTACTGGAGTGATGGTGTGGACTGTTTCAATAATACTATAATTATTATGGAAGTATACCTGGTGCTTTATCAATTTATATATGGACATGTATTCAAGGGAACCCTCCCCACGCGAGTTCATCTCAAAGCCTACTTTTATATTTTTCTATACAAAATAGTCTTTGCGCCAACATGGTGTGACGCGATCAAGTTAATATTACTTTCACCAACAAGATGTGGCGTCACCACTGAGATTTATCGTTTTTAATTTTCATTTTGTTGTCATCAAAAAGTTTTACTTGGAGATAAAGGTGACACTTTATAATATTGCTCAAATTATTTTTAGTTGTTGACAATACATGTTTTTAAAAGGCGTTGAAATTTACTAGACTTTGTAGATAACATTTGTAATTTGTTCGTATAACAGAATTTACTATTTTTTAACCTTGACTTTCAATATGTTTATTTTTGCAATGTACTTGTCTTAATACTTTTATGCGTTGGTCTGATTGACGTTTAATCCACATAAGTACATCTACGTCTACATCCTTCATCATCCTACGTCCTTTTCTTATTTTCAATTTATCTAAATGATCTGCAATACGATGTCCAGAATTATCTATAATATGTATGTATTTAGTAATATATAAATATGTTTACCAGCTATCTGGTTATGATAGTACAGGCTCTGCCTAGTTTGGGATCAGACGGCCGCGTGTGAGGTTTCTCAAGTTAAAAAAAAGAATTTCTATGGTGTCGTGCTATTTGCTGACAAAATATACGTCTCTTACTTTTGAGGTCAACGTAGGTATTTTTAGTTATGGTTGCCTCATGTAAAATTTTGAGATTATTATCACTTGAAATAATTAAATAAGTCATCCGGTTGAATCCACTGTATTGTTAGGTATCACTCTAAGCAGCAAGTTCCCAAATATCGTGACTTGGACAGAAACTTAGCTCAGCGACTTTTGCGGTTAGCAAAGAAAGACAGTTTACGAATATGGAATCAGCTAGACTGAGTTATTTTATCAAATTCTACAGTGTTTTGTATTATGGAATCTTTTTGGTAAAACTGTTAATATTTCACTATTATTTATATTTAAAAGCACGCAATGCATGCTATTTTTGAGTATGATTTAGATGCTGGTGATTAGAACAAGAATGTAACGAATGTCTATCTTTTTGTAGAAATACCTACTGACTATAAACACGAGGAATAATTTAAAATTAATTTGCACATACGATTAATAACTACATATTTAAATTATATAACTCCTAAGGACATTCATTCTATCTTCATTTTGAAATGTTAAAGGAGGTGATGACTTGAACGCGTGCTTCAATTGGTGATAGGTAATGGTTATTGGACGTATTTTCGTAGCAGTAAAAAGTTTTTTTAGTATGCTCCGTAAATTTAACATGAGTACTTCTAAATTTGAAGTTAAAATGAATAAAGTATGAAGCATTTTTACCGTTCATTAGTGTTACTTTTTTTGTCTTAATGAACAAGGAAATTTCTAATGTTTTTCGATTTAATTTACACGAATAATTTTCTTACCTAACAAGAAATCAATTAATTAAACAAAAAACCGACTGCGTTAAAATGCTAACTAATAAACATGTAAATATTAAATTGTTGTGAGCACCTTTTGAAAGTTTGATAGGTTTAGGTGAAAACATTTTTTTTAAATATTATGTAGCTACATTTTGCAGCAAAAATCCGCCATTTAGATTTTTTATATTTTAATATGCCTACCCAGTAACAACCGCGCAATAAAGACGAATCCAACTAATATGAATTATTGAAAAAGGTTAGGCCGTTTAGTATTTCTGAGGAAACATAGCGACATACAAACGGCTTACACAGCAGACATGCTTAAAAACCACTGACTATAATAAAATAATAACTTAATATGTTACCTCAAAATTTATCATAATACATTGTTAGATTGCTTTAAATAACATCACCACCTACTGGCCGTGATAATACCACTATGTGTAGAAGAGTTAAATTGACAACCCCTGCTCACTTGTTACAAAGTTAAATTTATGCTTTGTTACAAAGGGATTTAAAGCTTAGAATTGAATACATGTGAAGGTAAATTTGATCGAATCCTCATGGGGTTTATATTTATGAATCTAGCATTGACAAATTCTCGACAAAGTACTTTATAGCACGATATATTTATATATATATACATATATATTTATTTTTATTTAATAGGGGAAACGAGCAGATAGGTCACCTGATGGCAAGTGACTACCGCCACCCATGGGCACCTCGAGAGTCACAAGTGCGTTGCCGGTCTTTAAGGTGGGCGTACGGGAAGGGAGGGAGGAGTCAGGAGGTCACTCAATAGACAAAACACAAAGCATTGCTTTACTGCCGGTTTTATGTGCCGGCCGTGCCATGCCGGCCATGGTATCACTCCGGTCTATGTGCCGAAGCATGGCTCTCCCATAACATTAGTCTAAAGAGTTCAGACACATGGATTGTGATTATCAGGCCACGTATATATATCTGTATTGTCGATAGCATATGGGTTTGACTCGTATTTTAACGATGTTAAGAAATGGTAAAACAACTGGTGACACATTGCATGCGTTACTTTACGTTACATTCAAATAAAATGATTTTTAGGGTTCCGTTCATCAAAAAGGAACCCTTATAGAACCACTTTGTTGTCAGTCAGTCTGTTTGTACAACAAGCATAAATTTAAAATACCCCGACTCAAAAATCACTTCAATGATTATAAAAGAGCTGATGATTATCGAACGGTTGAACAGATATTCTTTAACTATAGTTAAGAACACTCTCAATCATGTCACCTTTCACACAAGAAAAAATTAAATCAAAATCGGTCCATCCGTTTAGGAACTATGATGCTACAGACAGAAACATAGATACACTCCTTTCTTTTTGCATCGGGGGTTAAAAAGGCAGTAGCTTACCAGCTGTGCTGTCTCACCGCAGTCTTCAGTAGGATCGAGATGCTACCAAAATAGTACAGTTTCAAAGCTAGCAGAGATTCGGAGGTCTACTCGTAGTACACAGAAGGCAGGCCTACTAAACTATTTCACTCAAGATGTGACATCAGACTGAATGACGTCATAAAATGATAAGTAGGGACTTAAGTAGATCAATGTGTTCCATTGAGCCACGTTGCAGTTTCCTATTTTACGAGGGTATCCAATAGGTATGTCATAGTAATATTAACATTATGATAATATTGTACTTCGTACGCTGCTTCGTCATGGCCGACTTTGTTTTTGAAGAAAACGTCTGTCCTTCAGAAATAGAAACGATTTCAATAAGGCTATAGAATATTTTATCTGTTATTTTATTAAGTATACGGACTGTGGATTTGCAGTGTTGGCAATTTGAAGCTCTTAAAGCATGCCATTCATTAATGAAAATGTTTTAATTCATCTGTTATTATCCTTCCAATTGCATTGGCTTATTCTGAAACGCCCTGTAATTGTTAAATATAAAGAACTTGTGTTGTATAATTTAATTTATTCACAAAAAGTATAACCGGCTTTAATCGCTTAAATCATGATAAATTGTAATAAGCTGTGTGGCACATACAACAAAAAACATACTTCAATGCTTCGAATTCTGTAAGATGCCATCATCTGATCTTGACATGATGACAATGAGACCTACTAGAAAGTATAAGTGCCATATTGTCTGAAAATAAAAAAATAAAAATAAAGAAAACTGTAGTAATTGACATCTATAGTTTTTTTTATTTAATATATTTAATTTCTTCTTAATCCTATGGAGTCACATTGCCGAAATATTTTATTATTTTGTCTTTGTTTAGTTCTAAAATCTGATATTCTAAACTAACCTTATTCTTATAAATAAATTTCAATAATTTCTTGATAAAATTGACAAACCGTGGACTTACGACTAGTTATCATTAGCTCGATTAATCGCTAAAGAGTCGCTATACTCTCTATCTATTAACTTATGACTTATTGAACCCAAAAGTCCTACATTAGCCAGTGATAAATTTTTATGGAACCCAAATTTCCTCCCTTGCAACGGTTTTATTTCCCGTTCACTGCTATATTACATTGGCATACAAGCTCTAAAGAGTGTAATCGGGTATATTTCTACACAAGAATGGGTATGAAATATTTTTTCATTTTATCTACCCGCCCATTCAATCGTACTTTGATAGGCGTCATTATTCTAGAGGTACTCCATGTATGGCCGACATTCTGGTAGAACATAAAAATATTTCAATAGGCCTTTTGATTATAAATATGAAAAATAAAATACATATATTTCATCAAGAATTTGATGGGCCTTTTTAAATTAGGAATTAGCTTTTGTTTTGTTTTTCTTCAATAAGAAAGTTTATTCTTAATTCAACTAGCGATCCTACAAATACATAACGTACATTACATTATTTCAATTTATGAAGAAAAAAACTGTTTGAAATTCGAATACATTTCGAAATTTTCGATGGAAATAGTAACCGTAAGATTCCAAATAGAGCAACTCCAGTATTTCTATATGAGAATATAATATCCCCCTCATCCTCGTTAATAAAATAAAAGGGATTTTGGGGTAAAGGACCCTTCGAGATTCTTTTATAAGGGCAGATTAGCGCGCGTGAATTGTTGACGTCTTCTGTGGAAAGTGCTTTCATTTTCATGGGGTATTTTTTGCACAGTACATTTTTCTATAGGGTAGAAAATTTCCAATTTGTCTGACAAATGCAGTTTGCGATATTTAATTGACTTCGTTTAGACATTTGTAGTACCGTGTCGAGTGCACGCTCGTTAATGGAATTATACTTGACTCATAGATTTGTTAATTCGTCGCCAAGACTTACCAAATTAGAGATAGTATTTTTTTTTATTTAATTGCAAAATAGATACTACCTAAGTTAAGGCCCAAAACTGAGGTAATTTACAAAACTTACTTATTAAAGATGGAGAAACAGTCAGCCTGTGACCACGGCCAGTACAACTTGGTCGAAACGTCAGGCACTTCAGAGGTATGGAATACTTATATCGTGATCGTGTTAACTCCTGTATGAATACATAATTATATAATAGAACGCGAAAGTTTTAGTTATTTTTAAGTCTTTTCCTGTGGTATTATGTACACCATAAAAATAAAACTAAAGTAATTTACTACATCGTAAGAACTCTTTTATTTACACAACACATGTGACAAACGAGCGCGTGGTTGACTTCGTCTTAAATGGTTCGGTTACAATTAAAGACACGTAATACCAGCAACTTTTACCTACTCCTCGGGGAGCTAGTGACCCCATTCCCTAGCATAAAAACGATGGCTCCATTCGTGTACTCATTGTTGTGAGTCCAGAATACGGTTTGGGTTGTAATTACTTGCCAGGTAGGTGCCGAGTTGATAAGAAAACAACTATATCTTAACTCTGAAATTTAATTTACGATGTATAAAACATCATTTCTGTATGCGACATTGCCTCCATTTTCACCAAATCGTTTCAGTGTGAACGAGTAATGTAGGTACATACAAGTGCACGCACTCACCAACTTCTTGATTTCTTTACTACGCTGAGTGTCAACATGATCATAAAAAAGTAGTTTTCTAATCATGCAAGCGACAATCAATCGTTCTTTATGAACTACGCTTAATCGGCCTTCATGGCTCTCAACTTTTAAATAAATTTCGATAATCCTAGTGAATTTTCCGACTGACTAAGCTTAAAGACAATACCGAATCTTACTTTAGTCGCTTATTAAAATTGTTTCAATTTTCAATATTTCTCATAAAGATACGAGTAAACAGAAGTTCTTATTACAAATATTTCAATTTAATTATACCATTATTAGCGTTCATCTCTGACTTGGCATGTCTTTGACATAATTCAAAGGACGCTGGTGTATTTCCCGCGGCGCTTACCTAACAAAGAATGGAAAACTCGGATTCCTTCCCAGTGGAAATGTTGCATAATATAAGTTATTCCCTTTTTATTATTTGTATTATAAGGTATTAGAGTATTTAGCTGCCATAAAAAGAATTAAACTAGTATTTTAACCGATTTCATAGCCTGTTTGAGAGTAGAGTTTATTTTTTTTTCTTAATCTCAAATCAACCCTTAAACTTAGATGTGCTATTTTGCCACCCATAGGGTTGATTTTTTTCGTGACACCAAAAAAGTAACAGTCGGATTAAGAATATATATTTTTTCTATAAATTAAACAAGAAAGTAAATTGGTCTATAATAAGTATTGGCATTGGTATTGTTTTGTGACCTAAGGGGTGAAATTCTTGGTAAGTTAGAATAAGGTAGGCCAGAGACTTGCTTCAATTGGAGCTATTGACGAATAGCCGCAGAAGATTTATAAATGTAAAGATAACCAGCATCGACAATACCATAGAAACTTTTTTTTTTTTTTGTGCGTGTGGAACACCTCGGGCCGTCACCTAGGTCGCGACCGCGGTAAAATTCCTGTCGCTACCGGCCATGGAGCGTATGACGGCCGGTAGCGAGAGATCCCCTTCGATGACTGCAGTAAGGGCCCGACGCTGCGTCGCCCAGGCAGAGCAGACCGCCAGCGTGTGCTGGGCCGAGTCCTCACTGCACTCGCAGTGGTGACAGGCGGGACTCAATTCACTCCTAGCGACCGAGTGCAGGTACTTCCCGAAGCAGCCGTGCCCGGAAAGTACCTGCGTCAGTCGGAAAGAAAGGGTCCCGTGCTGCCGCCCTGCCCACTCGATGATGACCGGCTGGAGCGCCTCCACGGCGGTAAAACCAGCACGTGGAGCCTCCAGTCGGGACGACCAACGAGCCATGGTGGCTCGGCGAGCGGCCTCACGCCACTCGCGTACCTCTTCGGGCGGGGGCCGACTGACACTTCCCGCCCGGAACTCAGCCGTTCGCCGATATACTTCGGCGAGCACTTCCGCCTCCAAATCCCACGGGGGTGTCCCGGCCAACGCGCACGCCGCCTCCGTCGACACGGTGCGGTATCCGCGTATGGCTCTAACCGCCATAACCCTCTGAGCGGACAACCCCCGTGTACAATCGTCTCGTTGCGATGCTGGGCCCACCCAAATTTGAGCAAAAGTCGCCCAACGGCGGACGCAGCGCCGACCAGCCTGGGAGCAAGCTGCCGGAAGTGCTCGTCGAAGCGCCACCTTCCGTCAAGGATCAGGCCCAGATATTTTATGTGGGCCTGAACCGGTACGAGGACCGATTTAACCTCTATGGAGGCGGCAGGGGGTGGACCACGACGGGGCCCATGAAATAGAAGGGCCTCCGTCTTATCCAGGGCCACCCGTAAACCCAGCGCCTCGATGCGCCCGACCACCAGAGAGACTCCCCTGGTGGCCAGACGCGCCGCCTCCAATACCATAGAAACTAGGCCAAGTTGAGGGTTGGTCGTCACTTGAAACTCTAGATAATTTACTCATTTAAGAAACAAGCCAGATCTTAAGATTCTGGCTTATTGGTCTACTTGTTAGTGAGAGGTCATGGGTTCGATTTCCACCCAGGACAAACAATTGTGTGATGAGCACGATCATTTGTTCTGTGTCTGGGTATAATGTATCTATAATATGTAATATATGTATTTATTTAGAAATATACAAGTATGTTTATAAGCAGTTTGGTTACCATAGTACAGGCTCTGCCTTGTTTGGAATCAGATGGCCGTGTGTGAGATGTGTCAAGTTATTATTATTATAATACGTCGTTCATAGGTACGAATAAAAGTTCTTCAATCAGGAAAGGTCCGGTTTAACGTGGAATTCTGCATTAACATGCATAAGTACACCTATAACTGATAACCACTAGTTTGGCACGTTTCTTTTTGCGGCTTCGCTAGTGTAAAACAAAGTTTCTGTCCCACGGGAATAGTTGTTTTTTTTCTGGTGAGGTTTTCTTCCTTTTTGTACTCCTGATAACGTGTTTTCAAAATTTCATGAGGATCGGTGAGTAGTTAAGGCGTGAAAGCTTAACAAACAAACTCACTATCGAATTTGTTAGTCCGGACTGGAGTGATACCATGGCCTCACAGAAAACCGGAAGTCAAGCAATGCTGGCATTGCTTTTCGCCAAGTTAGTGAGATTACCGGAGGCCCTAACCCTTCCCTCTTCCTCTCTTTCTTCCTCGCCCCTTATTCCCCCCTTCCCCTACTCCCACCTTAAAGGCCGGAAACGCACTTGACGTGACTTTTGAGTTGCAGGTGCTCATAGGCGGCGGTAGTCGTTTGCCATCAGGTGACCCGTCTGCTCGTTTGCCCCCTATACCATAAAAATAATAATTATAATCTTAGTTAGGAATAGGATTCGAAACAAGAAACATATGAAATATATTTTAAATACTATCAAAAATGCTGCATCCTATTCTCGTCGATACTTGGTGCAGCAGCTTAAACATACGAAATAGACAACACTTTTGAAAGGAGTCACTAAAACGTGCTGTACTTTGCCCAAACTATACTAAAAGTAGCTTTGTCTACTTAAGCTCTTATGTCTCTGTTCTAAGTTGCACTACATACGTAAGTAACACTGTTTCGTTTGGTTGGTCTAACATTATAAGCTTTGCTTTTAGAAAATCTATTTTACTATTTAGAAGATTATTCTAGATTATTTTATAAATCTATCTAGTAATTTATAGCTTTTAGACTTGAGCTAAATAAAAATGTATCTCTTAGTTTGTATATTTTTAACAAAACAACAGTGCTTGATCTTCTGAAAGTAGAAAGCTATGGGATGAAGTTGCGAAACCTTATTTGAGTCTCAAAAAAAATAACGTTACAGTGGTGCAGCTTATTAATCTATTTTTTTAAGACAACTCCAGTACTAGTAATGGTTCCTGTATCGCGGGAGATTTTACAAACATTCAAACAACAAACACAAAGCACACCTAGCCACTCGGGACAACTATTTGTGGATTACAAAACCGTAGAAATGTAAAATAGATAAAAAATATTAACACATTTCTGGTATTGTAATAACTCCTCGGGCTAAGCTAAATGTTTGTGTTAGGACTGGGTTCACGTCGGTAGTGAATCCGCAACCACTTGATCTTGATCACCAGTCATTAGCCATTACACTATAAACTCAAATAGCAAAACGAATATATGACCCGCTAGGTAGCTATTAATTATAATGGATGCTTGCAGTACGAACGAACTGCACGCGCACTGAGACCAGTACTTAAAGATTTTATAGTTTTGTCGTTTTCTTGGTTAGACGATAGCAAGCCATTTAAACATAAAGATAAATTTCTGAATCTTGTTTCAAATCCTACTTAAGATTGGCTGATTCAGTCTGTGACCACAGCCAGTGCAACCTGATCGAAACGTCAGGCAATTCAGAGGAATGTAATACCTATTTTACGACCGCGTTCATTCCCCTATAAATACATAATTATATCACGGAACGCTAAACTTTAAAAGTTAGTATTACTGGTTTGTTAGGTAAGTATTTATTAATTTCTTTTTTCTGTCTCATTGTTCGAAATTGATTGTTTGCTATCCGAGTAAATGACTCTTGGTGATAGCATAATACCAGCGCTACTTCTCATGAAATAGCACAATTCTGAGCCAACAACTATTTTTGGCTCATGCCATGTATTTATCTATACCTATCAAAAACATTAGTTTTTTACCGAAACGAATAGAGTTATAAACCCGACAGTGACTCTTCTATTTGTTGTGTTTGTGTAATTTACTCATAAAGAAGTAATTTGTTTGCCATTTAAACATCATGAAAGAAGATTACCAACTGCAGCAAATAATGATCAACATTCAATGAGTTTCAGTTTTAATCACTGCATCTAGCTTACGAGAAATGTATAGACGATTATCTCCATTTTCACTCATAATTCTCTTAATTTATCCAATATCTACGGTATTCGAAAAGCTACTAAATAACATATTAGTAATAAGCTAGGTTATACAATGCTGGTCACCTATTCCCAGGTCTGATCGGTTTTGGTTGTATCGACCCGTAACTTATTTACGTGATTAACTTTTAAATTCCAAAAATAAATGTCATTAATAATTTTAAAATACCGAAATTCCGATTTCATTCACACTCAACTATTCTACCTATTCCGACCTACTAATTATTCCAAAGCTAATTAAGAAGTTTGAGTTCTTAGAATGACAATATTTATCGTAATTTTTCTATCCCAGATTTATTCCACGAAACAATTTCAATTTAAGAAACATTATAAAATTGTTTAACATTTAGCTGAACACTGTCCTGTCTCTGTCAAATTTACTTGAAAAAAGCCTTCCGAAACCTCTTCTTGCTAGAAAATGACAAATTTTATTGCAAAAATGTGAATATTAAATTGCCCATTTTATTAAAAAAATAAATTGATATTGTGTTTTTATCCAAAAATAACCATTGATATAAATTATAGCATACTCTCTTTTATTTTAGTGTAGTAGAAAAAGATATTGCTAAAGATATTGAAGGAAAAAAACACTTATTATAATCACAAATGTGATATTTTACATTAATTTAACTTAGTGCTTTTTAACTATTCGGTATATAAAATATGACAATGACAATGCCATGGTAATTAAAACTGCAATACGTCAGGAAGACGCCTTTTCTGATATAAAGCTCATATGTATGTCAATAAAAGAGTTATGCAGTAGTCAGCATTAATAATAAGATACCTATAGCATTCTTCACTAGTAACCATCTTAATCTCTTCTTAAATTGCATTAAATGATATGATACTCACCCTTAAATGATATGATAATCATTAAAAAAATAACCTAGCAAACTGTAATGGTTAGGAAAATAACCTGTAGAAAGTACCTTCTACAGGTTATTTTGTATGTGTAAAAAGACAAACAAGGTCTCTCATATAACTAGATCTGTACAATATAATTATATTTTAAATATAAATAAATGAAAAATCAAACTGTTATCCCCTTCCAAGTCTAAGGCAAATACTATTTAATTAATGCAATCATAAAATATTATTCGAAGAATCTGAAGAACTGAAACATGCATGTTTGAAATCTCTAAGAAAACTTTACCTTCACGACAATGCACTGTCAAACGTCATAGAAGTCAAAGCTGAATTTTAATTTACCTCCTATATTACACACAACTACTTTTAATATTAATTAACTATGTAATTATTATTTCCGACGCTTTAATTACAACCTTTTTTCCGAATACTTTTTTTTATTATTACTGCAAATTATAGTTGACTACTAATACTTTACGAAATAATATTCAGCGTCACTACTTAATAATATACTGGCGACTACTATTAATAAACAAGGCAATTTATTTCCGCTGTAGTTAATAAAATTTAATTACGAATAGGGTTATCACAACTTATCACTTATAACAACGCCTCAAACATAGAAATATTATTATTTCTATGTATAATATACGAGTATAATTTGTCATTATATAGTCGTTAAATAAATTGAGTATTAAGTTTAGAACTTTTAAAGAAAATTGTTTAAATAACTATCAAAAAATTCTAAAACTTTTCCGTCAATAATAAAATATATACAGAATAAAAATATCTTACCTTTATGAACTTCATCCAAAATGATTTCTTAGTAATCACACACTAAACATTTTGAAACGAAAGATTAACATACGCGGAACTCCTGGAGCGATCTTACGAAACACCCGACACGTCTACCCCACAGCGGGTCCTTTGCAGAACTGCCTACTGTAGGTGGGAAGCGAAACATGCAACATTTTACCCCATGTATCGACAATCTCTTCTGTCGGTGGCGCCAACTGGTGGTGGAAAACTTATGCATTAACAAGCTAAGAGTTAAAAAAGTTTTTATATCAAACTAATGTCAGTATAAATTTTTAATGGTATATTTGTGAAGTTATTGAAGAATGTTTGGTGCAGGAACTATAATGAGTTTTGTTTAACATCGTAGGATGGGGAATAGGAGCTTTGTAGTTAGGTTATTATATATTTTATGGTTTTTTAAAGTGTTGTGTAGGAACAGTTTTAACTGAAATGAAAAACAAGCAATAGCGAGGAGTTTGGTTCGTACCAAGGCGAAAAAGGCTCTAGCGGACAACGTGATAAGATAAACATAGATAGGAAAAGATAAAATTAAATATCTTAAGTACGTATTATATTATTTTGCATAGTAAAAACGACAATACTAAATCACATAGAATCAATTTTTTATTAAGTACTGTCATAAATCTTCCATGATATATTTTGTCTTTATAGAGATAACGGTATTGTTAACAAAATGAAATTAAATTTGAAAACATGAAATGAAACTTTACATACAACCAATATAATGATATAATTAAACCTTGCTTTTGCAGTTACTAAGCCATACGATAAGTGATAAATACATTTTACCGAAAAAATGTTAACTAACTTGAAGCGATTTCCAAGTTGGTCAACATAATTATATTAATAAATAATAATAATATCCTTCTCGGTATGGAATGTATTGTGATAAGGTTTCTGTCTCTGGAACCCTACCCACCGGTAGCTTGGTCCCTGTACATATTATTTATATTTTTAAATATATATTTTTATATACAAATGTATTTAAAAATGTAATTTATGTTAGTACAGAAAATAATAATTATAACTTGACACATCTCACACACGGCCGCCTGATTCAAAATAAGGCAGAGCCTGTACTATGGTAAGTAGATTGCTGATAAACATACTTGTATATTTCTAAATACATACATATTATAAATAAATAACACCCAGACACGGCACAAAAATGATCATGCTCTGCTCATCACACAAATATTTGTCCTGGGTGGAAATCGAACCCATGACCTCTGGCTTAGCAGTCAGGATCACTAACCACTAGAGCGACAGTTACTCTATCACTTCAAAAAGCTGCATAATACTCCGCTCGATAGACCATTGTCAACTAGTCAACTACTTACTACCCTAAATACCGTTAGTATCTTGGTTGAATTTGATATAATAGTTAAAGGTTTTGAATGTAGGGTACTTACATTCATCGTCGATTGGTTACATCGGTAATAGGTACGTAACCAATCGACTGCCCAACGGGATGCGGCGCCTAAGTACGTTTCGTCACGGTAGCTAAGTGCTAAAAGTTAAGAGCTTAGCTGTATAATAAGAACTTTCGTGAATGATATTCATATTTATTTAAAATATACGGTTTTACTCACGTGTGTATTTTGGGGATGATCGACTTGTTTCGGACTCGGGCCCCCCTTTTATCACGGGGTAAAGTGAGTTTTCGAATCGGTGTCAGGCGCCACAGGCAGACTTGGTGGACAGACTATCTAAATACTTAAATCATAATAACGTTACCTTAGCCAATAAGTAAAATGTTAAAGGGTGCCATGCCAATGTTAAAGGCCTATTTCTCTTAGTCACGGCATCACGCGTGAACGACTGGACCGATTTCGCTAATTCTTTTTTCTTGTGTTTGTTATTGTCAGGAGAAGGTTCTTATGAAAGTCAAAATTAGCAAAGATGCGCGGGAAATTAGAAAATTTAAGAAAACTTAACGACCATATAAACTTTTCTAACGTAACCTTTGCGCTTTCGACATAACTGTCAGTCGTTTGACCTTTCCTGAGATTGTTCAAAATTCATAGTTAAGACAGGACAACGTCTGTCGGGTCAACTAGTAATTATATAAAAATCTTTTTAACAAAAAATTAAATCGACTAAAAGAACTAAAAAGCAAAAAATACATAAACCTTAAGTCTTAAGTATTGAGCTTATTTCCATAAACTATCAAATTTTATATAAACTTATTTTGAGTCAACAAACTGATTAATTATCAAAATTTTATATGTACCTACGTAGAAATGGACATGGCTCTACGTAGGTAATTAATTTATTTATTTATTTTTTGCTTATTAGTTCTTTTCGTCGGTTTAATTTTTTGTTAAAAAGATTTATATTTTATGATTTTTTTTCATCATCAGCTCAGCTATTTACATTTAAATTTGATATCAATTGGTTATAATTATGTATTTAAACGGGAATAAACGCGATCACGAGAAGGTATTACATACTTCTGAATTGCCTGACGTTGACTGTGTCATTAATTTTACTATTCGATTTGTTTTATCTTAAAATTAAAAACCTTTATGAAACGATGTTTTTCGTTAGTAAATTAGAATCACAGACATTGTATATTTTCTTCTACATATTTATTGCTAAAAGAAGACATGTTTTTAAAGACTGGTTCGTAGTCTATAAATTTTCCTTGTTGATACGCTTGCTTTTTACGGATAAAAAAAATAAGTATTCAATTCTAGACAGTCCACAATGAAAGTAGTGTCATCAATCAGACTATTACTTTATTTGTTGTCTGTTGTAATAAATATCTACGATGAAGTTCGATTGAGGCCATCGAACTCTGAAGTCCATTATTTCTGTCCGCGTTGCTAACGAATATCGTATTTGCTTTCTTTATTTTTTCTGTTCTGGTTTTGGATTTTTTTTTTGCACGAAGATTAACTTATCTTATATAAATTATGAGCTGATGTTTCATATGTTGTACAAAGTCATGGTTCTCTGATATTTAAGGTAAAAAATTGTTTTGTCAGAACACAAAAAGGGATCGGACACACATGTTTGAGAAAATTTCAAATCTGTTTTGTCAATGTTAATTATAGTAGCTTGTAGTTTTATTTCGTTAATCTTGGAACAGTTGTATTAAAACATACTTCTGATATGTTATATATCAATTTCAGATTTCTCATTAATCGTCCTTACTTCGTCTTTTGAATTTCTTGTGGAAATGTGACATACCCTATGGTTGATCACTAAAAGATAAATTTAAAAAATAAAACTATACGTAATGCAAAATTCTATCCACATCCTGTTCCTGGGAATGAAAAGACTCACTGAAAGAAAATATTGGTTCTTATTTCATCCTTCATATTCATTGCACCTACTTTTTCGGTACACTGGTAGACAATGCACATTGTCTACCTGAAATACACTTTGTGCATATAAACACTAAATAAATACATCTCACAGCGTACAAAATTCAGATGGTTTTAAGTCCTTAGCTCGTATACCCACACTAACGTGCACAGGAGAGCTTCTGTTGTTTTATCCGGAGGGAAACTTTCAGGTTTGTTTTAGAACGGTACGGGTGAACGGTAATGTACCAAAAACTATTTTACAATTCACACAAGATGAACGTGCTCCACTCACAGCTGATGAGTTGCAACGATACGAATGAAATTTCGCCAACACGTAAGGACGAGTTTGAAACTACACTTCGCAATGAACATTGAGAGAGCTTTAGTTTAACACTAGCAGCGCCCCGCGGTTTCACCCGCGTAAGTCCCGATCCCGTAGAAATATCGGGATAAAAGTAGCCTATATGTTAATCCAGGTCTCCAGCTATATACATACCAAGTTTCATCGCAATGGGTTCAGTAGTTTTGGCGTGAAAGAGTAACAAACATCCCTCCATACATCCATACATCCTCACAAACTTACGTTTATAATATAAGTAGGATTTTCTAATTACATTTGATGTTCCTAGCTGTGGCATCGATGGTTTTATTATTTGTGTTGGGTATGATTTCATATCCACCTAATTTGTTTTATGTGTTAATGATATTATGCAGTTGAAGTTGCAATTAGGTTTTGTTTTATACAAACAATGTGGCATTCAAGCATACGCTTGTCTTAAACGGTTTATAAATACTTCCACCGTACCTGGTGTTTCACTTTTCTTGCGTTGATACCCTATCTTATTTCTATATACAAGTATTCGCCAAGTGGTTGAAGTCCATATTCATTATCATTATTATCCATCGCAGGTAGGATTTTATGACTCTGAAGCTTATCAATTGCTCTTGAATAGAAGAAAAGGGCACTAAACAGTCTTCTTTACCTATTTCTGAACAGATAACTTCCGACACTATCAGCCGAAAAGTCACACTATAGTGGTAGGGCTTTTTAATGGTTTTCTCCATACGAACCGTCAAACCTATCCAGTGTGACGACTCGACGACATTCAAAATAAAATAAAATTGGGCACGTAAGCAATGCGTTATTTGCGTCAGTAATAAAATGCCCTGTTTATAACGTCTATTTATACGCGATAACCTCGGTTTATATACAGATACTTGTAAGTTAATTGGGTGACCTCGCACTGTATAAAGAAGTCTCATCCAAAGACTGGTAACTAACTATACATAGCTGAGACCTGCCGACTAGTACAGAAAGATATACACTCAATTGGAAAAATTAAATAGTCCCACGATAATGGTATAGTTTTGAAAGTAGACAAAACTAAATTATTAATCATACATTCTCCATTATATTCGTTCTCAATTGCGAGACACACACTTGTACACACACGAATACATCGTCTGCTTACTGGTAAAACATGTTAAATGCATATTTTATCAAAAATCCGTTAATAATGCAGTTATATGTATTTTTTGTTGCTCTATCTACTGGTGAAATCAAATAAGTGATAAGGCTAGTTAACGCGAAGTTACTAAAGTTAAAATATAATAAATGGTAATAAAATGTCAAAATTAATTCTGTAAAACTGAAGTAAATCAACTTAACACTGAATTTTTTTTAAGCAGACACAAGTGAAAGATGATATATATCTTTAAGTTGTTTTTATGTAATCATATGTAGGATTTATTTACTAAAATAAGGGGTTTATGGTAAGCTAAAACAAAATAAATGCATTTATTAATTTTGTTTCGTCAAAAAGTACAGAAGAAATAATATAAATATACCTACATAATGTTTATTCTTGATAATCCATTCTAGTTAAAATTCCTCATTGTTTGCTAATAAAATATAATATATGCATTTATTATTTTTTACCTGTAAGACTCACCAAGCAGCTCCTTCAGGTAAAATATGATAAGTCACATGATTGCTCTATAACCTTACAGGTAAAATCAGGTAAATGCACACTTTTTCCCTGCAATTCGTTAAATTTATTCCAGATGCACAATTTTTATAATGTGATTCTATTATAAGCTTACCATTTTCATTCAAATTGCTAAGATTTCGTAATGAATATAGGATTAATACTAATTTTTTCAATTACAGCTAAAACAAGTTAAGTGCATGCCCCGGTCATTGTAATATCGATTATTTGGTTAATTCTCTACAATTACTGCAGCTTCTAGTTAACACAGATATAGTTTGATAGTAAATAAATAAATAAATATTCTAAAGAAATTTTATTTAATAATAGCCAAAAATCGATTTCAACTTTCAAATCTCATTATCTCAGTTGAATGAATTCTACACTTAGCTTATTTTACCAGTAAGCAGACGACATAATATGTTACTATAATAACAATTTGTAAATTGTAATTGTAATAATTGTAATTGAAAGAAATGTTGAAATTGAACTGTAATTGAAAGAGTTGACTGTGTAACATTCGGGGAAGCCCGACAAGTTACGGTCCCGAGGGGGGTCCTTTATCAAGGGGTGAAGCAATCTTCCGCGTCCGAGTCAGGTTTTTGTTTTATATTATAGGAGGCAAACGAGCAGACTCGTAACCAGATGGTTAGTGACTACTTTCGCCCATGGACACCTGCAACTCAAGAGTCACAAGTGCGTTGCCGGCCTTTGTCCGACTTATAGAATAATTTATGAGAATAAGTCGAAATTTTTGAGTATATATAAAAGCAATTTCATTAGAAAATTTGTTACTACAACGACTTTGATGGTCTTTATTTTTTATTTTCAGTTACATATTTGTTATTAGATATGTTGATATCATTATAACGTACATATGAATGTTCGTGTGAGCGCCATGCTTCGGCACGTATAGGCCGGCTCGACCGGAGTGATACCACGGCCTCACAGAAAACCGGCAGTGAAGGAATGCTTGCTTTGCTTTCCACCCCGTGAGAGAGGATACCGGAGGCCCTAACCCTTCCCTCTCCCTCTCTTCTCTCTCACCTTAAAGAAGGCCGGCTACGGACTTGTGACTTTTGAGTTGCAGGTGCCTATGGGCACTTACCATCAGGTGACCCGTCTGTTCGTTTGCCCCTATACCATAAAAAAAATAATTTAATTATACTTACAAGTTTAACTACGTCTTTCAATTCATTTTACTCACAAATTATTAACATATAATTTTGTAGTTGTAAGCTTGTGTTTCGAAGTACTGGCAGTAACTAAAGGGTCTTTCAACAAGGATGGGTCGATGTTAAAATTTAATAAAACAAGATGTGTGTGAGATATCGAAATTTATTTTTTATTTGAAAGGCCCATTTATGCCATTATGGATGGAATATGACATCGTTCAAATGTCCGCCGCGGCTTCGTATGGTGGCACGAATCCGAGAGGTCCAATTTTTAATGACTCTGCTGCATAGATCCGGCTGAATCTGAGCGATGGTAACTTTTTGTGGATGCATTGTCACCTAGTGAACCTCATGTGGGTTGTGGTCATCCCATATACGGCAATTTTGCTTATTAACAAAACCATTCATCCAAAAATGTGCCTCGTCGCTAAAGATTATTTTTCGGCCAAAATCGGGGTCCTCTTCCAAGCGTTCCGAAGCCCATTCAGCGAACACACGGCGTTGTCTATGGTAATTAACTTTGAGCTCTTGGGTCAGTTGGATCTTGTACGGATGCAGGCCCAAGTCCCGACGCAAAATTCTCCAAGTTGAAGTCTGCGAAAGGCCGAGTTCTTGTGCACGGCAAGAAATCGACTGCCTCGGAGTCTCCTGAACACTCTTACGTACAGCGGCGATGTTTTCGGCCGATCTGGCGTTCCTTTGACGTAAAGGTGTTGGTTGGTTGTTTACCGAACCGGTCGTCTCAAATTTGGTCACCAATCGTTGGAGAGTAGACTTTGAAGGGCCACCGTGTCTACCGTTAAATAGGCGCAATGCGCGCAACGTTTGCACTAACGAACACTCATTTTGATAATAAAGTTTTATCATTTGCACATGCTGCTCAACCGTGTAACTTGCCATGGTGATTTGGCATCAGTGACTGAATAAGAAAAAACAGATTTGACAGATGCCGCCAAAACAAAATGGCCGCCACAGATTATTAACATCGATCCGCTCTATTTGAAAGACCCTTTACTTAGTAATCTGTGGTACTGATACTGCGGAAAAAACTGAAGACTGGCAACCAGACTGCTGATAAACATACTTACATATTTCTAAATACATACATATTATAGTTAAATTACACCCAGACGAAAAAAAAAATGATCATGCTCATCACACAATTATTGGTCACACAAGTAATGGGTGGAAATCGAACCCGGTGTGTGTGTATGTATGTATGTACTTGTGTTTTATAGATTAAATATTCTACTGAAGAACTAGGTCTAAACTTATCAAAATAATTTAATTCAGACCCAGTTACTAACTACGATCAATTCAGATAACACAAGACAATTATTTTATTGTCACTGAGTACCAAACCTCTTGATATAATTTTATTGAGCCTAAGTAGACCTCTACAATAAAATATTCCCCGTTTGTTTACCATCTTTACACATTAAAATATAGTACCTAGAACTACAAAATTTTACTACGCTTTCATATCATAAGAAAATACATAAAAAAGGCTGAAAAAACTTCATAGCCTAAAGTGTTGTTCAGACTAAGCCATGTATAAATAGCCAGCCAAAAACAGTTTACCGCGTTAACGTTTCTAGAAAAATGTTTAGAAAATATGCACTCAGTACACGAAATTATAAGAAAATTATATATTTTTTAAACAACTAAGTTTGCGCAGACAAGCATACAAGCATACTTGCAACACAGATGGTGTCACTCGTGCGTTTCCAACTTAATTTAATTTACGCACGGAAGTTATATAATCTTTATACGGTTTTTCTTACGCTACTTGCACACACGGTATACCCGAAATACACTTTTTGGATATGCGAGACGAGTTCCGGACCCGATAGGGACCCTTTACCAATTAGTAAAGTTATCATGTTCGATTCTTGTTTCAGTGCCACACTCCAACTCTTCCTGTCTCAAACCACTTTCAGAAAATCAGTAGTTAAACGTCATTCAATTAAGCTTTCGTTTTTATATGGTAAACAGGGCAAACGAGCAGACGGGTCACCTGATGGTAAGCCACCCATGGGCACCTGCAACTCAAGAATCAAAAGTGCGTTGCCAGCCTTTAAGGTGGGAGTATAGGAAGGGGGGAAGAGGGAGAGTGCAGGAAGGAGGGGACGAGGAGGAGAGGGAGAGGTTAGGGCTTCCAGTAACCTCACTCACTAGCGAAAAACAATGGAAGCAATGCTTAACTGCCGGTTTTCTGTGAGGCCGTGGTATCACTCCGGTCGAGCCGGCCCATACGTGCCGAAGCATGGCTCTCACACGAACAACGTTTAGGCTTTTTCTATTTATTGGAAAGAGTACTAACAGTCGCCCGGATAGCAAGTTACAGGATTTCCTGTTAACTCCTTCAACCAACAATCTAGCTTGTGTTAGTCACTCGGCTAGCTAACTACTTCAGTTTCATGATGTTATCATACTTGAAGGAGCGGACCCGCAACATTAATTTCATCACACTTATGCCGCTTCGATGTAACTTATCACTTAATTTTTTTCTTTCTTACGACATTACTCAGGACTATAGCAGTACAGCTGATTTGACTTTATTTCCTACTCACACCTACCCACCCTGCCCATAAAACTGTGATCGAGAGACAAAGTGAAAATAATGTACAGACGTCAAAAATTTACTTATTTTATTATTATTATTCATCAATTTTTACGATGAAGATCTTGCGGAGTTTGAGCTTCGCTCTCCGTTTGATCATTTTATCGCTATAAGAAAATAAGTAGACGACCAGTGGTGGTTTAAACTTGTCCAACTTTCTTTTATAAATCGACATTATTATCTTCAGTATATATATTTTTCTAGTACTTTTACGTCGTATACTATTCGACTGTCATTGCTTTAATTTATTCAGCGGTTATCGAAAGAAGAAAATAAACAAAAAACTATTCTTCGCTTCGACGTGTATAAGTCCTAAACCGCATTGTTTTTCTAAGTCCTGCGGTTCAATAGACAATTACTTTTAAACACTCGTAAAGAAGCTATATCTTTGTTATAGTCCTCCAGGGTGGCATTCTTATACGCCCAAAGGGCTAAGGGTTTGTACCGTCCCCTACCAACCTTTGTAGAAGCCTCATTAATTAATTCGTTGGCCAATCCTGATAAATAGCGGTAGTTGTGTACATGTAAGTGTATGTAAATTACGTTGGTAGTAACATACACTCACGCAGGGTAGATAGAGGCGTATGAGTGTTTCATTATTATATTTGGTAGTAAATGTTATGTAATTACGATTATTTTTTTTTAAAGACATTTTTATCATTACGTTATAGTTGTAATTTTTAAGACCTCGGAAGTGACATAACTTAAGCGACTTAAAATACGAAATTAAAATAAGAAAATACTTCTGATTGTCGTAAGTATATGTAGTTTGGATCACTGCTATCGGAGATCGAAGCTAATCTCATGATGAGGCCTTTTTTGTCTGTGAGTTATCTGACATTTGGATTGCCTAAAATAAGGATTAGCAACATACAAGTAGCACCAACAAATGGTGTATAATATATTTTAACCTAAGTTTTCTTCGATGATTGTCGAGTTTTATAAAAAAGAAAAGTACTTTCTAGAATAATAATTCAGATTCTTTGTTGTATGTACATAACCGTACCATAAATAAAGATATATCGATTATATCCCAATATTGAAGTATCTAAAAGTGCTTTTCTATTGGTCTCGAACATCATTTTTTAACCATTACAAAGCAGTAATTGAAGGCCACAAAACATGACGGATTTCCCATTCCAAAGCTTTTTGATACAGTCTTTAGAATCCAAGGGAGCTCTTAATATACCTAAGATTTTTATACCATCCTTCTCCTTTTTGGCATGAAGCAATTTATTTTTGCAAAATCAGCGATCACTAATCAAGTATTCGTTCAATCATAATCCCGGCCTCCGATACGCTTTTTTTAATATTCATGAAATTTCGTGTAATCTCCGTGTACAAAAAGATCGGTTTAAAAGTAAACCTTTGGTTTCTTCGGTGTCACTTGGATTTATAGAACGTGGATAGTCGCTTGGAAAGTTTGACCAAACATAATAATAATAGAAAAAAACAAATTGAGACACCGTCTGAACCCAAACTAGGCAGAGAGTGCTATGGGAACTAGACTGCTGATATATATACTTATATAGTACTTAATTACGTCAATAAATATGCAGTATGTTTCAGTAAGGTGTGGTCAAATTTAAGTTATTTGTAACCGTCAGATAGTTGATTTTGCTTGAAAAATATGTATATTAAAAAAAAACTATCAGAAGTGAAAACATAACTGACACATCTGTTAACGGAGCGTCACGGTCACGCGACTTCAGTGCTTTTTCCCCATACCAAAACTGCCTAGAGAAGTTTTCACTTCAAAAATATATTTGGGAAATCGCTTCCCCTTATAGGTAGGTGCACATTTCTAAGCAATACATTATGAATTTATGAAGACATTTTGAGAAAAATCTGGATCAGCAATCAACATCCTTGGTATTAAATACCTATAGCACCATTCATGTCTGTCCTCTCTCATATGAAATTTAGATTCATCAGTCAATTTTCAAGTTTTAAAATAAGATTTCTGATTAAAAAATCACGATTTTTATTAAAATTGTTAGCGCTTTACGTTATTCACTGGGTCCATATGACTCTAAAATATGAACACACCTTTCTATAACAACTTGTAGATAAATTATAACCAGACACAGACCAAAATGATCATGCTCATCACACAATTATTTGTTCTGGGTGGGAATCGAACCCACGAGGCCACGACCTCTGGCTCAAGCAGTAAGGATCATGAACCACTAGACCAACATGCCCATACAAAATATCTCGTTACGTTCTAATTTGTTACACACTATCTACTTTTATGATAAAAGGATTAGCTACCCTACCAACCATTATCATTACAATTGCAAAAACTGTCTAGTATTTTTTTACAATTATATTGGGTAAATACGCAAACAATGAGTGTAGTAGGTCCTCTGCTAGTTTTTTTTTTTTTAAGAGGAATACTTGCAACGTGGGTCACACATTACTGGTATTACTGTTAACCCCTCCAGCTAAGCTAAATGCTTGTATTAGGAGTGGGTTCACGTCGGTAGTGTACTGGGTGGGGTTCGAAACCGCAACCACTGGATCGCAAAGCCGACGCCTTAGCCACGCTACCGCCGTTGCACATGCTATGTTATCGACAAGTATAAAATAAATCATTTCTACAGTATTACTAAATAATAATAAACAACAAGCTAATATCACAATATCATTATTTCTCTGATGTTCATTGCCGTATACATCCGCTAATAAGTAATTATTAATGTCTAATTGTAACGCTAACACAATAAGTCACAACATTGGCTCAATGATGTCACTGTATATCGTGTTTGTATTATGTCTACATTGAGTCCCAAATAACTTGTACCTTCATACCGTATTGATTTTGCTTGCCTTTTGTCCGGCAGTCTGTTTTGGGAGGCTTCTGATCTGTGTTGTGTTGTTTAATTTGCACAAATTATGATAAACTTTTTTAACTGAAAAAATATTAATAATAACCTCAAGTTAAAAAAAATTTCTGAACAATCTAAAGATTTATACCTAAAGTGCTACAAAAAGAAATCTATCAACATAAGTAAATATATCAGCAATATTCGAGTTTATTTTGAAGTTGCCAGCATTGTATACCATGTGTTTTCAAGTCATTTGTTGGTATTTTGTTTACGGTATTCTGCTAAAAAGGCTGATAAATAAGTGCTTTAGTATTTTGAGTTGAACCTAGTAAAGATATTATTTTACATGATTTAATCAATCTGTCAGCTTTTTTAATTGCGTAAATGGTACCAATCAATCATTTTGCAATTAAGTCCATACCGGCTACCTACTTCTCTTTTGATGATATAAATAATTTATGGAGTGTATTTATTACGACACATTTACTTATTTCAAAGAATATCTCTTAAAATTACAACATAATGTTCTATAAATTGCTTATACATATTATTGCTTGTGCTCCGAGGAACTGTTTGACATGATCCCCACGGCCGCATTCCACCAACCGTAGGGCATTCACCCTCACACCTTGGAACCTAAATGGTCGCGTACAGTGCGGTGCCAGAGGAACTTGAAAATGAGCTCTGTGCCAAGGTTTTCCCGAGGGTATGGGGTTCTTCAAGAAAGGAATATACTATTATATATTTCAAGCAACGTGCATGCGAGTCCTCTGGAATTCCATGAGTACGTGGTGTAAACAAAAACAAGAACTTATCAATAAAGTTAAACAGATTTATTAAAATTCTATATTTTATTATTTTCAAGAAGTAGTAAAGGTATAAATAAATAGATTTAGGTATATGAAATAATCGCAAAGTAACAACTAGCACTCTGTTACAAGAATGACTAATGATCTACATATTCTTCTTTACATTCAATTAATAAGTGATGACGTCAAAGCATAATATTACTTGTAAAACGTTAACTATCCAAGTTTATCGATCCACGTAACATTAAAACGAAACTAGGGGATTGCGTCTTTTAAAACGGAACGTAAATCTAAGCGAACGGCGATTTGTAAAAAAATCGGATATTTTTTGCCGAAATACAGATTTGTTTGTTTACATTGCTAAGGTATCTGATATATTTTATTGGTTTAGGATAAATGAAATGTGGTCTCTATCTTAAACTTTATGGGTATTCGTAAAGTGTACATCATAATGGTAAACAAGGTTCAATGTTGGAATGGAATATTCTGTGTTATTTTGAGTTTAGAAGGCGCATACTAAAATAGTTTGTGAGAATTTTAAATGCAGAATATATTATTTTAACAATTGTCATCCCCTTGTTAAAAGTAATTTAAGCAAAATAAAAGAAATATTTAGAAAATCAGAGCAGGAATTTTATAATGGTGTATTCAAAAAGTGTGATAGGGTAGAGTTATAAAAGTACAACACAATGTTAGTTAGTTGTTTTAAATGCGGCGTCAATTGTCATATCTAAAAGTCATCGATCAATTGTCTTGAGGTCTAATGTATGTTTAGTCGCATAAATGGTACTATTATTTTCAATGGTTAGAAAAATACACAGACATATTGTGATTATGTAATAAGTGGGAAAGCCATGCTTCGGCACGTACGGGCCAGCTCGACCGGAGCGATACCACGGCCTCACAGAAAACTAGCTTGAAGCAATGTTGTCGTTGAGTTTCGCCGAGTGAATGAGGTTACCATAGGAACTAACCTTCCCTAGGCCTACTCCCACCCTTTCCCTACTCACATCTGACCCGAAAAAATAAAAAAAGAAAGTCGTCGAGATACTTATTTTAAAAACTCTTTGGTATTCCTTAATCTACCAAAATATACATAATTTGGTATATTAAGGAATAATATACGAAGAAGTATTTATTCATTTCAAATGTATTAATACTTCTTCGTCTTTAGCTTAAAATACATAAAACATTCTCCAAAACCTTGTCTACCAAATTTTAAGTTACTTTTACCTATCAAATATTATGAAATAACTTTTTCCTGGCGTCAACTCCATCATTAACTTTGACACAGTCCCCTACGTGTGACTTACGAGTATTACGAATGGACTCTACTTGCCGACAACTTTTAATAGGGCCTCCATCAAACGTCAGCTAGTGGGAAAAAATAATTGTGGCCGACGGCAATTCGCTAGAAAATAGCAGTAGAGTAACTTTGAGTAGTCTAATAAATTAAAAGAGAATGTTAAACCTTTCGACTATAAAAAAAGTGTTCTAAACGACGTGCATATAAGAATTATCTTTTCCTTTGGTTCAATTTTGAATAAGGGATTCTGTTTTATATGTTAACCTGTTACAAAGCATGTTTTACGCATCTTAAGTGGTATTATTAAGTCTTTATTCTGTCCGATATGATTTGCAGCTAAGACTGTTTTCCCATTAGACAATTTTTCTTTATGTTGTCGCCACGTCAAAAACTCTTATTTATTTTGCTAAAAATAGGGGAAAACTATTAGATGATAACACAGTTGACTTTTTAATAAAAATAAGTTAATAGACATTATTTTGACTGGTTATATCGGTAACGCAACGGCAACAAATCGATTGATAAATATTGATGAATAGTGGGGTTATAAAAGAGTAGGAATGTATTATATGTGAAGAACTATCACTTGAGTGCGGATAGAGGTACGAACTACTTGGCAGTTACTGTTAGTCAGAGATTTTCATTTTTTATATCAGTGGTTGTGAGACTGGTTCTAACATTTATATACAATTATTAACTTGGGAAAAATACCTAAGACCCGCTAGATGTTAAATGGTTATCGGTGCCTGAAAACCTGCAACAGCAACATTTCTGCGTTCCTAACAATAAGATGTTATATCTTATTGTTAGGAACGCAGAAATGTTGCTGTTGCATGTTTTCAGGCACCGATAACCATATTAAAGTATATTAATTTAAATCTATCTACCCTACTATTAATACTGCTTCACAACAAAACGCTAAGTGACGACCCTACAAAAATAGCTAGTTAGATTTAAATTAATATACTTTAATATAAATGAACAGGCACTTTCATATAAACTTCTCTTTTAACTGTACAACAACATGAAAACTTTCCGAGAGGAAATATTACGTGGATAAATGAAAAATATTTCTTATGACGCAACGGAAGAATGAGAATCTGTCAAAAGTTGACTTAAATCTGTTAAATAAATAGCTACTATTATTGTTCCTTGTGTTTTTAAGCAGAGATGTTTTTGAATTGCTCTTGTTGAAGAACTTTTCTGAAGATTGTGAGTGTCAAATAGGCTAAAAGAAAGAGAAGTCAATATATCAGTCCGAAACAGAAAGGACATAACAAAATACTTCCTCATTAGTAAAGTTTCTTCTTCTTCAATCTACAATGTCGAAAAAGTTTTATTTGATTATGTTAATGGGAATTGAAGCGACTGTTTGGCAATGTTGCCTTTGGACGGCCTTACGTTCTGATCAGGTTACACTGGCCTTGGTCACAGGCTGCCTGATACAAGCGATATGCTCGTTCCGTTGTTAAGTCCCAGAGTCGCCAGAAATATCAACAACTTTACTTAACTTTAATTTTTAGTAATATTTATGTTCAAGAAATATTAAAGTAATCAACGGTGCCTGCTTTGAACCTTATTTACTTGTACTTGTAGTTCAAAACGTCAATTCTCAGAACTTTTAGAACTTACATAAAATGTAACTTCAAATTGTATATACATATGTATGTATACTCATCACCTATAGAAACCCAAACTTTTGCCAACATCCAAAGGTTAAACTCTTGTAAAACTTTGAGACAAAACCAGCGGAATTAGATAAAAATGTAAATCTAATGCTTGTGCAATGTGCATACTCTTAATGCTGTCGCATTATGCAATCTTTGAGGCTAAAATGTTAATTTTGTAGTCTTTTATGTAGTCGGCAGAGCTTAAAGACTAAGTTAACGCCTAGTGCGAGAGTTCTGGTTAGTTTTTTTACCGACCTCAAAAGAGGTTCTAAATGCGACTGTTTTTTTTTTGCCCCGGTGACGTACCACCCAAAGGTGAAACCTTAAAAAAACTTTAAAAAAACATATGAGTGTTCCGCAGCGGTAAAACATTCGATTCAACTGTGACGTCGGAAGTCGCGGGTTCTGTACCCGCTTATTTCAAATATGTGTAATGAATAAATTCTATTTGCATTTGTCTTCGTGGTGTATAACATGTGTAACAAGGTAGGTAAGAGTAGTTTTGGTCTACTTAGCGCGGTGATATATCATGTGGCAAAATATTGAAGTATATCATTATTTCGAACAAAATGGTCGTCGCTGTTGCTAAACTGTACAAAGGCTTCAAGAAACTGATGTAATAAAATTTGTGTGTTTTTGTTTATTTCAGGGTAAGGTGTTACATAATGATTGTTATTTGTTTCAAAACCCTCGACTCAAAAGTCCCTTCAACGGTTAGAAAAGAGCTGATGATCTTCGAACGGCTGAATATATTTTCTTGAATTATATCTATAAACGCTCTTGATCAACACACAAAAAAAATTGGTTTATCTGATCAAGAGCTATGATGCCACAGACACACACTGATACGTTTAATTTAAAAACACCCTCCTTTCTGTGTTGGAGGTTAAACATTATATATGTTGGAACAAATCCAAAGAAACAAGATCACTGGTTTTGTATAATTTCACTTATTTTCGGAGCAGTTCGTCTGAAAAGGATTTTTATCGCTTTCGTTTTATTAATGTAAATTGCTCCCAAAGTGGTTATGTGGGAGGCAATTTGACTCGTTTCATATATTATTAAAGATTTCAATTCTGACATTTAAAATACACCACGTCTTGCCTTTGTTTGATGTTTCAATATCGTTCGAAATATAAATAAAAAATTACGTCTATTATAAACATGATTATAGTATTCTAAGGTTATTAGGTTGGTTTAAAATAATATAAACAACTAGCTGCCCAGCCACGCCTTGCTGTGGCTAAGTAATTTGTAATAAAAAAATATTGTGATTATAAATTTAGATAAAAACTCTTAACTTGCCCAACTGCACGCAGTGTTCAAAATTTCACTAAAATCGGTTCTTTAGTTTAGGAGTTCATAGCGGATAAACCACGTGACACGAAATGTTTATATAATTTATAATAATAATAACATCACACATGACTTATCAATAGAGATCGGATAATCGGATGCATATTTACCTAAAGTTATTTTTTGGATAACAAATTATGGCCGCGGCTTCTTAGTATATTTTTATTTAAAATAAAATCCCGGGATTCCGGGATCGCATAACTAATCGGATGTATATTTAGTTTAAGTTAATTATTTTTAAGTTAAGGTGTTTCCCATTCGAGTATGTACGTATGTAAGGTGTAAGAGAAATGGTGGTGTGGTAAATAAGAAAACAAAAATTAATATAAACTTATTTATTCATTACATCACATAATATTTTTATGTTGTACACACAGAAACTACATAGAAGAGAAATGAAAGATAGAAAAGTTGTACATGGGCACTTTGGGCAATATACATAAATAATTGTCATTCAAGAATTTGTTCTTGTAACAGAGCAAGTGTCATTTGTGTCAAACTGGGGTTTATTACATCTCACGGAGTATAGGTACACTTAAATTTGAATTTCCCGGAATCACGGGATTCTTTCGATAAATATTTCCATAATAGGCAACATCTCAACTTTAGGTAAAAATGCATCCGAATATCCGATCATTACTCATCAATCATACTAACCAGACTGCTGATAAACATACTTATTTTTTTTAAATACATACATGTTACAAATAAATTACACCCAGACACAGAACAACTTATAAAGCTCTTCACATCATTATTTTTCGATGGGATGGGATGGGAGGGGGATGGGAATCGAACGGCCTCTTGCTTAGAAGTCAGGGTCCCTAACCACTAGACCAACAGGCCAGTCATATAAAGATATGTTCTGTTAAATAACATGGTATCTTCGACATATTTGGGCTAAGGGGTAACCACTTATTTAACTGGTTTCCCTACAGTGCAAATAAATAGTTCTCTAACAACTCTCACAATATTCTGAGTACTCCTATTTTTCGAGGAATGAAACTCCTATTTACGTATCGAGAACAATATATACGAGACAGGAGTTTTCAAACCACTACCACTTAAACAGTTGACGGGCTGTCGAAGAAGATTCTATAAAAGATCTTCCACATCTACCAAAATTGATTACAAACGGATATGCGGGCAAAGCCAATGTTCAGAAACTTTAAAACCTGACCTCACCCGCTGACCCCGTAAATATAATCGTTGTCTAAAAATTTGAAAGCTTTTAGTAAAAAAAAATATTGCCCAAGCGCATATACACAATTCTGTCTCGAGATAAATCTCCTATTTTTACAGTCTCTCTTATTAATTTTATGCACCCTACAGCAGCCACTATAAGCAGACAACATTTTTTATACAACTGAATTGGGAAAGACCTCCTCGTCCAAAAAGACTCACAATTCAATCATGTGTACTCACCTTTATTCTCTTTACAATATATCCCATTACCCATGATCCTAGATCCTTGGTGATACTACTCACCAGAAGGTATAACAGAAGGGCGGGCGTCTCCAATTTAAGAAGAACACTTCTGTGCACCTACTTAAATAATTCCATCAACATGCGCCTTACGCCAAAATATTTCTCTTCAATTGACAGCTTTCATATTCTTAGACACACAATAGGTTTCTCAGACGCTGTTGGGTATATCCACATTTCAGTTTTGCCGCGACCCTGTCGGCTTACGAATGAAAGCACTTACTACATGTTACGGATGTTACTTCGGTTTCACGTCGGTTTTACATTCGAAGAGGGAAATGTCACTACTAAAATATAATATCTGTTGTACTGTTACATAAAATAGGTAAACAAATAAAGATTTCTTGTTATAGACAATCATATCAGATCCATACTCCTGACTAATATTCAGTAATATTTAAGTATGTTTATCAGCAGTCTGATTACCATAGTACAGGCTCTGCCTAGTTTGGGATCAGACGGCCGTAACTCTATTTGCTTTGTTACCTTTTCACGACTAAACAGATCGTAATGCAATTTGCCAAGGACATAGGATATTCTGAGGAAGGACATAGACTACTTTTTATCACATAAGAATGTACGTTTCAAGTGGGATAAATTTGCATTTTCCGAACAATTTCGCGGGCAATTTCATGAGAACCGAAAATAAGGTAGCTGAACGTAAGCGTCATTCATCCCCTTAACGATGCTTTTATCTTTAACTTGTATTGATACTTATACTTGCGATCTACTGGCTTCAGTTCGAACTCCACAAGTGAATGTGTGAGTGTGAAATTCCTTTTAGGAGTGAATTCACATCGGTAGTGTTCTAACACTACCGATTTGAATTCACATAAAAGGAATTTAGCGTAATTATGAGTGTCAGTAAAAATTTGAGTAACGCTGTAAAAGCGTTGTTCTCTTTATTTAATCAAACAAATTTGGGTTCAGGGTTTGAACAGCAACAGCCACATCGAGTTACAGGTATGACAGGTACGATCCTGACCTGTTAGAGGTATTGCTGACAGTCCCCAATCCATCCATATAAGTAACTAGCCTAGTTTATGGTCACTGCTCTGCTCCTGTTGACCGTAGCGTGATGTTATATAGCCTATAGCCTTCCTCAATAAATGGGCTATCCAACACTATAAGAATTTTTCAATTCGAACCAGTAGTTCCTGAGATTAGCGCGTTCAAGCAAACAAACAAACAAACTCTTCAGCTTTATAATATTAGTATAGATATCACTTGGCAAAATTCTACTTTCTTCTACTCGAACTGAAAACTAATGAAATGGGCAATCGCACTCTTACAGAAGATCGGAGTCAGACGGTTAGAGGGCACTACCAGCTTACTGTTGTTTCAACTTTTGGTGAGGAGGTTTTACAGAACTCCATATTAGAAGTGGACGGGGTAGGGCGTGGTGTTGGAAACTTCCAATTGACCTCTGGTTCCAGTAACCACGTACCATCAGCGTGCCGTGAGCATGTTTGCCAACAACGTTGCGTGTAGTGCGTGTAGAGACGTTTAATTATTGATTGACTTGTTCAAAGGGATGACTTTTTCATACCATTTAATAGAAACTACCTCCAACTCACTAGTTTTATTTCAGCAAAGGCAATAAACTAGCTTTAAGATTGCCAGCCTTAAAGTAGCCACCGGGTCAGCCTATAAGAGCAAATTTAGAACAAAATTGAAGGGAATTTTCATCTCCTGGGTTGTGGTAATAAAACTAAAAGGGGCCTAAATCCATGATTACGCTTTCGCTAAAGTATGTGGGCGTTGAGAGCGCAAAAATGAAATCGAGACGAGTCATACGCAAAAGGTCAAGGGCAATAAATATTTTATATTGGTATTTTTTTTTTTGTATAAATAATCTGTCGAATAAGCATACGGTTCTTAAGTTACCGGTTCCTATAACCCTACTTACACTGGCTAAGGGTTTACTGTCTAAATGCGGTCTTCTGTAGAGGTAATTCCAAAAGTGTTTTTTTTTTTTAATAAGAACTTTCTTTTTAATATTAAGTATAATTTATAGTTTTACGTTTTACAACAATCATTAAGTGACAATATTGAACTGATGTCCTAGCTAGGCTACGTAGTAGCCTGTATTAAGGACAGCAGCCATCAATTCCTACATACGATACATTGTATGCTGTTAGACTTTTTTTGCAAAACTTAAAAATAAATAATTAAATACTAAACAATAAAAACTTAATCTGTAGAAGGTGGCTGCTTGCTTGGTGTTGGGCATGTATTAATGTGGTAAGTGTGTAAGAGTGAGTTGGTGTATGTGGTGTGCTTGTGGGTGTGCATGTAAGTGTTGTTGTCGTGTGTTATGTCAGTGATGTAAGTAAAGATTCAGTATCGTCATAATTTTTAGTACATAGATATTGGATAATCTGTTTTTTACATATATGTTTCGGAGACGTGTGTAGTGGAATTACTGCATTTATTCTGTTATATAGAAACGGTCCTAGATAGAAAAAGAACCTTTTCGTAAAATTAAAGTATGGATGAGGTACATCATATACTTTGTGTTTTCTTCTAGATGTTGTTTGCGGATTTTGAATTGGAGATTTAGTGTGCTGTTGCAATATCGCATTTAGTATGTAAGTTTGCCTGGCGGTAAGGACCTTGCATTTCTATTAGAGGTCAAGAGTAGGGTACAGAATAGTTCGAAACGTCCACCTTCAGAATGGCTCGCTGTGCGACTTCAAGAGGTTTTAAAATGGTTTTGGCAACGCCACCCCAACTAGTTATGCAATAGGAAACTACAGCTTGGAACAAAGCGTAGTATACGGTACGTATAATATGTACGTTAGTGACATATGTGCTTTAAAGTTAAGATGCTTATCTATCGTTATAACTAAGTATTTAGTTGTGTCAGTAGATGTAATAAATGGACAACCACAAGTAGCATTGACGAGCCATGTATGAGCTTGCAAGAATATTGGAGTCGTAGGTTGTGAAGATGAGTTAAGGGTAAATTAAATGAGCTTTGTTTTTGAGGTATTCAAAGTGAGCGAATGAGATACGAGCCAATTACGTACGATATTAAAGCCGTTCTGGGTGGTAGTTTGGAGCTTAGTCCAAGAGTCATCAAAGAAGGTGATGGCAGTATCATCCGCAAAAGAAATAACATTTCCAGAGTCGAGTTTCATATCACAGAGGTCGTTAATAAAAACCAGAAACAGAGTGTGGCCTAAAACACTGCCTTGTGGTACTCCGTAACTAACAGGCAGCTCATTACTTAGATATTAGGCAATTTTAACTCTCAGTGTGCGGCCCGATAGATAAGACTGAAATAGTTGGAGTTGTAGGCCTCGTACGCCAAGATGTTCAAGCTTAGTTAAAAGGCAAGAAATCGGAATGGTATCGAATGCCTTAGCAAGATCAATGAATATAGTAAGACATGTTTTGCATTGATTGAGTTTGTCAACAATACCGGTGATTAATTTCAAGGCAGCATCAGAGGTCGATTTGTTTTTTCTAAATCCAAACTGGTTGATTGACAATAAATTATTTGACTCTAGGTAACTAACGAGTCTGATGTTCATTACTCGTTCCATTACCTTGGATAGGGCAGTTAGTACCGCGATATTACGATAGTTGTTAATGGTAGCGCGGTCACCTCCCTTATGTATGGGATGGATGATACTCAATTTAGAGGAAGAAGGGAAAACACCGGTGTCGAAACAAAGATTAATAATGTGGCATAGAGTGGGTGATAAAAGTATACAGTACTTCTTTAAAAAGGTGGTGGAGATGCCATCGTGTCCCATCGCAGCGTCTGATTTAAGAGATTTTATAATAGTAATAATCTCATCGGGGGTTGTTCCTAAAATAACGAAAGAGTTTCTGTTACTTGTGTACGTAGAGGTAAATTGGGAATCGCTGCAATGTGTTCAAAAAAAATCTGTTGTACCTTCTCTCCCAAAAATTTACATGTTTTTTGTTCTAAAATACTAAAGGCCTTAACCTTTCCCTTCTCCCCCCTATCCTCCCTCTAATCCCCCTCTCCCTTCTTCCCACTCTTCCCCCCTTTCCTCTTCTTCCCCTACTCCCACCTTAAAGGGCGGCAACTCACTTGTGACTCTCGAGTTACAGGTGCCCATGGGCCCGTCTGCTCATTTGCCCAATATATCATAAAAAAAAAAACAAAAGAACAGTACTCCAACTTTACGTTTCAACCTTGCTTTGTATCAAATGATATTGGCTAAAGGTTATTTTTTCAGAAAGTCATAATTATAATTGTCATAATAATTTATTTATTTGCAAATATGGGTATATATTATTGAAGTAAACCGATAATATAAAAAATAATATATTACAAAATCTGTTGAAAAATGTAATTGTGAAATAGTTAAAATTTTTATGTTTACTAAACATTTTTAAAATTTTAGCGAGTAAATCATACATACTTTTATGTAAAAGTACCTAAGACATCCAGTGCCCATTTGAAAGTGTTATTCAATAAATTCCAAAATGTAAGCCGGTAGGAATCATCACATTGATCCTTTGCTAACTGACAAGTGGTTATTATGCCTGGTGGATATTTGTTATTGTGTCCGGGAGATAAGTGTACTTTAAATGAAAACGATTTTCCCACACCAATGGGTTTCTACCCTTCCCTTTCCCTTGAATATAAACGGGAAGGCATATAGTCTATGTAGAAGACAGTCCCACTCTTATAAAATAGGAAAATTTATTTATTTATTCAAACTTTATGCACACATAGTACAGAGGCGGACTTAACGCCTAAGGCATTCTCTGTCAGTCCACCCGGTGATGCAGAGAAAACAGCAAGTATTGGAAATATTATAGTTTATTAAATATGTAAAACTAAATACGTAACAAACAGTACTTAAATATTTTAATATATAATGTCTCGGAGCACAATCTAAAGCACTTTGTTTATTTTCGATTTGCTCAAATCCTACTTGACAAACAGACAACAGATAACTTAAATAACTAGAGTGAACCCTAAAACTAAAAATCAAGAAACATACACGTCCATGAAGCGCTATGTTTCATATGGTGTCCGACAGGGCAGTGTCTTTGGGCCGCCATTATTTATTATATATATATCAATGACTTACCAAATGCAACGATTCAACCGAAGACCCTATTTGCTGATGACAGCACAGTTACTATTTCATGTAAGGATATAAACAATTATGAAATTGACATTAATAAATCATTGACATCTATTATTTCATGGCTCGCTGCAGTCTGTCGTATGCCTTATTTAAACTTGCTCCAATTGTTACTAATGATGCACTTCTCTCAGCATATTATGGTCTTGTTGAATCAGTCTTGAGATATGGCATAATTTTTTTGGCTAATTCGACTAATAAAGATGTAATCTTTAAAATGCAAAAGCGATGCATTAGAGCCATGTTCGGAATCCAAAGTACTGAGAGTTGTAGTCCGCTTTTTAAACAATATAAAATTCTTACACTCCCATCCCTATATATATTGGAGGTGGCCATATTTGTAAAAAGAAATCCTCACTTATTTCCCACGCTATCGGACAATGTAAAACGCAATCGCCGCGACAATAATAGACTCTGTGTACATCCAGCAAAAACAGCCCTGCTGCATAAAAGCGTGGTATGTAAGGCGCCGTTGATGTACAATAAAATTCCAAAAGATATTAAGATCCTAGACATAGACGAATTGAAAACAAACTTGAAAACTTTATTAGGTGAAAATTGTTATTACAAACTCGAGGATTTTTTGAATGACGACACTTTATAACTACATCATGTATCAATGATCTCCATAATTGTAAAGGTTCAAATTATTGAAACTGTAATTTTGACTGATTGTTTTCTTGTATTTAATAGATATATAGAATAGATGAATGCAGTTATTATAATTATGTTGTAATATTGAAGGTTTTATGTTAAATACAATAATTATAGACAATTAAAAGATAAATATGTATTCCTATAATATAAGATAATAATTAGTAATGATATTAGAGTACTTAATTAAAATCTTAATATCGTTTTTGTTTCTTTAATACTATTAAATAATTTTGTGTTACATGTAATAATAACTTTATTATCATAGAAAAGCACCATTGTAAAGTAGTTCATTATTTGTACACCGGTAACGGTCAAACATGTTGATCAAGAACATTATTAATTAACATCGTCAATATACACATGTTTATGCAAATAAAATATCTTGTATCTTGTATCTAAAGCACTTGTCCTTGCTCTGACTATAATATACTCTATGCACACTTGTGTTAATGGAAACAAGTTAATACTTCAACTCCAAATCACATCGATTTTTCCAGATTTTCTTAAATAAGAAATATACTATTTCATAGAAAGCTATATCGGAATCGAATACAGTTCAATCGAATAAATCTAAAACATGTTTGAACATACGAGACTAATATAACACATTGTCGTTTTTTGAACCATCTTGCTTCGAAGTTGCAGTACTTACAACATGCTAACAAATACACAAGTGATGATAATATCATTAATCAAATTCATAGTAACCACAAATAACTTCCACGCCATATACAGTACCAACATCGATAAAATCTACACTATACATAGAAACACAGCAATCAAAGCTAGCGCATCACAAAATCCGTTCCGTGACAAGTTTGGACAAGACGTCAAGCCTCTGAGCGCCATATTTGAATTGCAAATCCCCGCCAGGCGCACAAAGAAAACAAGACAATTAATTCGGAAACACCACTCCCTGTGTTGATGTTTAATCAGTTAAGTAGAGACGTTTAGGACCTTTTGGTTGATTTTATGCAATGTTAGGCGACAGAAAGGCATAGGTGGGATTTGGATCTCATTTTGAGTGATTTGGCGGTTATTTTTTTATCACATTTAGACCTACACTCAGACTAAGAAGATGACTTTTCACATTATAAAAAGTAATTTATGTCCATTTAACTATCGATTCGTTACGCTGTGTTTCAGCAGCCTTACAAAACCAGAATGTGTCTTTTCTTTGCCTCTAGGGAACTCGGCCATTTTTCCTCCTGTCTAGGTTAATTACGAGTAGTAGTTTAGATTTCTGCGAGTATATTTAATATATTTTCTTCTCATCACCCTTGCAGCAGTGCCTCAAAACTAAGGTCTTCAATCTGTGCGTCCTACCTGTTATGACGTACGGTGCCAAACTTGGACACTAACGGTGAAGCTAGTTAATAAACTGCTTAGAGTTTCTTTGATGGAAAATGGCACTGGCAATGGGCTGGCCACGTATGCCGAAGGACCGATGGCCGTTGGACCTAACGGGTCTTAGAGTGCAGACAAGTAAACAGAAGGTAGGATCCAGCCAGATGGACCGACGACCTAAGGAAGGTAGCTAGGATAAACTGGTTGAGGAAGGCGCGAGGACGAGGATTAGGAGAGGTCTATTTCCATCAGTTTAGCACAATATGCTTTGACAAACTTTCTTTAACTTAAATAAAATAAAATTTAATTTATTTCTAAATCATTGTTACAGTCTTGTGGCTAAGCCTTCCCTATCTTTTGATACTTGTGTTGGGAATGACTCGCATCTTCCACTCGGGTTCACCTAGATTTAGATAACAATAAACTAACTAACTAATAAAGGTATATATAATAAATAACAAATTTAATAGAAACGTTACTTAACAAAACTTCAGCTCAATTTACTTCAATTACATATTTGTGTATGTGTGTGTGTGTGTGTGTGTGTGTGTGTGTGTGTGTGTGTGTGTGTTTACTGGTATGCCCTACGGATACCTAGTTCCTTGGGATCGGATATTGTTTGGCCACATACAGGTAGGTATTTAAAGTATTGCATTGATGAATATAATTCACTTTTATGTAATCCTTATGAGTAGACTTTCAACTTCTTCATACGAAAGTATGTTTAGCCATTCTGTCAAAGTATTTTTACAAGTGTAAGCGAGCATAGGATATATTTTAATTGTGCGGTTTATTTTGAAACTACAATTGAAAGTTTATAGATATAATATAATTAGATACGATATGTTTTATGTGTGTGAAAATAACATCACTTTCCCTAAGAATATTGTTCATGCTTCTGTCTATTAAATATTTATTTTAAAGTAAATATATTTAGTACCATTAATTGTTATTTTAAGAATATGCTGTGCCATTCAGGGTCCAAAATTGAGACTATTCTATTTTTAAGTTTCTTACACCTCTGTAAACATTTTGGAATGCATAATAAAGAATTGAATTGATTATTCCTTGTGTGAAATGCTTTATTGATACAAATTTAACATGCTTAACCTTTTTTTTATAACGAGTTGGAAGATTCTCATGGATGTCTTCCGCCCTTGGGGGGCCCGAAGGGGTCTGTCGGACTCTTACCGACTAAAAACCACCCTGGTGTTCCACTGCTTGCCCATGATCGGGGGAGCGAGAATCACCATTGCATTCTTCCGCAAAACAAATCTAACCTACTAAATCAGTACATCACTACATATTATTAAACAAAATCACCCGCCACGTCTGTCTGCCTGTTTGCGATAAACGGAAAAACTACTGAACGGATTTTCATGCAGTTTCCACCAATAGATAGAGTGTTTCATAAGGAAGGTTCAGGTGTATAACTTGTTAACATTTTGTGTAAATTAGTTGAAATATGATGATGATTGTTGAAGTCTCTACAACCACTGCGTGCGTGCGTACTGGTAGACCGAACTAAGAAATAGAAAATATTTATTGACAGTAAAAAAGCGTGGGTGCTTTTTACTATACATTATAATAACTACGAAGTTACTATGTTATTAAAACGTGTTTTTTTTTTGTTTTTTAAACTAATTTATTTTTTAACTTGTATTATTATCGGTCGGTCGGGGTGCAAATTTCTAAGTTAATAATCGGACGTCATGAAGTTGGGGTAACCGGTAAACTACGTTTGAAAGAATCCGGTACATAGATAGATACAGATCAAGCCAGTATAAAGCGTGTAATCTAAACTAATATTATACAGAGGAAACATTTGTGTTTTTGTATGTATGTTTGTAATGTTTTCACACAAAAACTACTAGACTGATTGCGATGAAACTTGATATGTAGATAGCTGGAGACCTGGATTAACGCATAGGCTACTTTTTATCCCGACATTCTCACGGGATCAGGACTTACGCGGGTGAAACCGCGAGGTGCTGCTAGTTAAGCATAATTCAAGTATTCGAAATAATTTTGGTTGTGTAAAATAAAACATGTTAGTTTTTTTTTACATATGTCACTAGCTGCACCCAGCATGTGTTGCAATGCCCTTTTTTTCTTTTTTTAATGATTAAAAATGGGAGGTGGGGGCAGGAGGGTGAAAAATACTTCACGACCTATTCTCATACCTAATAAATATACAAAAAAATCGTGACAAACACCGTGACACGAGATTTGAATATATTAGAAGATGGTACTCAACTCTCAAGGTTGTCTGGCAGACGTCGCGTCGCTCTTAGCGATAAGACAGCTATTGTATTAATTTATTATGTATTAATTTAGTTACTAATGAACTGTATATTGTTATTAATATGTAGATAATGACAACAATCTTTTATTAACTAATATTCGCCTGTTGTTACTAATAAAGATATCTATTCTTATTATGTCTTAAAGAGTAACTTAATAATCATTCCACTTGCCTGTAGTAACTTAGATAAAATTGATTTACAAAATGTTGAAATAAAATTTGTTATTATTTAATTTGTCAATAGAATTTCTTGGCGGTTTATAATTAGGGTTCTTTTGAAAAATCTATAATTAAAGTTAACTAAAGTTTTAAACTGATTGATCCTATGTTTAAGTTATTTTAATAGTTACTCACTAGGATAAATCGTTATAACTAATACGTGAAGAGAATTCTTTGTACCCCTTTTTAAGAAAATTTCGCGAACGTAGTATTAACGTGAATTTTGGAATATTTACAGTTTATATATAGAAGAAGTGCAGAAAGAGAGCCATGCTTCGGCACGTATGGGCCGGCTTGACTCCGCTCGGTACCACGGCATCACAGAAAACCGGTAGTGAAGCAATGCTTGCATTGCATTTCGCCGGGTCGCATTTGAGGTTGCCGGCGGCCCTAACCCTTCCCTCTCCCCTAATCCTGTCCTTCCCTAATCCCCTCTTCCCCCCTCCCCCTCTTCTCCTACTCCCACCTTAAAGGGCGGCAACGCACGTTTGCCCCCTATACCATAAAAAAAAAGCTGAAACTTTTAAACAATATGTCTAACAACTTTAAAAATTACGTGAAAACGACTTAATGAAATTACACGTGTCCAGTATATGTAATTTCCTGTCATGGTAAGTAAGGCTTTACAATGACAGCTCAGATTATATTGGCCAATGAAAAAACCATGGTCCAAATTCGACCGTAAGCAATTTCTAGTAGAATTAAATATGTTAGTCTACAGTAAATAACGGTCATATTTATTACTAGCTGTAGTTCGCGACTTCGTTCGCGTGGAAATTTTGGTAAAATCTATTCCACGGGAACCGTACATATTTCCGGGATAAAAAGTAAAATCTATGCTATATATCCAGACTATTATACTCTATCTCTATGCCAAATTTCACCCAGATCAATTCCATTTCAGATGTCGTGTATGCTATATATGGATCACTGTCTTGACTTAATATGTACCAATCTCCTAATGTTTCCTGTCATGTAATGGCAGTAATCTGTAAGCGTACCTTTCAGAAATGAATAAATAAAAAAGGCTGTTTTGCGCGAAAAAGTAATAAACATGTATACATTATATCTATACCGGAGTGATACCAAAGCCTCACAGAAAACCAGCAGTGAAGCAATGCTTGCATTGCTTTTCGCCGAGTGATTGAGGTTACCGGAACCTTACCCTTCCCCCCCCCCTCCACCTCTTCCACTATTCCCCTACTCCCACCTTAAAGGCCGGAAATGGACTTGTGACTTTTGAGTTGCCGGTGCCCATGGGCGGCGGTAGTCATTTACCATCAGATGACCCGTCTGCTCGTTTCGTTCTCTAAATCATAAAAAAAATCCTATTTTAAAATCCAAGTCACAGATAAGACATGTACACATGTATGTACTCACGTTAAAACCATAAACTTAATATACTTAAGTTTATGGTTAAATCACAGATAAGATAGTACTTTGTTATCCGAGTTCACTGACACCAGATCGCTCCAGTGACAAATGATTTTATTGCAATAATATTACCATCATGCAGTTTCAAACTGCCGTAGTTTCAGATAAGAACATCTTAATCCCGTCCATAACTATAATAATCGCAAAATGCTAATAGTACTTAAGTTCCTATTATATGAATTCAAAGTCAATCCACTTAAGTAGTATAATTTGGACGCACAAATTTTGCACACTGCTACTTGTGGCGAATATTATGTATTTATATTTTTAATACAAGTAAGTTAGCAAACAAACCGACGCCGATGATCCGTAAAGATACGTAAAGGGTTATGTTCAAAATTGCGGCTTTTTGTTAAATTTCATAATTATCTTCTGTTTACCTATACGCATATACCTAAGCATATATTTAATTTTCTGAAATAAGTAAGACTCGGAAAAAGACGTTTTAACATTCGATTTGGTGTAGAAGCAGTAATCTGGCAATTTTTAATGGAAAATTATAGGTATAAAAGAAAACTGTAACATATCAGCAATAAAAAATTAAAAATATTTTTTAGTTTTTTTCAGTCAGTCAGTCAAGTCAGATCAATTCGAAACTTAAAAGCCCAATAACAACACTACGATAATAACCCTGCATCACTGCAGGCTTTTGAAGGTAACCTTACACCAACAAATCGTGACCGAAGACGAGAACTTCCATTTCGAGCAGAATTTTGTCATGTCGTAATTCCTCTTATGTGATATTCAAAAACCAGAATATTAAATTTATGATACAGCGATTGTAATACAGCCGCAACCGCATTAATCAATCAATCTGGCCTGTTGGTCTAGTGGTTAGTGATCCTGACTACTGAGCCAGAGGTCGTGAGTTCGATTCCCACCCAGGACAAATATTTGTGTGATGAGCACGATTATTTGTTCTGTGTCTGGGTGTAATTTATCAATATATGTATGTATTTAGAAATATATAAGTATGTTTATCAGCAGTCTGGTTACCATAGTACAGGCTCTGCCTAGTTTCGGATCAGACGGCCGTGTGTGAGATGTGTGAAGTTATTATTATTAATCAGAGCGGTTAATATATTATTATACAGATTGATCCATAATTGGCAAATTAAACAGTATTGACGTGTCAAACAAAAATAATATCTTCTCGTCTAAATATGGAAGTATTTTTCATATTTGAAATGTGTGGGATCGCCTTGTAAAAAGAGATCAACAGTTAACTTTTATAAACTAGATAATAAACAAGGTTGGAGATAAACAAGTAAATAATAAGCTTTTAAACTTTTGCGTTCTATTGAAAACGCATACGCGATGGGTTAGATAATATGTACATACATACCTACCTTTAAATTGTTTAACGTTTTCTGCACTGGTCGTTTCAAGTTATGCAAATACCCAAACTAACAGGTTGATTTCGTTCATGTAATCGCATTACTTGTGAGTAGTTTTTTTTACTTTAGTACGTTTGTTTTAAAAAAATTTGAGACACCTTACTGCTGAAGTAGCTCCATTGTATCGCTTTTGAGTCAGCGTTGAAAGAGAAAAGGTTTGCCAATACGCGGATCACATCTCACCTGTTGTGAATTTCTATCAATCAATCAATCAGCCTATCATAGTCCACTGCTGGACATAAGCCTCTCCCAATGTGTGAATTTCTATAGACAACGATAACTGCTTATCATCCATAAAGGTCGTTTAACTATATAGGTTATAAAAGCAATAGGTATTGAAATATTAAAATAATTGTGTCTTATTATTCAACCAAATAATCTAAATATAATTGACCACTCGTAACAAAACATCAGCATCGATTTCTATTGTTCCTCAAATCCATACAACTTGGGGTTACTCCCACTTATACAAATGCCAAGGTTCTCAATAAGGTCTCGCTTGGCTCGAGAGGAACTAGAATCGGGCGATATCTATATCTAGAGAGATAGATATATATATCTAGAGGATATAGTGAATTCAAATTCAAATTCAAAATCATTTATTCAATTAAGACACTAAGTGACATTTATGAACGTTAAATTGAAGCTAGAGTTAAAATCATAGATCGGCACAAACAGACGCCACAGCATGTACTGGATTGTCAAGGTAAATTAGGTGAAAAACACCAAAATCTACTGCCTGTTTGTGTCGACCTATAACTTCCAGTATAACTTCCAAAATGCGTAGGGCCTTATGAGAAGAATACTGGCAAAGAAACTCATGGCCACTCTTTTTAAAAGTCAGATCTTCAGGTACAATAGTGTTAGTGTTACACGAGAGGTAAACAGGATACAAGCTGATGCCACCTGAATTTCATTTTATTGAAATGCTCCAAAAGCTAACGTACTACAAAATAAAAATCACTCAGTGATACCGTTGAAGGTTTGAACCTATTAAACATAGAAATCATTCAAGGTGCACATCTACCTTCATTCAGTTGCAAAATCTACTGTTAAAAATAATTCGTGACTGGATTAAGAGGCTAGAGTTGCAGTTGATCGAACCAAAATAATAGTATAGGCTAAAGCATCGCTGACTAGGCCGACCAGTTACCCCAAGCAGCACCCGTTCACGAGTATGACGCATGGATCAGCCATCATCTCCTTCGCCATATCAAAGGGAAAGAAATGACCCGCCTCATGACGACGCCGCAAGCAATGACATTTTAGTGAGCATGACGAACCATAGTCGAGATACTGATAAAAATCACTAATAGTCAAATTACCATAATAATCATCACGCATTACTTTCAACTGAAAATGGTTTGGTAATAATTTAGCTTAATTATAAGACAAAGAAGTTTGTGTGTATATACCTAATGACACCTTAAGCCCAAGACTGTTTGTCGTTTAGATAATCGTTGATCGTATAGTAGGATTTCCTAATAAGGTGATTTTTTACCGTTCGCTTGAATTTATCTACAGGAAGGTGGATACATGTATATGGTGGTACATGTATAGGAATTTTATTATAAAAACGTATACCAAGACCTTCGAACGAGTTGTGTACTTTATGTACGCGACGATAGGTCCCAACGAGTTTAGACTTGTTTCTTGTATTAATATTGTGTATATCACTGTTTTTCTTATAATTATTAATGTTGTGCCTAACAAACATAATATTTGCAAATATATACTGTGGTGCAACAGTTAAAATACCTAAATCCTTAAACAACTCTCGAAGAGAGACTCTAGCACCTAAATTGTATATAGAGCGGATGGCTCGTTTTTGGAGAATAAAAATCGTTTCAACATCAGCCGCCTTGCCCCAAAGTAGTATACCATAGGACATAACACTGTGAAAGTAGCTAAAATAAACTAGCCTAGCTGTGTCCGTATCAGTGAGCTGACGTACCTTCCAAACTGCATAAGCTGCCGACCTAAGCCTACCTGCAAGGCTGTCTATCTGGGCTCCCCATTGTAGTTTACTGTCTAATGTAATTCCTAAGAATACTGTTGAGTCTACAATACTTAACATTTCATTATTTAGAGTTAAATTAGTTCCTAGCTGTTTTACATTTGGCATAGTAAATCTCACACACTTTGTTTTATTTGAATTTAGTAGGAGATTGTTAGTTGAAAACCAATATAATACATCATTTAGTGCCCTATTCACATCGTCAAAAACGGTTTCCTTCGATCGACTTTAAAAATAAGTGACTTATCATCAGCAAATAGAACTATATCACAGAGATCTTTTAAATAATAAGGTAAATCGTTTATATATATGCGAAAAAGCAGAGGACCTAGTATAGAGCCCTGAGGAACGCCCATAGTAACCGGTAATCCAGAAGACCTCGCACCATTGACATCTACATGTTGAATTCTATCCTTCAAGTAGGAAACAATTAGTTCCAAAGCAATACCATTAACACCATAATGTTTAAGTTTAAGAAAAGCGTGTTATGTTCTACACAGTCAAAAGCTTTTGAGAGATCGCAAAATACACCTATCGCATCTTGCGAATTCTCACATGCATTAAATATATGCCTCAAAAGAGTTGCACCAGCATCAATTGTTGAACGACCCTTTGTAAAGCCAAATTGTTCTTTGTGAAATAGATTATTTAGATTAAAATGGCTTTCTAGTTGTTGCAAAATAACTTTTTCAAAAATTTTACTAATAGCCGGCAACATTGGGATTGGCCTAAAGTTACTTGGTTCAGTTGTACAACCCTTCTTGAACAAAGGTATTACTTTACTATACTTCATCAGGTTAGGAAAAACACCAGAATCAACACATCAATTGAATGTTATAGCTAGAAATGGTGCTATATCAATTATAATAGTTTCTATTAATTTAACAGAAATACACCATTGCTAAAGATGTTATCTAAGCAACTTGCCGAGTGAGAAGTAATTCTTGTTGGCTCAGAAAATAAATAATTCAAGTCAAATGATTCAATTAGGCTCACTAATCTTATACTGATAGGACACTTTTCTAATATATTAATATTGAAATCTCCGCAAACTACCAAAACCTTACTACTGACACATAAACGCTTCAAAACTTCTTCCATAACTATCTCAAATATGCTAAAGTCACTCTGTGGTGGCCTATACACACTAACTATAATATGGTGTTCCAGTTCTACACAAGAAAGTTCTACAGTGCGCTCAGCAGACAAATTTACAACATCTTTCCGGTTTTTGCACTTAATACTATTAGAACAAAAATTAACAACCCTCCATGAATCGACTTCCTTCTTACATACACACTTCTAGCAGAATAAAGTTCATTATCAAGTATTAACTGGTGTGCCTGTAGCCAATGCTCTGTGATACAGAGCACATCAACATTATATTTATCAAAAAATAATTCTACTTCTAAGTCTTTCCTAGATAATTCTTGAATATTTTGATGAACTATGTTTATGGTCATTGACTTTTTTACTTTATTGCTACAATTTTTATTTATTTTTGTATTTCTACTAACAATACCATTATTGTGTAAATGATTTGATATGCAAGAGACAGGCTCTATTGTCTTAGCAATTAATTTAAAGAATTTATGTCACAATGTGCGGCCAAGCTATTGCCTGAATTAATATTAATAACGTCATTGTTAATTAGATCAGAAGGAGCACTATATGAAGCCAAATGTTTGGCTACAGTGTTCTTACATTCTAAGGGGTGCTCTATAGGAGCTGTCAAGTTAGCCAAGTTCTTGGCTGTTATTCTAAAATAATCTTATAGCGAAACAGCTATTTGTCTTTTAAAATAATACGGCAGATAATAACTATCTGTGGTTGAAAAAATATTATCACATACAATCCTATTGGTGTCAATTAAATGAAATTTATTATAAAATCTACCATTAATCTGGCTTGTTAAATTAAACATAGTCATATTTAAATTAATCCAAATATTTTTTTCATGTTGAGACAACCCTTTGCAATTGGCAGTGTAAATAGTACTATTTTATTTGCATTGATTTATTTGATTCCGATAATTGTTCAAAGTATTTTATGAATGTTTTTTTATTTACAGTACCCCTATTGCCACTGAAAATTATGAGACTAGTATTTGTATCAAAATTTGCACTAATAGCCTTTTCTAGAATCATATTATATGTTAGGTTTGGCATACAAAAGTTGCTAAATGAATATTCCTTATTTGAGTTTGTCATTAACATACCTAAACCTTTACCAATTTCATCGCTAAACATTAATATATTACTATTGGTACTGTACAATTGATTTTGACTAGTTGTTTTGCCATTCTGGAAGTTAACTACATTATTGTTATTTGATGTCAATATCCTAGGGGCACATGTTACAGGCAAACTGTCTAAAGAACTAGTGGTATCATTGTGGTTATCAGAAAACAACAATGAATCATTCCTACAATTGCATGAATTAACTAATTTATCTATTGCCAAAACTTGTTCCCTACTTTGTTTTTGTGCAATCTCATATTTACTACTAATAGTTCTCAGTTGCTCCTCAAGTTTTTTAATTTATGTTTGAAGAGCTCCTGTGTCATCAAAATATTGTGAAGACATGTTATCTACCTCTATGGAGTACATATTAACCTGATCAATTAATTGCATTCTCTGCCTATTTAATGCTTCACTATCTATAAAGAACTTATGTTTATAAATAAGTTTTTTTGTTTTTGTAATAAATTTTTTAACACGAATATACTTTTTCAATTTGTTCTTACTACATTTGATGACTTTTTGAGATTTATTAACTCTGAAGGAGTCATTGTCATTTGTAAGATCTATAATGAGAGCTGAGTTATGGTTGTTAACTACGGATGGTGAACTGGGAGCCACCAGCTCCTCATACAGACTCTGATTTGATGCTGCTACTATCCTGTCCTTGAAGTCTTCAAATGATGTTATGGTGTTGTGTGCTTCATGTAGCTGGCGTTCTAAAACCCTGATGCGTTTCAGAGCTTGCTCGTACTCATCCCTGCATGTGTCGAATGAGTCAACGAGGAGCTGTAGTCTGTCCCGAGCTTTGGTAACTTCAACATATTGTGAATGCAATGAAGACAGTTTAAGTCTAAAATTATCATTTTCATGTAAAGTATCCAAGAGTGTTTGTTCACTGTCATTTCTCTCTTTGATCAGCTGATCACACTTCTCCTTGGTAGCTTTTAATTCTCTTAATGTCATTTGGAGTTTAGCCTCCACCTGACGTGCCAATACTTTGCGAGTTTGAATAATTTGAAATTAATAGAAGCTGGAACTGGTATTAATATATTTGCGACTGAATTAGCTATAATAAATACATAAACTTTATAATGGCTTCAAAGATCTATATGGCACAGTAACTTGACAGCGGGGTGGACACTCTGACTGCTCGCTGCGGCGCTTCTGTCTTTATTCTACTGTTTCTATACAAATTCTAAAACACAATTCGAAATGATTTAAATATTACATTACCAGCCAGCTTCCCGCAAGGCTCGAAAGAGGTTCGAACCTCACAATATTATTAAAACAATAATCATTTTTACAAGTACCGGGAAGACAATCAAATTGTTAGTTCAAAATCTACGCTACTCAGCCATTCTCAAGACAGCTCTTAAAATAAACCATCATTTACAAGAGAAACAAAATTCATTGCGTATTAATATTGTAAACTGGTAAAACAATGAATAAAGATGGGAAATTCGTTGAATAGACAATGGTGGGCCTAAATAAACCAATCTTTAGAGGAGCTATGTAAAACTGATCTCAAACCTGCCGTATGCGGCGGCCGTATTCTGATTTAGTTTTCTTTCCTGCATATTTCTCTAAATTAAACGCAATATAATATTGAGAAGTAAAGTTAAGGAAAAGTAGGTAGTTGAACGGGTTTTTTTATCTTTGAATTCATTCTGAACAGCGGACATGATCTTCCATAAACCTCCGCTAAGATCAGCGCCCGAGCGCTCTTGCGTTTCACCATATTTGGATGTCTAAAATGATTGGAAGGCCTGTGAAGGGCTGGTGAGTCCTTTCACGCTAGGGCAAAACTAACACTACCAGCAAGTGGTACATGTGGTTTAAGTCGGTTCGGGTTTAAACCCATATGTTGCTATACTCTTTATCTTTATAATTCTTAAAAAGTGATTAAGGAGACCTGTCATCATTGGTTTCTAAACCATAAAAATGTCAAAAGCCAAGGATAAACCGCAACGAATTACTAGACCGGGCAAAACGAACTCGCTGGATACTCCTTGCACTTCTAGTACTCCCTCTTCATATAAACTATTTAAATACCAAATCTAATACAAGGAGTATCTTGCGCAATATGCGTGAAAAGAGATACAAAGTTTACTCTTCGTTTATTGAATAACAGTTGTGGGGCAAATATTAAAATGAAAAATATGAACCCAAAATTTCAAGTTAAAAATGTCAACATTAAAGGTAAGGCCAGTATTTAGACGTTAGATATATGAAGTGCAAGTTTAACAATGAATCATATTCACTTCTAAACCGAAAATGAAATGTGTTATCAAAAGGAAATGTGAAACGATTTTTTTTACTTATTTTTTTTACTTATTCTGCACCAAAACTCAGAAAAACTAACTCTCAATGAATTTCAGAAACGAATAGATAACACGTGTGGGATCGAACTCCCATCGCTTAAGTGAGAATTAACATATCTGACTGACTATCACTAATTCTATCACGTCCAGCTTTCGTAGAACCATCCATAAACAATACAAAAAGTAAAATTTAAGTACCTTATTATCCCCACTCGATGAGAACTATCCGAATAGAAAATAATATAGGTCGATTTTGTTCATTATATTTCTACATTTTTGATGACGGTAGTTGGAGGTCCGATACCTATCATTATTAACAGAGAATCTATTTTTTCTCTTCAGCCATCAGTCCACCCATTTCTTGTTTGTGATATTTGAAGTTGTGGCAATCAAACTGAGACTTCTAATAATGCAAGTGTATAAACCAGTCAAACAGTACCAAGATTTTGACATAGTTGCTTACTTACTAGTAATGTTTTCTAATATATGACTAACCTGTTGGTCTATCGGTGCCGGTTAGTGATCCTGACTGCTGAGCTGAGGTCGTGGGTTCAATTCCTACCCCGGACAAATAATTGCGTGATGAGTGCGTGTGCGTGCGTGTTTTCTTTGGTCGTCCTCTACCCTTGTATCCGTAAACATCCATACATAAAACTCTCTTTTCTACATTTTGTTCGTCCCATAACTTTAACGATTAAAAATTCATTCCTCCGCATCACATCATACCATGATTATCTATTATCAAGCTATCTCTAATGTATTCATACCTCACCTTGTCCATCCTAGTCACACCACACATCCATATCAACATTCGCATTTTAGCTACATGCAGGCGTTTCTTATCCGTTCTCTTTGTGGGCCAACTTTCAGATCCATACCAGACGGCGGGTCTGATGACCGTCGTATATATATCTTCTTTCAGATCAACAGGAAACCTGGGATCACATATTGTTCCTGTTACCGCACCACAATAACATCTTAAAAAAAGATTACACAATAGGTATTAAATTATTAAAAAATATATAATTTGAAGTAAGATGTATGTTCACTAATTTACAGCATCCAGGTGATAAGATATTACTTTACCAGCTAAACGGAACACAATGCCAATTCTCTAAATACGTATAAGCCGTCTTCGAGAAATTGGTAAAATCTTAATTAATTTATAAAAATATTAATTATGAAAAAACGGGACGAACGTTTAAGGACAAAAGCGCCCTCCTTTAACGAAGTTAACAAAAATTCAACAGATCACAGTTTAAATGATTTCACAATTCGAATTTTATGTTAAAACAATTCGTACGTAACTCAATAAAACTCATTGTCTGGCATTGCAACTACTTCCATCCATCGGCGCGCGGCGGACAAACGAGTTTACGTCAAAAATTCCAACATCGATAATCATAGGAACATTAATTGTCGGCAGATAACTTTGTTAACGTACCTCGTCCGGACCGAATCGGTACATCATGCGACAACATTTGCAATGCAGATCCGACCATTTTCATTTTACAATCAACAGAATAAAATTAATTCAATAGGTTCAACTGAAGAATGTTTCTGGTTCACAAAAGGAGCTTTCCAGTTGGTTTCGATGAATGTTTAATATATTTAAATTGATTTACTGAGTGTGTAACAATATTTGTTTACCTTTATAATATGAAGGTAAACTTTCATGTGTTGTTTTAATATTTAATAAAAAATTATAAAAAACGTAGATTTTATCTAAGAGCAACAAGGTCACAGTAAATGTTTATTAATAATTTGATACCTTTCTCCCGACCGTAACCGAATGGGTGATATTCAATAAATTATTAAGTTGAATCATGTATGGTTAAAAAAAAATCATCCTAAATACTTTCTAGTTAATATCAAATTACTCCATTATCAATACCGAACGAAATCAGTGTTTGAATATAGTCAGCTCAATCTCTGTCCGATGATAAAGATGAATTTGTTACCTCAAAATATAAGATATCACTAAAAAACTCTCAAAATTTAGACGTTTTTCAGTAATGTATTACTTAATATGGCGTTGGTTACGTGAATTTATAGGTTATTATATTATAATTAGAAAAAGTAAATATATTCAATTGATCTCATGATTCGTTTGTTATTGACTACCAGCACAGATTCCAGGTGGTAGAATTCATTCAAATCGGTATAACAATTACAAGGTCAAAGAGTAACAACCATACTAACTTCCTCACAGTACACACACACTCACAAACATACCCTTGTGGTTATATTCAAGGATTGATTTAAAACCTATATTAAATACGATAAAAACGACTTTAAAATGCTCACAATACGGAAAATAAATATATAAAATACCCTTTCTCGAAACTAAATCCTCCTTATAGTACAAAATCTCATAAAAAACCGTATAAAACATTGTTCATTCAAACACTATTGCCTGTGGCAGTCGTGGCTAGTGATGTGCAGAAATAGGTTTTCAGTATCGATAATTGTCAAATTATTGGTATTCGCTTGAGTATGTAAATATACTTAATACTGTTATACATTGTTGTCTTAAAACAGATAAAGAAACGAAGTGTGATTAAATTGTTTTAATACGCTTCGTGCATAAAATGTTCTACTAGGATTGACATTTCCTTACTCTTTCCTTAAACTTTTAACTATCAATAATCCTTCCATGTTTATGTTAATTTTATTATATTTCAAGTACCGGCGGTGTTAATAATGTTTGTTATGAAATAAGTTTTTATATAGGTATTACGTTTCAAAATAACTTTAAATGATATTTTTTACATGAATAACGTTTACTGGTACTCTAAAAGTATATATTTTGTTCTTAGTTAAGCCTCTTTATAATAAAGTCCATCCTTACCAAGATGAGTATAATAAAATTCATTCAACGGAAGTAACTCTTTTACAAATAACAGTTTACGAGGCTGTTTTTTAGTTCAGCTGAAATTTAAATCGCAAAGGTGCATTGAAATGTACCTTTTACCATTAATTTGTAAACTTCAAAAGATGATGATGCACTACAGCCTAAGCTAAGACATTTTTTTATACTTTTGCTTTTTACGCAGCTTCTTTGTAATTTCAAGAAATTCACTATAAAAATCAACCAAATAATTATGTTATGTTTCAACATTTATTAGCTTTATAGTTTTTCACTATTTTACATTATTTTTTACTATTTCACTAAAATCTTAAATTAATCTTTCGTTTCAACCAATTATTCGCTATATCGTATTCATCACTTCAAAATTCCCTTTTAAATTGAAATCTCCATTGGCCTCAATATAACTGATGGGTTAATTCATCAGACCAAATGGACGTTTTAAAGACGCGATAATGAGAGACAATTCCTGCGGCCCTAAACTTTTTATCGAATTTTCTTGAAACAACCTTAATTTGTACTTGAGCGTCAGTTCTAAATGAAAGTAAAAAGTTTTACTGCCAAGAGAGAGTATATTTTTTTTTTGTTATATACAGCCAAAGTAAACAAGCAAACACCTTGATGATAAGTGATTTACAACCAGTGTTGTATAAACCTATGTCAAAATGTATTTCTGACACTACGCTAACATTGCTCTTTGATCGCGTTCTTATTTATGATCACTAAGGATCGTACCGTGCTGTTACATAGCCTATAACCTTCCTCAATGAATACTCTATCCAACACAAAAACATTTATTCAAATCTGACCTATAGTTCCTGAGAAAGGCGCGTTTAAACCAATAATTAATTAAACAAAAAACTGTTCAGCTTTAATATATTAGTACAGATTGTACATGAATCACACATTAGTAATATTATTTTTAAGATCTCAAAAAAAAAATGTATGGAAGTGTTTAGCATCGGTAAAGTACGGCTCGGGGTTGAAACCACACCATTGCAAGTCTGACGACACTACTGCCGTTTTGCTTCACTCTCAGCTAAGATATAAGTAGTCATATCTTTTTGCTTTAGATATTTCAGTTATTTTCCGCAGCAAAACTCCACGTTTTGATTGTAGCAACTTGCTATAGACATTATTATTACGTGTTCTTATCTAGCTATCTCTGCATATTGTATTTTGAATCTTACACTAAATGTAAATGTAACTTCTGAAATTCATAAGTGATACATCGTAACAGAGAATGAAAAAACATGTTTCACTTTGACTTCGAGCTAAATTCTGTAGTGTTCTTCTGACTGGTAAAACAATTTAAGCATAATAGTACCGAAGAAACCTTTAACTCTGTTAAGACTCACCCTTTATTATATACATGGTTTGTACAACACAAATAACATAATAGTGTAATAATAATGTGTTGAAAATGAATAAGGAAAACGAAATAAATCGTTGCTTGTTTGGAAATACTTGGGTCCTTATTCAAGTGGCTCTTGAGTACGGAAGGATAGCCGTCAGGTTCATGTATCTATGACGATTTCCCGCCAAGCAAAGTAGCCACTGTACGAAAATAGCTCTTGAATATTCTTTAATGTTGTGTAATAAGTATTTTCTGCGAATAGAAATTGTACATTTTTATATTGGTTTTTATGACTACTACATAAAAACCTTGTCTTTAAAAATAATACGAAGCTTACTAACTTTAAAATATATTTTTACAAATTAATTATTATTGAGAAGAAAAGCTAGAAACAAAATTTTTCAACTTTCTGGATTAGTGTCTTTAGTAGAATTAACTTTAATGCCCTTTCAAAAATTTGCTGGACATTTTTTTCATTAAAAGGGCTAGGCGGTAATATGTACAATAAATTACACCATGTTTGTTAGACGTTGATCCACATCGATAGTCTACCCGATTAGATTCATAATCTTGCGATCGCGAGTGCAATGTTTAAGACATTAAGTTGTTGGTGCTATAATTGTAATATCTAAGCTTGTACATATTTTAAAGACTTCTAGAAATTAGTTAAGTGATAAAACCCATATATTGCATATTGATCTGGTAATTAAAGTAATAAAAATCTTAAACTCGATATTAAACGCCCCATCACTTTGCAGACGCGCGTGAAACGATTCGGAAAAATAATTTCCTTTCAATGTGTCATCAACGCGGTACACTTACGCAACAGATATCAAATAAACAAAACAATATAAGCTTTATGACAAAACAAGTAAGGTTCATTATTAAATTGTTAAAAATGATAGAAATTTTGTAATTAAGTGGCTTGGAGTTTGCTAATTGTGTCAATTTGTGACATCACGTGTGTGAATTTTCAGGCGGTGGGTTTAATAGCCCGCTTCTTATTTCTTCGCTGATGACGGTAATTACTTCGCGAAAGATGTTCTTTGTAATTTTGCCATATGGCGGCAAATGCCCCAATTAATCCAAGCTGATTAGAAAATTGAGGAAAGGTGGGCAGAAATCTTACCATAATATATTAAAAGCCGGAAAACTTTCTATGAAATGAAACCTTTTCCAGAAATGAAGTATGACAAGCACCTGAAAAAAAATGTTTCTCCCTAAACTTAATTTGCACTTCCAAAAAAGTTACGTAAAGAGGAAAAAAGTACATCACGTCAGACCAAACATGTCAATTTTATCACATCAAAGTAATATTCAAACTTCAAGGAAATTAAATTCTACAGTCGACCAGTTTGAAAGAACTCTCTGTGCAATCCAGTTTATAGGAGTTTTATAATTTTTTGCTGGCTGGAGGTATCCAAATAAATTGGGGACTTATAAAAAAAGACGAGCGTCATTTCAGTGGGATTGACGTTTGTAAAGTCTCAGATTATGTCACTGAGGGTTTGGAGAAATTTATTAAAATCGCAAGCTGTAGTCAAGCGTTCATATTTATAACAGTGGGTTCTACCGTTTTTAAATATTTCGTCTTTATGTGTGAAATAAGTAAGCGAATTTCCTGATGGTAAGCGTTAAGCCTGATCTACGAAAGCTAGCAAAAGAGTGAGTATCACAACTAGTACCAAAGTTTTTCACACCTTCGTTATACTTTGGGACCATGAATTTTACAGAAATAAAATTATCGGACTCAAAGTACAAAATAAGTATATGTGACACAAACAGTTGCCATATATGGAAATTGAAACAATACCATTCCAACCCAGTGGCTATTGGCGAAAAAGATGACTTATTTTCGGTTTTTCTAACAGCATCAGAAATCTATTTTTGAAAACACAAGTGATTTTTACAAGCTTTTATTTAACTTGTAATGTTTGTACGTGTGTTCAGCACAAATCTTGGAAGCTAAATAAGAACCTCTTCACGATGTCCGATTAGGTTTCAATTTGGTGTACATATGTATCTTTGGCGGCAATACAATAATATGGACCGGATGATGGAGCCGGAACTCCGCCAAATGAACTTCTTTACTAAACAAGATAAACCCATCGAGTTCGGGCTCTTTTGTTTTCTATTGGTAAGTACTTTGGTGCTATATGATATCCAGGGTGTGATGATGGAGTCGGAAGGTGGCCATAGGAACTTCTGAACTAAACAAGATAAACCAATCTAGTTTGGGCTCGATTGAAACGTCTTGAGGAGTACTTTTTTAAACATCAAATCTAGACTAAAATAAAACTTGGTTTGTATAAAAGTTTGTTTTAAAAAAAATTACAAATTAATTTATTTACTTTATTTCTTTTAACTTTTCTTCAAAATAAGATTGACATTGTGTAATTGGTACCCCTGGTGTTTTACCGTTTGTAGGCTATGTATAATTTTAGCTTAGTTTAGCAAGTTGGCAAACAAACACACGGTAAGCGGATAATGTGATGAGAGACCCTTGCAATGTCAATAGTGTCACTCGCTCATTGCTAACCCAATTCATTCGGTTTGGAGTTCAGGAGACTTCTCACCAACAAAATAGTAACGGATGGATATTTAGTTTTGAACAAAAGTATGCTGCGTCTTACCTTCTATAAAAATCCAACTATCATCATCATTTTGGCCATACAACGTCCATTGCTGGACATAGGCCCGTCTTAATGACTTATAAGACTGTTTGGAAGCGGCTTGCATTTACCGTCGACTTGCGGTGATCTTTATAAGGAAATGCAAATGTTTGTTGGCAAGTTTAGATTAAAATAAAAATAAGAACAAATTTCAGAACATTGGATTTCCATTCCCAAGTTTAATTTTGTTCGAAAGATACATCGTGTACTGCATCTCTAAAGACACATACATAGAATAGATACCTACGTGGAGTCAGTATAAATTGTAGGTGCTAACTAAGTAATAGTGTAGTGCGACCGCATTGGCATCGGTTGTTTCATTATTATAACTCTCCAACTTGCACTACAAGGACATTGATATGTATTCCCTAAAAATCAAAACATTAAGAATCAATTTTGGATTTCATAGAACGTAATTGAACAAACAAAATAAAATTCTTCACAAAGTAACTACCGCCGTCACACTTGAACAACGAACCCTAAAAATATTTACAGTAAATAACGTTTCATCGACTTTACTATAAAGGAGGCAACTTCGATTATTTTAACGTTGAGATTACGAGTTTCTCTCACGAACCGTTTCGACAACTTTAATAAAAATTGACGTTGAAAATACTTCGTCTATTTCCACAACCGTTTCTATATCGAGAAACCTTATTAAATTATAATGTAGAGTTTTATTTTTCATATTAAGTTACGACATAATATAGCGATTACTTTGGAAACTCGTTTTTAATGAATTTAGTAAGACTGTTTAAAGTTATGTTTACGTATACAACAACATGTAAACAATGTTTATTTGTAACATTGACAATAACATGGCCATGGAAATCAATATTGAAATGAAACCGAATAAAATATCAATTTAAGGCTTACTTTGGCTAAAGCCCTGAAGCCTACCGTTTGGGTAAAAGTATGCCTGAATAACCTACAAATATGACAATTGTCAATAGAAATGCTGTTATGAGTTTTATTCGGATTCTAATTAGTGCTAATCTAATCGGGTCATTGCATCCACCAATATGGTTATCATTAAAATAAAATAAATAGTAACAAAACCCAAAGCCTGTACGTCAGGATGTACTATTTCGGGCTTATATCGAAATGTTTACAGTACCGCTTTCAATACAGCGAAGAGAACAAAAAAAAATTGGTAAAGTGGTAGTCATTTTAGAACAATCGATGTTCATGAAAACATAAAATGTTGAATAACGTACAGAAACTATATATTTTATTTATTTATTTTTAGAGAGACTTACAGACCTATAACAATGTTGTATCATTAGAATTAAATAATCATATTGCTAATTACAAGTCTCCACATATTGGTACTCTAAAGAGAACTGTCGATTTAGATTGACCAAAAGTAAAAGTAATATATAATATATAAATAATATACACATAAATATTTTTTTTTTAATTTATTTATTTTGATACATTTACAATATTATTACAGGAAAACTTCCAAGGCAATATTGCAAGCCTACAACTAATTATAATAAATGATTATAAACAATTAATATTTATTAAAATAAGATCTAAAAATCTATTATATTTCAGAAATAATGCAATTTTGTGCTACTTCTGTAAATTTCGGCAGGCAACAATTGTAAATGGATATATATGTAGCCACTACGTTAATAAACCGTATGGCGCGCGACAAGGGAGCTAATTGAAGTAAGTTGGTCCTCGCCACCGGCACGCTGACTGTGGCTAGGCGGCGACGGCATGCATGTGTGTATATACATACACACATGCATGCATACACAAACACTCATACATACATACATACATATACAAAATGAAATGCAGATATATAGACATGCTCAAAAAACAAAACAATGAAAATGGTACAGTTTGAGTGCCTCTTTAAGTTTAAAATAATGGTTGAGCTAATACCCTTCTAACGGTGTTCACATTGGTGCAAAACAAGTCTATATTGACTTTCCGTGAAAGTTGATTAAAACTATATGCACTTCTTAGAGAGAAAGCATTACGCCTATAGTTCGTTGTTGCAAAAGGTACATTTAATAGGGGCCGTTGTCGAAAACCAATTCTATTTATACTTATTTCTACCTTAGCAACAAGTTCGGGGCAGTTGATGGAGCCTCGAGCAACGTTTATCCAATAACAGATGTCATTGATACAACGTCTTTGCTCAAGTGGTAGACAATGGAACCTTTTGCATCGGTGGATGTAATCATCTGACCATTGCTGCGCTTTGAAATTCAGAAATTGAAGAAATTATATAAGAAGAAATTATATATAAGAAAAAGACACCCTCGATTCGTGACTTATAAATATCATATTGGGGATTCCAAACTTGAGATACATATTCTAAGTGGCTGCGTACGAATGAACAATATAGTAGTATAATTGGCTTAAGGGATTTGAAGCAAGTCGTTGTTCTTATTATGAATCCAAGTGCTTTTGAGGCCTTTTTAACTATTTCATCGACGTGCTGGTCATACAGAAGTTTTGCTATCTTGTATAATTCCTAAATCCTTCATACTATGGACTTTACTGATTAACTGGTTATTAATTTTATATCCCGTACTTATTATAGATTTCTGAGGGGTGAATGTTACATGAAACATTTGGATACGTTTAGCTGAAGTTTATTATGACTACAATATGTCTCAAATCTGTTCAGATCATCTTGCAGTTCAAATGTGTCAGATAAACTTCGCACAAATTTAGAACCTTCATATCATCAGCGTATAGAAGAACGTAAGAATGTTGAAAGCAGTGTTTAATATCGGCAACGAACAATATGAAAAGAGGCCCCAAAATTTACCCCTGAGAAACTCCCGAAGGTATGTAATTGCAACTCGAAGTATAACCCTGCAGCACAACAGCCTGAAACCTATTTTCTATATAAGATGAGAACCATCTATACAGATCTCCATGAATCCCTGCCATGTATAACTTTTTTAAAAGCACTTGATGGTCTATATGGTCAAAACATTAACTGTAATCAGTATATATGACGTCTACTTATCCTTCATGTTCCATACCTTGTGAAATAAATTCAAATTGAAATGAAAAATCATTCAAATTTGACGCAGTAGAACAATTCACATCCAAATTAAATTGAGGTGAATTTAATTAGGGTTTAAATAGAACCTTGCTCTCTGAATCTGAATTGGTTAGGCCGTGATTTACCAAATTATTTAATCGTATTTTTACACAAATTCACTGAATTTGAATCTGCAACAACAACTTTAAAGCGGTCGCCGCTGCTACCACTAAGATCGACATCGCTAAGGTATTGCGATCGTATGGTTGCGGTTCTAACCCCATCTAATACAAGTATTTAGGATAGCTAGAAATGTTAACAAAATACTAGTAATATTGAATAGGAAATATAGGTAAATATCTTAGCAATATATAAATAGTACAAAACTCTAAAAACTATTCAAATATTTTTATTAATTTAATATAAATATTGCGTCTTGTAACTCTAATTATAATACTGATAGCTTGTGCTTTTCAAATTCTGTTATACGTACAACGCGTTGGCAAACCAAATATCCGTCCGTACATTCCGGAAGACCCGAAAGCAACGCACTGTCCTTTCATGTGCTGTCGGGTGGAAAAATGAATTATTCTTCCAATTTATCGAATAGCCTCCCGGCGCCTATTTAGTTTGTTTCAATGCCAGCGGCTAAATGTGTCCTAATTGCTTTCGACGGTCAAAGGAGAGCAGTTTGTTATTTCGCACGTAAAATACGAATTAGTGAACTGTTGCTAGTTTAATTAATGTTTTATTAGAATTCTGCGGGACAAGATTGGAGTTTATTAGCTACAATCTCGGGCTGCTTCATAATATTAACCGATACTATGAGACTAAATAAAACATTTATTTATTTATTGTCCAATTCTTATTTAAATATAGAGACTTGATTAAATATCTATTACAAATGTCATGACTAAGTTCAATGAACCTTTGTATTAAATGTATTAATTTAATAGGCTTTTTGAAATTGAGTGTTAAATAATACTTAAGAAGAAATAAGAATAATATTCGTTGCTATTTCCAAGTTTTTATTTCTTGATTTTTAAAACCAAACATTAATAACATAATTAATAATTGACGTCACAAGTTGTGACTTTAGACAAGTTTCTACAGAATATAACATTTTGACGTTTAATTTAGAGAAAAAAAAATTAAGCTAAAAATAGCGTTGGCCAAAATTTACTTGTTTAATACATTCTTAACTTCACACCTCATTTTGCGGTAAGACTTAGGTAGTAGTGGCAACGCTTAGATTTTTTATGAATTCCGATAATGAGGTCATAGACGGGTTAATAAGAATATAAATACATTCTTATAAACCCATCTAAGTAACCAATTGAATGAGGGATTATTGGGCGGTAATCTATCATTAGCCTTAGTAAGCTAAATTAAGATCAATCGTAACGTTACCTACTTAATGGAAGTGGCCCTAAATGTACACTAGATGGCGTATTTGTCATTAATAAAATAAACAAAAATAATTTGAATACATTGCAAATACTGTACAAAAAACTTTAGATATTTATGTACATACCTATCGTAAATTTCTACAATGTAACATATTACACAATTGGTAGAACTTTAACAGTGAAACTGTAATTTCCCCAAACTTATAGCAGCAGCCCTAATATACAAGCCAAATATCACGTTTTGACATCGTTAAAACTTCCGTTCGCGGATGTGAAAAAATAAATTGCGCTGTAACTTTTAACAGGTTAATATTTTGAAGGCATCCTTCGCAAAGGGCAGATGTACTGGCTTTAATGTCATCATCTATATCTGGTGAGATTCACCACTAAAAATACAAATTTAGTAGCATTTTCCAAGTCAAACTTACGTATCTACGTATCTACACGAACACTTTACTTATTCACAGGTCTAATAGGTGGTACTTCAACATATATGAACCGACTCCGACATCTATGAACCGCAGTCAAACGCGCTTCCACAAAAACTTTAAACCCTCTTCCGCGCCTTTTCCCAACTGACTGGCCTGTTGTCTAGTGGTTAGGGACCATGACTGCTGAGCCAGAGGTCATGGGTTCGATTCCCATCTGAGTCTGGGTGTTCTTTGTGTCCGTTGTTTGTATGTTTGTAAAGTCCCCCGCGACACAGGAGTAATTCCTAATGCGGGAATTTAAAAAGAAAAAAAGAAAATAAGAACTAATTTGGGGTCGGCTTTCAGTCTAACTACGAGACGGCCGAACTTCGATATTTTACGTGAAGCGACTACCATGAGATTTTTACAACCCAGGTACAAGGCGATATCGAAGTTCTGAAGTTAGACCAGGTTGTCGGATTTTTAGGGCTCCAACTACCCGTAACGAATACCACAGATGTTCGTATGGCAACAGGGACCAACGGCTTAACGTGCTCTGAAAAGCACGGAGAGGTTTCAATGTGTTAAGAATGGTCACCCATCCTAAGACTGACCTGGTTAGTATTACTTAACCTTTTAATGTGCTAACCTACTCGGTTACCACCTAGCCACGAGCTCCTTCACGAGCTTCAAACCTGAAAATAATTGTAGAACCATGACATCGCAAGAGCCTTGTATGAAGAAAGTCGGGGTAATTTTAAATATGCTTTGTTGGTACAAACTACTGAAAAGTATACACTTCCATATTAACAGACCATATATATATTTAGTATATTGAAATAGTGTATCTTCTGTTGTCGCCACATCAAAAACTCTGATGTTTTATTAAAACTAGGGACAAACTATAATAGATGATAACACAGTTCACTATTTAATAAAAATAAGTTAATAGACATTATTTTGACTGGTTATATTAGTAACGCAATACTATTGGTTGATTGATAAATATTAACGAATAGTCGGATTATAAAAGGGTAGGTATAAGTGGCGGACTATTGACTTGGGTACGAATAGAGGTACGACCAACTTGGCATTTACTGTTAGTTAGTGATTTTCATAGTTTATATCAGTGGTTGTGAGACTGTTTCTTACACTTCTAAGGACCTTAGAAGTCTCCAAGCGAGGTTTTATTGACAAATGTAGAACCTAAAAAAAGCAAAATCAGTTGTGTTTTGTTAGTGAGTGCTTACGTCCGCGTCCTAAACAAACTGCAACCACACCCCCTTTCGGTACAAACATAAGAAACGTGATCAGATTTATATTTCTTTTAATAATAAAAGGCAGAGCAACGTATTTTAACGGAACTTCAAAAGAAAGAAATTCTGAATATGTGCATAAGATGCAAAATATTGTTTGACGTGAATCTAATTTAATTATACGTTTTCATCTCATTATACCTACCTAATTTTTTTATGAAAATTATTAAATGTGGCGGCACCCACAAACATCAATATTCCTCAGCGCCATCTAGTGACGATAATGTGAACTATGTTGGAACTGTGTGTAATCGTTAACTTACTCTGATTAGTATACACATTTACTATTACATATTTCATATATCATTGTAAAAAAAAAAGAAAACAATAAAAATAAAAAATAATTTATAAGGACGAATATTCTCATGTAGCACCAATAAGTAAAGAAGTAAGACGGTCATATATAATAATAAAGATAATATTATATTCTAGTAATATATAATAAAGCAGTAAATACTCCGAGGTGAGTTAGAGTTAGAGTCCGAGTGACTTTCTTCTCACAAGGCTCAACCATTTGGAAACGGGCGGTTATAGATCGAAACAGGCGGATGTGATATTATGTTATCCATTTTGTTTTCTTTAATCATTTTACATTTGACGAAGCAAACTATTGTTGCGGTGACTCTGTGTGTGTTGATCTATAATTTTTAATTATAATAATTATTTATTAAATCGACGATTTCGAATAATTGATGGTCAATTTAATGAAATAAAGATTATATATATATATATAGATAATTTGAGTTACGAAGGATTCGTGTTTCTTTCTAAAGTACTTTTAAGGGTAAGACGATAATTTTTATATCATTATTAATGTCTCTGCAATTTACTTTAAAAGTTTTGGTCATAAGACAGAACTACTTATTTTTTAAAAGGAGCTTATCTTATGGATTCATAATTAATCAAACCCTGGACACTAAAACTTTGACACTTTCATCGCGCTATAGGAAAGATTGCAATTAGCTCCAATGTTTTCGTCTTTGATTTGAAATCAAAACTGCCCTCACGGAATGCTTGCCTTTAAGTAAAATTTTAATTCACATAATATCATGCTTATTTATTAATCCTTACTGATAAGGTATTTATCGATTTAGTCCCGTTTTTTTAACATTGTAATGAGTAATTATACTTAGACATACGTTTAACCTCAAAACTGTTTATTAAATATTAAAATCTAAGAGTCGTTACCTGTGTTTTCAAACGGTTTTATTTACACGGTTTCTTAAACGGGCGTCACGATCGTCGTGCAACATCACAGAATGATCATTTACATATTTAGTCAGGTTACGCTACGCCTTGCGTTTTTTTTTATCTGATCAATGCCCTAGATTGATGAGGAGAGTGTTGTGATGACTACCTGATAATTATTAGTTAGCTTTTAGTACATTATATCCATCATTATTATGTGTCTTTTCAATAAAACCGTTTATTTTTTATTAAACTTTATTTATTTTTATTAAGTGGTATAATAGTACTCAAAAGTTTCGGACCTTACCATTATCAAGCGCAAGTAATATGTACACTAAGTTTTTCCAATACCAAAAATCCGATCCAACATTGTTATTATTCCAAACAGCCTTACCCTTAACCTAATCCCTTTATAAAAGATCCCCACATATAATATTTGGTAGGTGTTACTACATATTGAATAAGCGATGTTCTATTTACATGAGTTTGGCTCCCGGCATAGTTCATATATTTGTGTTTCGATCTTTGATGCAGACGGATCACTTGATGCAACTCAAGTTTTAATAATGGCGGTTTATAAAACATTGTTTGTAGGGATGAGGGGATGAATTTATTATGTTTTCTTTAGGGGGATTAACCCTGGCAAGTATGTACTTATATATTGTTTTGTGTTTGTTCGTCATACAGTCTGTTATTTATGTTTCTACTACCTTTTGACCGCTCGCTGTTTGATTTTGATTGATAAGTCTTAGTTTTAGCCTTTTAGTATTAGGTTTTTTTACAGGATAGGGACAATCGAGCAGACAGGTCACGTGATGGTAAGTGACTATAAGGATTATAAGATTTAATGTATTCTTGTTTGACTTTTGTTGTTCAAAGGTAATAAATGTAAAGCTGATGATATTTACGTATGTGATTAACGTCCCGACAAACCTTAAAGTGATACCCCATGGTGAGTTTTAGACTATTTACCTATTTTCAGCCTCAAAAGGGTTGTTTTTTAAAAACCACGTAACAAATATTCATTTACTTGTTGACAGGAGTAATCTAGCGAATTTTCGAATTGAATCCTCACTTTTATTTTTTATATTTATATATTATCTCTCCATACACATGAACTCCCGTTCGCTCCTTTAAAATTATCAAAAATTTGTTCTTAATGCCTACGTCATAATATGCAACTATCTGTGTGCCAAATTTCAAACCAATCCGTTCAGCGATTTGAATTATTAGTTGAAAATTCTAAAATATGAAACTATTCCTAAATTACACAAACATAATCGTCCCATAGGGTTCATACTTATATAGACGTAACGGTGTATTTGTGTATCTGTTTGTGGCATCGTAACTCCTAAACGGATAAACCGATTTTATTTTAATGTTTTTTATTTGAAAGGTCTAATCATTGAAAGGATTTTTGAGTCGGGAGCATTTTAAATTTATACTTCGTATTTTAAGACTGCTAGTGACGTCAGTCATACTGAGCATTTTTATTAACCCCACTAGCTAAGCCCGGTAAGTAAGTTCATGTCAGCAGTATACATGGTGGGGCTTAAACATGTAACAACCCCTTCATTGCAAAATTCTCAAAAATAATAATTATAAATTAAAACTATATAGTAAAAGACATGGGTCAAAGAAAATTTTGCAGGGCCCAATCCTTAGCATTATCTGGTTTGCCATATCTAGAGCCTTTCAAATTGGTATATTACGAACCAAAGTCTTTGAATGAACCTGACACCAATGAAGTTACTTCAAACTTAACTATGCTAGAAGTTGTACATACCTAGCAGTTTAGTTTTACGTAAAAAAACAGTATTTACAACAAACTTACCTTCTTTATTATGTAAAGTCTTTGACTGCAACTGGCATCAATGAAGTGACTTCGAACCTAAGTAACCTTACCCCCGCATGTTTATAACAGTTAATTTAAAACTTAGGTATTTAGGAATGACAAGGGTTCATTACTTATAAATTAACGGCAAGGCTTATGCGTGTGGAGGGCACCGTGAAACTTAATAGGTAGTCGACATTGAACTCCCGACGCAACGTCTAGAATATATTATTTAACTTTCTCTGGTTAGTAAAGTATATTATTAAGCCTACTTAATTTGTATAGTACCTACTCAAAATTTATTAATTAATGCTCTAAACAATCAATCAAATCAAAAAAAAATATTGTCACGCATGGTCAAGCAAGAACAAAACAACTCGTAATCGGTTCAATCATTTTGATTTCATAGTATGAAAAATATTCAAAATTAGAATTAAAATTATTAAAATATTTTTTAATGATTTGTTTAATAATATTAATGAAATTCGTTTGCCACTCTAAGAAAAAAGACAGAGACAGACTTCAAGCATGTGGGGATTGATAAGGGGATGCTACTTTTCCCATGGGTAAATTATATGTTGGCTTAATTAGAACAGGGTGCGGTGAAAACCAATATATTCCAATACGATAAGAAAATGTAACTAAAAATATTCTCTATTCTGATTGTAAGTCATCAATCAGTGATTAATTCAGTATTCAATGCAGGCACAGCTACTTAATGTCATATAAAATGGTTTTTATGTGTTCAAAGAAATAGTTCGTGAATTGTTTTAGGACTTGGCATTAGTTTATATTGTAAAAATAACCTGTTTACATGTGATTACATGTAAACAGGTTATTTTTACAATAATATTAATTTATTATAAAAAAATAACCTGTTTACATGTGATTACATGTAAACAGGTTATTTTTACAATATAAACTAATGCCAAGTCCTAAAACAATTCACGAACTATTTGCAAATGGAGATACTGAATACCTACACAAAAATTATACTCTAAATAGTATTTTAAGAAAAAATAATAATAACCACTTCACTTCACACATCTCACACACAGCTGTCTGATCCCAAACTAGGCAGAGCCTGTACTATGGTCACTAGACTGATGATAAACATACTTATGTATTTCTAAATACATATATATATTATCCGATAAATTACACCCAGACCCAGAACAAATGATCATTCTCATCACACTATTATTTGTCCTGGGTGGAAATTGAACCCATGACCTCTGGCTCAGTAGTCAGGGTCACTAACCACTAGACCAACTGGCCAAAAAGGCCAGGACAACAGAAAGTCTGGCAAGATCTGGATTTGTTTGAATTCTTCCGTCATTTCTAATGATTTCTCTGTGACGGTAAAATCGAGTCGTTAGCTGTGTAGTTTCTCAACTTCACTATACAAAGTTATAATAATACTAGCAACCCGCCCCAGCTTCGCACGAGTAGTAGATACATCTTCAACAATCATCAACATATTTCAATCAATTTACACAAAATCTTAACAAATTATTATACACCTAAACCTTCCTGATGAATCACTCTATCTATTAGTGAAAACCGCATGAAAATTGACCGATCGATCGCGAACAGATAGACAGACAGACAGACGCGGTGGGGGATTCGTTTTATAATATGCATGTGATGTTTACAAGGAGCTAACCCTTTTAAATGTAACGATATGGGATCTACCTACTAATTTCCTTTTTCCAACGATATGTACTGCGTATTATACATATCATCAAGCTCTTAATTAAAATCAAAACCAATAGTTTCGCGAACATCTTTATATGTGATTTAATTATTAACTTTGATCTTTGCCGTTGGCAAATTACAGCGCATTAGTTTGAAAATGTTGGTGACTGATTTTGTTGCTTGTGGCAAACGTAACAAAGTTCGTTTTAGTATGTTGTGTAAGATATTGACTGTTCCTTTGAGTTCTGTTCTGGTAGTTACAATACAAATATATGTTAGTAGTATATTAAAATTACTTATGGAACCGTATTAATTAAAGATTGAAATATAGATAGAATTTTATAAATTTATTGTACTAGTAAATTATATTCACTAAGCGATTAAGTCATAAATAATAATGATAAAGGTTTTTTATTTTTACTTTCTTTACTATTAATTGAAGTGGTGACAAGAAGAAGTAACAAAAAAAATCGTGTATGTTGTGATCATCGTGACAAACAAACAAACTAACTAGGAAGACAAAAAAGGCGTTCACTAACAATTCGCTAAAAAGACGAGTATACCAAAATGTTGGCGAAGTGGCTTAGAGATATTTGAACTACAAATGCGAAGGCGATTGTATGCGTGATGTCGAACAAAAATACATAGGACATAGAAACTACCAGAAATGATTGATGATATCTTTTTATTGATGTCTCCAACGAAGCATAAACGCAACGTCCATAATCTCACTTATAACGTTTTTCATACATAATATTTGCACAAGTTTATTCGATTTTCAGCTGCATTTGAAATCCATTCCAACAGTTAAAATTACTGAACTTAATATAAAAACAATTGTGCACCTAACAGAATGTAGGGGCCCAGGGTACTACGAGTATCAACATGGCCACTTTATCGATTCATTGTATTGCTCGGACATCTGAGTTATCCCCAGGGTTTTCCCAAGGCAACTCTGTAGTAAGATCTGGCATCACTAACAGAGCAAAAAGCTTCATACCCATTGATTCTGAAAACTCGGAGTAATCGATTAGGAGTATTCCAGACTCAGGAAAAGTAATTATTATATTTTTTACTTAGTATTAAACTTCTGTCATGTTCTTGCAGTACACCACCCCAACCGCGACTTCAAAACAGCATCTATAATGAAGATAAACAGTAGAAAACAATATGTGGTACACAAATAGTGACAGTTAAAACAAATATTTGGAATGAAAAACAAATGTTTGTTCACGTTTGATGCCCTAAGTAAATAGAGCCGTCAGGATTGGCTTAATTTTGGACGTGGTAAGTGATGTTGGACTATTTGTTGTGATTTTTTCGAAACTACACAATTACATATGAAAGATAATAGTTTGGATTTAGTACTGAACTTTTGGGATTATAGAGGTTAGGTGGAGTGACTATGATTGTTGTCTGTCTAATTTAAGTACCTAATCAATATTTGGTACAGAAGATTAACTAGGCAAATAAGGTTTAGTACTTCTTAACATTAAAAGGAGGTTAGGTGGAAGACCATATAAAACCCTGTTGTATGTAGTCTAGAGTCTTTACGACGTCCTTGAGATATCACACTAATATTATAAAAGCGAAAGTTTGTGAGTGTGTGTGTGTGTGTGTATCTTTGTTACTTCTTCACGCGCAAACGGCTGCACCAATTTTTAGAGAATTTAGTATACATGAAGCTGACACCCTGGATTAACACATAGGCTTTTTATCCCGATATTCGATAATAAGATCGGGACTTACGCGGGTGAAACCGCAGGGCGCTGCTAGTAATAGAATGGAACTGAGGCAAAGGAAACGAGCGATAACGACGATATTCTCCTAATAAGGTACATGAGCCAAATAAAAGAAAAGGCTGTCGTTATATCGTACAGGGAGTTTACGAATACTTATGTGCTACAGTAATCCCTTACTACCAGACAAACCATGTACATGTTTTGACAACTTACGGGTATAAAATAAATTTAATTAAACTTATTCTAAAAAGACTAAGAGACTCTGTTGGCAATAGAAACATAATACCTGGTTATTTTTTTACCCTATAAGGTCGAGTTTCGTTTGCTCTGATTGCGACTTGTATTCAGATGTCGAGTATGTCGAGAATAGCCGCGTCTAGCTACAATTGCAAAATTATTAGACAACATAACACTACAACTCGCGACAGCTAATTGATTCGAACGTTCCCGAGAAATGGGTGTCTAGTTAACGCATTAGGGTTAAAATATTTCTTTCTCACTTTCACTTTCTCACAAAAGAGCCATGGCAGGTAACTAACAAATTATTCTGGAGGGTAGTGATGTGACCTATATCAACTGATCCTTGATAACGTTTAAGCAAATTACCTACGTGTTCTGTTGTCCCAGCGAAGTCTAATTATCTGGTTAGATGATGTTCCCTATGTGTTAGTTAGAGAAATATGACAATCACGTTGCTAAGAAAATAATGTTATTGAATAAATCCTTACTAATATTATAAATGCGAAAGTAACTCTGTCAGTCTGTCTGTCTATCTGTCGCCTTTTCACGCCAAAATTACTGCACCGATTTAAATGAAGTTTAGAGCCTGAGAAAGGACATAGGCTACTTTTTAATGCGAAAAAATTGGTGTAAGGGGTTGAAAGGTGGGGATGAAAAGTCGTATGGAAGTATTGTCAATTAGCCTAAATAATTCAAATTCTACCCAAAGACACTATTCCACGCGGACGAAGTCGCAGTCACAGCTAGTATTCTATACTTTATTTGAAGACGAACTTTAGAGTACGTTCAATAACTCCTATCCTAAAGTTAATCTGAACCGACTTCGATGAATTTACATGCAAATTGGGTTTCCAAACGGATCTCAGTGAACGCCCATAGTTAATGCTAAGGCAAATTTAGTTTTCTGTTAAAAAAAAATTACACATCTTTATTACGGACGCTTAAGACACAAAATCGGATAATTATCTGGTTGCACGCTAGCAAAATAAACCTTCATATTAGAATTAGACCGACAAACAGAATAAAGCGTTCGGTTCTGCAGTGATTTATTCTTACTCATGTGATTATAAGGGCGTACCTTGCATAGCAAAGCGTTTTGATAGAGTTTTAACTATGCTCGCGTAAGTTTTAACTTTTCAAGCTTTGGTAAGGACGTTCAGACTACTAATATGTGACAAAGTTATGTGACATACTAGTTTTTAGTTATTATTAATAGTTTGTTAAATGCAATCGGATTAAGAGAACGGCGGAAGTGGGCAATTACCTATTTTTGACATTTGGTTCAGTTTCACTACTTATTCAAATCTTCCTCATTTTCATCACGTCTAAACAAATTTAATCGTGGGAGAGCCATGCTTCGACACGTATGGGCCGGCTCGACCGGAGTGATACGGTCTCACAGAAAACCGGTAGTGAAGCAATTCTTGCATTGCTTTTCGCCGAGTGAGTGAGGTTACCGAAGGCCCTAACCCTTCCCCCCCCACCCCTCTTCCATCTTTCCCCTACTCCTACTTTAAGGCCGGCAACGCACTTGTGATTCTTGAATTGCAGGTGCCCATGGGCGGCGGTAGTAATTTTCCATCAGGTGACCCGTCTGCTCGTTTGCACCTCAAACCATAAAAAAAAATTTGTTCAGCACTGCTGCTTGTTAAGTACGGAAAAGCATGTCGTCAACGCAGCAATTCAGACTGCATTACAAAAACCCAGCACAAGTCCGCCATAGCAATAACTATTATTTAAAAAAAATTGTCATTCCTAATTCTTGCATCCAATAGGTCTCATGTTAGTTTAAACTGTAATTTTCTTATATAATTGATTTTATTATAAAAAACTTTGTTTTTTTTTTCGAACCTTCAAACGATTTTTAATTCAAATTTTCGAATTAGTATATACATATTTTGAGAAGAAACAAAAAATAATCTGTCTCCATCAAATCATGAAATACATACTGCTAAAATGTAGTATCATTTACTAACCCCTACGGTGACAATGGGGTGTTATACGATAAACGTATCTGTCTATCTGTGCGTTTGTCTGTGCCTCACAAAAGTTTTTGCTGAAATAATATAAGTTAAATTCAATAGTAAAAATCGGATCTTGGGCATGCAACGCCAATAGTTAGACCTACGGCTATTACGTCTTATTGCATCTGCAGTCCTATTTGATAAACTTATTACAATTCAAATGATGGTGAACAATATTAGACGAGAAAATTCAGCTGACACTATTTTCCAGTCTCAAGTATTTCGGCTGAAATGCGTTGAAGATTTTAAGGAAGTATGCTGAAATTGCATAATGTGGTTATACAACGAGGTCGACAATTCAAATAAGATTTTTATGCGATGCATTTTGTAATACCTCAATTACAATTTAAAAACTTTTTATTAATGCTTTCTTTGGCGGTGATTGGTAGCTATAGTTAGACCTGAGCTAAGCAGGCTATGTATTCTGTTTGATTGTTTATTTTTTGTTTGTTTTTTCTTTCCTTGATTAATTAATTTTATATTTTAAGTTTTAAAAATACCTCATATGTTTAAATGTCAATTTATTTAAGCTACATACATACATCTGTATTATCCTCTTTATTCCTTTGATATACACAACTGGTGTAATTTTAACCAATACTCAGTCATCATATGTGGAAGCTTGTTATTAGTAATTAATTTTTTTCTTATTCAGCTATACATATAACAATTAGTCTGTAAGCTTTCCTAAAATAAATAAATGTGTTCTATGAAATTAGTTCAGATTATATTACTAACGTAGAACTTTAGATATCGAATATAACAATTGAGACTATTGGAAATTTCTGCTTGAATCAGAACTACAAGCCTCAAAGGTGCTGAACAAAATGTTGTGTTTCTTCTGATGAATTTCGTTGCCAGAGTTCCATGGCAATAGTAACCGGTACGATCAGACGGGCCGGAATGCTTGTTTGACATCGATGTAGTAAAAAAAACATCATCAACCGTTTGCTTTTTTGCCAGTTATATTGTAAAAGGTATGGGAGGTAAAGATAAATGTAAACTCCTCTACCATTAGCTTCATTGTAGGGATAAGAACAATACTATAATACTGAATAGTATGTGGTCTAATGTCACCTAGTTTATTTAAAACATATTGATATCTCTCCTTTATTACAACTACTAACTGCGCCCCGCGGTTTCACCCGCGAAAGTCCTGTTCCCGTGCGAATATCGGGATAAAAAGCTTATATGTTAATCCAGGTCTTCATACTATTAGTAGGATATCTGTTTCTCCTACATTTACCTTTCTCTCTTATGATTCCAGAGTCAGTTAAACATTAAAAAAAAGTGTCAGTTAATCTACCCAATCTCCATGGATAATTTTTATAGATGTTTTATCTCTGCTGTTCCATAACTCTGTTAATAACTTTGATATATATGTACCTACATATGATATTGGTGTCCACCACTGATAAGATGAAAAAAAAAGTCTGGGTATATCAGACTTTTTTTTCTTTTTTATCTAGAAACCCCTATGGGTCATCACTTCATCGGAGTCAAGGGTGAAATGGTATGTCAGATTCGAACCGACTAAAACCAAAAGGTGTACCGTCACAAGTGGGTCTATTGCAGGGGACCCAGGATACCCTAAGAGTCTTATATACCTTTATATAATTAGATTCTTTAAACTTTTCTACTCACTTAACTTTTTTTTTTTCTTTTTCTAAGATGCGGTACATATTTTATAACAGTATCCTTATCATATTGTTATAAAATGTATTACTGTATGTCCCTTGAGAGAGACCCATGTCTAAGTCACTCTTTAGCTTAATTACGAAATTCAAAACAGTGATAAATAGCCTTATTAGAATATTTAACTTTCTTGACCTTGAACTTTGCAGAACACAGTAACAGAACACAAATGTTCGTTCTAATTTAAAGCATTTAAAATAATATTCTGTATCAAGCTGTGCGTCCGACATCCTTCACGATAGACATAAATTCTATAAAAAGAACTTTGATCAATTTCATCGAAGGCAAAGAACTTTGTTGTATTTGCAGATAAACTGAAATCATTTTTTTTTATTATCAAAGAACCGAATGATGAGTTTTACTTTTTTATAAAACTAATTGTATGCTATGTGTTTGTGCATAAGCGATAGTTGGTTTACATCGGGGGGTAACCTAAGGCACCATCTAGCGTATGGCTAAACCCAGTAAAATCAAGCAGGAACAACCGAACAGCTTCAGAAACGGAAAAGTTGGGAGAACTCACCTGTCAGAGCACCTTCAAGAACCCGGTTCATCGGAATTAGTTTGGCAGGTCCAGACAAGAGTCCCACACAGCACAAACAGGGGATCACACTACACACCAAATGTGCACGGTTTTCACTAACAAGATCAGTCTATTTCCATTGATTTTTAATAATTTTCACGAGCGACAACGTGAGTTGCGGAACGCAGCCACTAGAGCGTTTTTTAGTGTCATTGATTGGAATTCGCTTCATGTGCATAAGGATAAGGGAAGTTGGGATTTAGGTAATGATATTTGGATGGAAAATTAATAAGGACTGTTCCCAAGCCGCAACACTTTAATTAGTGTGAAAGCGAATTTCATAGTCAGTACAGATCTTTTTTACATTGCTTATATATACATACATACATTCACTTACACCTGTATCCCTGAAGGAGTAGGATTAAACACCTACATTTTGTCAACTTTAAGTTGGTCCTTCTCCCGTAATAGGGGGCTAGCCTATTACCGCCAACCGGGCTCTTTGGGAATCAAATATGACAAAATAGGGATTATATTGAAAGGGAAAGGTAGGATAGTTAGAAAGGCAACGGAAGGAATAGGAATCCTGCCTAGACGGATGGATTGGGGAGTGTAAGCAATATATAATTTTCGAGCCATTACAGCCATTTCGAGAAAAGGCTGTAGTTGGGGAGTCCTTTAACTGTTTGATAAACATATAACGACTAGTCAGTGAAGGACTATCAACTGTAATGTAAAGCAGCAAAATGATGGTACAACCTGAGCATCATTGGTTTTTTTTTTAATGAAATAGCAAGGGTTGAAGACATATCACAAGCCATTGCCGAAGTCAACAAAGACTTAGAATTTATAAAATGCTGGTCGTCAAGGTTTGGCTTATCTGTGAACCCTACTAAATGTCAGGCGATTGTCGTAGGGAGCAAACATATGATAAGCAGGTTGGATACTACGTCAATTTCATCAGTTGTCTTCAATGGTTCAATTATACCTCTAAGTCCAGTGGTCAAGGACCTGGGTTTACTCATTGACTCGACTCTTGACTGGCGAGCTCAAGTTACTCACGTGAGTCAAAAGGTCACTGGTACCCTGCGAACACTATATCGTCTTAAGAATTTCCTGCCCCCTAAAACAAAAACTACGCTCATGCAGTCCCTAATTATGCCTATTATAGACTATGGTGATGTGTGTTATTTTGACCTGAATGCAGACCTTCTCAATAAATTAGATCGTCTTCTCAATAACTGCATTCGATTCATTTTCAATCTTCGCAAGTATGACCATGTGTCTGCTTTACGTTCCCAATTAAAATGGCTACCTATTCGCCAGCGCCGTAATCTGCGAGCACTGACTTCTCTTTTTTCTTTTCTCAACTCTCCATCTTCGCCTTCCTATCTAGCTCCCTATTTCCGCTTCTTGTCCTCTAATCATAACAGAAATCTTCGTTCAGAAAATAATCTGGTTCTCTTATGTCCCTCCCACAACTCCGACTTCGTAAACTCGTCTTTCTACGTTCAATCAGTTCTCCTCTGGAATGCACTCCCTCTTGAAATCAGGATGGCCACAAACCGTCTTATATTTAAAAAGAAAGTTCGTGATCTCCTTCACAATGAGATGACTGAATGAGTTGGACGCTAGTTACTCGACTCTGTATTTCGGTATTCATAGTGTATGAATATAATGTAAGCATTTATATGGATATGTGTATATATGATTTGAATATATATTATTATTTTGTTATATTTTTTATGTAAGTAATAGTGTGTACTTCTGTTTATGTACTGTGTGTAACTTGTATTGATTTTATAGATAGAATGGATGTGATTTCTGTGCACCTACCTTATGAGATTTCTCCACCACCCCAAGGTTGGCTGGTAGAGAATGCCATCGGCATTAAGTCCGCCTTTGTACATATTGTGCATAAAGATTTAAATAAATAAATAAATAAATAGAAGGCAAACGAGAAGATGGGTCAACTAATGGTAAATGACTACCACCGCCCATGGACACATTTAACTAATCATATAAACCCCATAACGTGTATGTTTCCCTAACTTTTTTTAACGCCATACATTTGGTAGCATGAGATAAATTTAAAACACAATACTGCTATACCTGCATCAGAATATCATCATCACTATTACAGCCATAGGACTTCCACTGCTGGACATAGGCCTCCCCCAAAGATTTCCAAGAAGACCGGTTGAAAGTGGCCAGTATCCACCGATGACTTGCAATCTTACGAGGTCGTCTTGTTGCTATGTTTTTGGGATGTCTTACGCTGTGCCTTGTGACGTCGTGCCATGCACTAGCTACTAAAAGCATACATACCAAACAAAAAACATCAAAAGAGAGTGGAGGGAAGCTGAAAATCAACGGTAACTTCCAATTACTAACTCGTGTAATTTTAATAGAAGTCTTATCAACAGATTCACTGGCAATTTGCACAAGAAACCTAAATCGATATAATGCGAAATTCGGAATGCTCTGCTTAGAAGGGATGATCCTCCCCTAACTCATGTATTGGTTTATTATGATCTGAAGAGGGAAGACATTTAAACATCACGATTTTATGACTGTCTCAAAGCTATGGTGGTTGATATTACAATAATAATATTATTGAAATACGCAACTGATAACAGTAGTTATTAAAATTGATGCATTTAAATAGACGTTTATAAGTTTATTTTTCCTATTTATTAATCAAATGATACGGTCTACGTGACGGTTAGCGGTTTCGGTGCCCATAAACACTTGTAGTACCAATACAGCTCTGGTGGATTTACTCAGAAGGTGAAGATTTTGAACTACTCGTGAACCATTCGGGCGGCTCCAATTCAAGTGACAATAGACAATGATATATAGCAATAATGTATTTGGTATATAGATATTTGCATACACTTTACTCTTCAGTTTCTTCTAGTAAATTTAGATGGAGTTAGCATTTCCCATTAATTGCCTTGAGTACTCTGAAATACTAAGTAGAAATTAAAAATAGAATATGTATGTACACGTGACAATCATCGTTGAGTTGACAAAACAAAAGGCGTGAGGTTGGTTTTCCTCCACAATTGCCATAACTATTACATACAAGTATCTTATAATAAAAATGTAACAAAAGATGGAATAAACTGTGATCAATTTTAGTTTCGTGAGTTTAACGACTGCCGAACGACTTTAATGTCGTCACTTATAAAGAAACCGATGCGTTCTAAGTCAATGTGGTTTGAATTGCATAGGAATGATATTTCTATCCAATTTTAAACGTCTACCATTTTAATATGCTTGCATATTCACTATTGGTTTTCCACGGAGTTTGGTTAAAAACGGTTAGCTTAGCAAAATGGCGACGTCCTTTTTAGAAAAATTGCTTTTGCTTACAAATTTTTGCTCAGCTCACCTTCTGCTTACAAAGTGAATTGTATAATATACTTTAGATAATAAATTACATTTGTGATTCCAATATGAACAATATGCATACAATAACAATGCAACAAGTTAAAATCTGATTTCTGAAAATGTATTTATTGTGATTGTTTCATTTGTTTGCTCTCTGATATTTACCTCGTCAAGATGCATATTACGCAGTGCTTTTTTTAATCCAAGTTAGAACCATTGGTCCGTACAGAGATCCTTTCTAACCCTAATTGAAATCTGATTGAAATTTGGCACAAATATAGATT